>WPIO01000058.1:1790000-2142500 GCA_009760855.2 Cristatella mucedo
TCCATTCACATCAATACTCTGGAGTCTCCCACTGAGATAGGTCCTTAACCATTGCAGAGCCGTACCAGTGATGCCCAGGCCAGATGTGAGGCACCCATGAAGGACTTGGTTGATGGATAGTGTAAAAAGCTGCACATATTATAGACTAAATAAGATCTGCATGCAGTCAGATAAGAAGGATTTGGTCATAATTTGTGATTAAGGTGTGCAGTTGCATGAGAAAACTTGGTCGAGATTGTTACCCTTGATGTGAGTAGGGCCATGCACATGAGCCTTAAGACAATGAGTCAGTCAATGCACGAAATTCAGTGCTGAAGGCGTCAGATAAGTTATCAAATTGAAGGTTGAAATCGCCCATAACAAAGGTGGATTAATTTCTTGCACACAAAATCGAAACTAGATAGGAGAAATCTGAGATAAAAGAGAACTTTTTTTTACCCGTGGTGGGTCATAGACTACTGCCATCATCGGTAGCTTGTTGTCTAGCACAATCAATAGTAATGATAATAATGCGATGCTAATAATAATAACAAATCAAAACAATCGATTTGAAAGATTGCGTCAAGGGTACTAGAAATGGCTTGAAGTCGAATTTCGAACGCATGAGAATAATAACTCCGCCTCTACTTTTGATTGATTTTAAGGTGTGAAAGAATGATAAACCAGCCGGGGCGACGTCTTTACTTGTCGGACAGTGTACCGATTTTAGCCAAGTTTCAGTCAAGGCCAGCAGGCTGAGGCCAGTTTTAGAAATAAGGTTGCTAATGTCTAGAGGTTTATTGCACATAGAGGGAGGATCCAAAGACAAGCGTTAAGTTGGGCCGCCGGAGTTATAATAGGCCTGATGACTACCACGAGAAATTCACAGTGAAGCTAGTGGGAGAGCCTGCTGAGCCGTTTGAGACAATGCTAGGTGTTAACCTTGTACAGACAATCGCACAGATCAGTAAGGCTCAAGCAGATACCGTTTATTAAGGATACCCGAAACCGGGCAGGACGGCCGGCACGATGACTTGGAAACAGCTGCTGCAAGTGAGTCTGCTGTTCTTGCCTCAGCGGCTTTCGGCAGACCAGTCGGCTGTCGCAACATCCTCTCTTTCCATGAAAAGCCGACTGAGCATTGATCGGCTTCTAGAGGCTACGTGACCCCTGCTGATAGTAGGTACACCATACCACGGCCTTTGGTGAGCAGCTCTTTGAGTAGGTCACCAGCTTTACGCCACCGCTGGGGCGTAGCCCACAATATTATCCTACGACCAGGGATTAGGCGCCTGCCTCCTCCCTCTGCAGCACGAGTTTCGGCAGTCTCCGGCGCCTTGGCGGCTGCATTGACATTGCCGACACTTCTTTGCAAATATAGCAGCTCTGGCAGCACTGAACGGCTTCGTAGCAGTGCTGACGTCCATGCATTCGTGACATCTCGTCTCGACTTCTGCAACTCACTGCTTACTGGCCTACCAGCATGTGCGATCAGGCGATTGCAGCTGGTGCAAAACTCTGCAGCTAGGCTTGTCTGTCGTGAGCGTCGCAGTTGCCACATTACTCCACTTCTCGCCGACCTGCACTGGTTACCAGTCAAGCAACGGATTGACTTCAAGGTTTTGTCGCTCACTTTTAGGTCTCTTCATTCTATGGCTCCAGCCTATCTTTCAGAGATACTACCCCATCAGGCAAAGCATCGTACCACTCGCTTTTCGGAATCCAACAGTCTAGAAATACCTCGTACAAACCTTAAATCCTGTGGAGACCGTGCATTTAGCTCGTATGCTCCCACAGCCTGGAACTCCCTCCCGACCTGCATCAGAACATCCCCTGACCTGACCACATTTAAAAGAAACTTAAAAACATAAAAACATACCTATTTAGGACAGCATTTAGTGGGTCCTTGTGATTCGTCCTCGATGTGCTTATGCGTGCTGACACTGTTCATGCTGCCACTAACCACATTTGCATGCTGACCCAGTGCATGTAACCCCTAACCATGTTATTCATTTTGTTTGTTTTTCAAGCATGATTTTACTTACTATTCTATTGCGTATCACTTTGCAGCAAATGTAAAGCGCCTAAAAAGAGATTAAGTTCTCTGAGGGCGCTTTATCAAGTGCAATATTATTATTGTTATTATTGTAGTCGCACTCCCAACCGGCGTAGCAGCGCTTGCCGGCATCGAAGCTCTAGCCGTATCACTGAACTCGACCGTTGCTGCCTGTAGTTCGACTGCATGCGGGCTGGTACCGCTCCTTTCCTAAACAGCTGTTGGGAGCATCATCGAGAGGGGCCTGTGCATAGCTGTGGTCCGCTTCTAATGAGGCATTGACACAGGCCGATGACCTGCTGGTGATGATGGACCAGAGGGTGGATTCACCATAGGGATTGGCCAAGGCACAGCCAGAGTCGAGGAGAGGAGACAAGAGTTGGAGAGAGTGAAGTCATGCTCCCTCTGCTCTGTGAGTAGTAGAATAAATTGTTGTTGTTAGTTCAATGCGAGCGTTCTGTGTGCAGGGCTAATCAAATGACAGTGCCTTCACGCGGACGTCCGTTGTCGGTGGGCAGGCAGTTTTTGTGTACTGCCGCCGTCGCGAATACTGTCCGTGTACTGGCACCTTCTCGTGCGCCACTTCCCGGAATGCAATTTCGCGGACCAGGATCTTCTCTTTCACAACCTCGCAAACCGCCGCCTCACAGGCCGCTACGGTGCAGGCCATTGCCACCACTTGCGGCTGCATTGGCACTGTCCTGACACGTGCTTGCAGCACAGACACGTTCGATAGCAGAAACTTTGTCTCGTTACTAGAGCCTTTATCAAAGCTCTTAAATATGCGGCCTAAACAGGAAAATTCATCGCAAATATTGCAAACCTCAGGCACAGAGACAGAGGATGGAGGAAGAATCCTCCTAACAAATGCCACAAGGTCCAGTACCTGTAGGCCGGTCGGTTTAAGCGAAGCTACCTCCAGCTTTAGTATGGAATAAAACTTAACCGGAAGGATTTTTATAACTATTGCCTTTCGTCGGATTTCCTCTGAAATGTTATATAAGCATCGCCTTTCGTCGGATCTCCTCTGAAATGTTTTTCTCCTGGTGCACGCTCTCGGCAATTGCGACGTAGTCGGCTTACGTCTGCTCCCCGTAGGCTCGAGTCCTATTCCACGTAACGTGTTTTTGCAATCGCTTCTTCGTCGCCACTGTTAATTTTGTACAGATCAAGACGGCTCAGGCAGATGCCGTTTATTATAGAAACCCGGAACCGAACCGCACGGCCAGCATGCTAGCTCGGAAGCAGCTGCTGCAAGTGGGTCTGCTGTTCTAGCCTCAGCTCCTTCCACCGGAGTAGTCCGTGTCGCAGTACAGCAGACCCAACACTAGAAATTTCAAACGAGCGGGAACTCGAGAGCCTCATCTAAACTGTCTACCCCGGCCACTGCGGCGGCTCTGAGGTGCTTTTCTTCTGTTAATGCTTGATTCACATAATTCTTAGCAACAACAGTAGCATATAGGTGCAACGAAGGAGCTCTCAGGCTCGCCGCGATATTAGCCCTTGCCTTAGTGGGTCTGACTAGGGCACCTAGAGCAACCGTAGCGGGCGGACTAGCGGGCGGACTAGCGGGCGGACTAGCGGGCGGTCTAGCGGGCGGACTAGCGGGCGGACTAGCGGGCGGTCTAGCTGGCGGTCTAGCGGGCGGTCTAGCGGGAGGACTAGCGGGCGGTCTAGCGGGCGGACTAGCGGGCGGACTAGCGGGCGGACTAGCGGGCGGACTAGCGGGCGGACTAGCGGGCGGACTAGCGGGCGGACTAGCGGGCGGACTAGCGGGCGGACTAGCGGGCGGACTAGCGGGCGGACTAGCGGGCGGACTAGCGGGCGGACTAGCGGGCGGACTAGCGGGCGGACTAGCGGGCGGACTAGCGGGCGGCGACCTACGACTAGCCTACGACTAGCCTACGACTAGCCTACGACTAGCCTACGACTAGCCTACGACTAGCCTACGACTAGCCTACGACTAGCCTACGACTAGCCTACGACTAGCCTACGACTAGCCTACGACTAGCCTACGACTAGCCTACGACTAGCCTACGACTAGCCTACGACTAGCCTACGACTAGCCTACGACTAGCCTACGACTAGCCTACGACTAGCCTACGACTAGCCTACGACTAGCCTACGACTAGCCTACGACTAGCCTACGACTAGCCTACGACTAGCCTACGACTAGCCTACGACTAGCCTACGACTAGCCTACGACTAGCCTACGACTAGCCTACGACTAGCCTACGACTAGCCTACGACTAGCCTAGGACTAGCGGGCGGAACAACGGGCGGACTAGCCTTGGACTAGCGGGCGGACTAGCCTAGTACTAGCGGGCGGAACAACGGGCGGACTAGCCTAGGACTAGGCCTAGGACTAGCCTCGGACTAGGACTAGGACTAGGACTAGGCCTAGGACTAGCCTCGGACTAGGACTAGGACTAGGACTAGGCCTAGGACTAGCCTCGGACTAGGACTAGGACTAGGACTAGGACTTGGACTGGACTAGGACAAGACTAGCCTAGGACAAGACTAGCCTAGGACAAGACTAGCCTAGGACTAGACTAGCCTAGGACAAGACTAGCCTAGGACAAGACTAGCCTAGGACTAGACTAGCCTAGGACTAGACTAGCCTAGGACTAGACTAGCCTAGGACTAGACTAGCCTAGGACTAGACTAGCCTAGGACTAGGACTAGACTAGCCTAGGACTAGACTAGCCTAGGACTAGACTAGCCTAGGACTAGACTAGCCTAGGACTAGACTAGCCTAGGACTAGACTAGCCTAGGACTAGACTAGCCTAGGACTAGGACTAGCCTAGGACTAGGACTAGGACTTGGACTGGACTAGGACAAGACTAGCCTAGGACAAGACTAGCCTAGGACTAGACTAGCCTAGGACTAGACTAGCCTAGGACTAGACTAGCCTAGGACTAGACTAGCCTAGGACTAGACTAGCCTAGGACTAGACTAGCCTAGGACTAGACTAGCCTAGGACTAGACTAGCCTAGGACTAGACTAGCCTAGGACTAGACTAGCCTAGGACTAGACTAGCCTAGGACTAGGACTAGACTAGCCTAGGACTAGACTAGCCTAGGACTAGACTAGCCTAGGACTAGACTAGCCTAGGACTAGACTAGCCTAGGACTAGACTAGCCTAGGACTAGACTAGCCTAGGACTAGACTAGCCTAGGACTAGACTAGCCTAGGACTAGACTAGCCTAGGACTAGACTAGCCTAGGACTAGACTAGCCTAGGACTAGACTAGCCTAGGACTAGACTAGCCTAGGACTAGACTAGCCTAGGACTAGACTAGCCTAGGACTAGACTAGCCTAGGACTAGACTAGCCTAGGACTAGACTAGCCTAGGACTAGACTAGCCTAGGACTAGACTAGCCTAGGACTAGACTAGCCTAGGACTAGACTAGCCTAGGACTAGACTAGCCTAGGACTAGACTAGCCTAGGACTAGACTAGCCTAGGACTAGACTAGCCTAGGACTAGACTAGCCTAGGACTAGACTAGAAGAAATAGGCCTAGGACGAACACCGAGAGCTAGGGTCCGACAAAAACAATAACAGCTTCAGCCAAGGTTGAGAGGGCACACTGAGAGAGAGAGAGAGAGAGAGAGAGAGAGAGAGAGAGAGAGAGAGAGAGAGAGAGAGAGAGAGAGAGAGAGAGAGAGAGAGAGAGAGAGAGAGAGAGAGAGAGAGAGAGAGAGAGATGGAGGGAGTATAAATGACAGAACTGACAGAGCTCAGGGCACAGCTTCGGTAGTCGATGCGAGACTACGCTTCGAGAGCACGAGAGACGAACCTACGGTGACAGACAGCTAAGTGCAACTTAGACTGGGCAGTTGTATTTAGCCGGCTACTCAGTTAGCTGCTCTTATCTTGGGGTGCCGTAGCGGCCCGCCCTCGGCGTTGGGACAATCGCTTGCGACGCGCCCATAGGGTAGTTGGTTATACTCGGGTTTCGGGAGTTCGCAGATTAAACTCCGTCTGTCCGGAACGCGCTGCGTAAACGCGTAGGGTACTTATTATAGTCGGGCTTCGGGAGTTCGCGCAGTTAACTCCGTCGGACCGATACGCACCGCGTAAACGTACAGGGTGGTTGGTTATACTCGGGCTTCGGGGGTTCGCTCAGTTGACTCCGTTGGTCCGGTTCGCGCCGCGTAAAGCGCTTGCGCCGGCGCGTAACCTATACTAACAGGCTCACAATAAACTGTGGTTTTCTGCACCCAGTTGTGGCCGCTTGTGTTTAACCGCATCGCAGCACTGCATCACACAGTCCACCGGTAGAGGTCCGGGGGACGAGCTTCTGAGTGGTTTAACTCCGATGACGAAGCGATAGTAGGTTGGCTGGATCATAACTAACATGCAGGTTACTTGACGCTGGCCTAGCTAATGCCTCCGCCGCTGGCATGCAAGACCTGTCAGTCGAAACCTATAACCCTTTAGATGTCCGTTGGCACGTAATTTCTTTTACGCTTTGGTCAAACAACAAACAGATTAGCTTTAAACAGGTCTTAGCTCCATGACCAGAACCCACGACCTGGGTCGTGAAGTGCTAGCACCTTAACCCGTGGGCAAAGACCCAGGTGCAAAGCCCTTTAATGCAGCTTCCATGCTGTTATTAATGTGCTATCACTCTATTTGTAGATAGTTGCCGATATAGGAAGATTTTCAGGTAAGATCTCGGATAAAGATAATCTACGGGCGCCCTGACGGCTGTTGTATCGCTGAGAATTTTCTAGAGTACTTCTCGCTCATTGTTGCACGGTCTCCCTATGCGTCAGTACCTGTCTACTAATTTGAGTAGCACCACAGTGCATCTTTAGCCTGCCAATCTGAAGCTTGTATAACCATCACTGATACAAATGTGGAGAGTGGTAACCTCAAGGATGCGAACTTCGTAAAGTTAAAGCCAGCTTCAAGTCTCAAACGTTCGAATGTTTCTGCATACGCCGAAAGCAGATGTGCAACCATTGTATACTCAGTTAGATCTACATAAATGTCGTATTTCAACAAAAGGAGCGAATCTAACTATTCACTATCATCGCTTAAGCCTGAAAGTTTAGGCGATACCCTTACTTTGGAGACTTTCACTGAGAGCAATTACAGGAACAACGTAGTACTCGTAGCCCGCAGAACCTTCTTTGATAAACTTGACACATTGAGCGATAACCTCCGAAAAAGTATACTCTAATGCATAACGCAAATAAAACGATACTCACACACCGCTTCGGCCTGGTCAACAAGAGCCGTTTCAAAATCTTGGGAAATCGCTTTCGGAACCGATCTGGTGACCTCTTGTACCATTACTAAGAGATAATTTAATTCCATCCCTTAGCATCGTACGCTGCCTCTAAATGCTGTACTTTCCTGCACCAAATTTAATTCTTCCTACTTTAAATTTGACCTGAGTCCAGAAACATTCTACATACCACGCCCACCGAACGGTGTCCGGCGACTCTGTGGTTGCTTCCGGTTACCTGGCGACCGGTAGACGCCTGGTTCCCCGCCCACGAACGGTGATGAGCTCAGGTTCTTCGGCAAGTGCAGATTAGTTATTGCCGGCTGAATCTTTGGGTCCACGGGTATCGAATAAAGCTAATGGCAGAGCAGAGACCTGGGTCAGCCTTAACAGACGTTCTGCCGTCTATACCCACTGGTCGCATGACCCGTCCGATGGCCTTAGGGACAAATCAGCTGCTTAAGCGCAGCAGACGGACGAATTTCGTGACCTGCAGCAGCTATTGCACACTGTGTACATGGCTGCAGATGACCTTCAGCGAGATGCGGAAAAATATGGAAGCTTTGTCAAGTAAGTTCGCGAGTACGCCTACAAGTGTAACACCGAAGGCTCGGCGGAGTAGGCTTGACCTGCCGCTTACCTAGCGGCGTAGCCTAGCGCCTAATGCCGTTCGGTTTGAGCCTACGAGCAATAAACTGGCTGCCACGAAACCAGTTTTCTGGCGCCGACCTGGTTACTGTTACTAAAGGGGGTCGTGATTCCGCGGCGTGAATTGGAATACGAAACACACAAACTGGGGATTTTATTGAACTTTATTAGCAAGCGCACAAAGTCGCTTCGCGTATAGATTAGTTTTATCTCCATACTCCTTGAGCGTTCTCAACAGCACCAATACTCTTGCGGAGGGAATACTTCTCCACACTGAGCGCGAACCAGAGCCTAAACCCTAACCGGAGAACTAGGACTTGGTTTCCACCAGTGCGGCAGGAATACTCTACACACGCCACCTCAAGCACTCTTTCGGAGGGAACAGGTCTCCATACTTACGCTACTTACATCTCTACTGGGGAACGACCCAAATAGACAGAGCTCGAACTGGAGCCTAAACCCTAACCAGAGAACTAGGACTCCACACACGCCAACTATGTCTAGCTCGCACCGGAATATCCCTATGCCGAGACCATGTGCTAGCGCGCACACACAAAACACAAAGAAACACAGAATGTCAGCTCGGGCGCGATACGACCGTATTCGGTGGAGTGCACCGAATCCTCCCAGGGCTGTCTTCTCCTGTTCCGTCCATCGTCGGCCGACAGCCCGCCCTCCTTCCACGCTTTCAAGGAAACGAGTCCAACGGCGTCGAAGAGCAGAGACGGACCAAAGACAGAAGACCAAAAGACCAAAGACCAAGAGCGAGCGTCGCTCGACTCTTAAATACCTAGCTGAGACATTGGGGCAAGAGCTTAGTGGTATTGGGCCCGACACCTTGGCCCATTACGATAAGGAATTAATACCGTCCCCAGGCCACTGGAAGGGCACCTCTGTCCAGCTTGAATAGCAAATAGGTTCCAGACGATTCTTTCTTGGAACGAGTGAGGGCGAAGGTTGACAGGCCAGCCAACATCTATCAGCAGCTTCCGCGGGTATCGGACTAATTCTAAAGGCCAAATCGCCACCGCTAGTCTCAGAGCTACCTGGCTTGCTCTTAAGCGCTTTCTCTCTAACCACACTGACGCTCCTCTCTGGCTCACTGCTCTAGGACTAAGGGGTTCTAGCCAACCGCCGAACAGCTCTTGTTCACGCTAAAATTCAACCAAGGTCAGCAGGGCGCTACACAAGTGAATCGCACAGCAGACGCCGCTTCGCGGTTTCGGCGCCTCTCCCTTTCAATCTGAGGCCTCAATCGGGCGATCTCAGACTGCTTTAAGCTCCTCTTAGCTATCTCATCCGTGCTTAAGGTATCTGCCAGGAATCCTTTTGCCTGAGTTGTGTTTAGGATATCGACGAATTCTATTTACTCATGGTGCGAGCAGGTGAAGGAGCGAACCAAACACAGATGGGGAATTTGATAAGCTGAAACACCGGAAAGGGGTGGGCACACAGCATTCAGTGTTTCAATGACGAATCTCTGAATGCTCCGATGCTCTCTGAACAGCACGCTATCATTTTTCTATCTCTCCGGGGAAAAAAAGTTCATCTACGAAACGACGTTTGCTTTTGTCAAGGAGCTTCCTCGCTCAACTATCCTAACTGCATTGAAGCTAAATGGGAAACTAACAAGGCATCTATTATACTTAGAGGCAGCTAACTTTCAGCAATGGGCACTGTGCCCATAGCAGACAGTTCAATAAGATAAGCGTCTGTTTATTTGTTCACAAAGCATGATTTGAGATATCCTTTTGGTTTAGGGTTCTAAGATTTGGTATTTTGGTTTTTAACCTGGGTTTTAAGGATTTAGGGGTTATTTTTAGTGATACAAAGCTTTTGGCGCTTGGATTTGGCTTATGGTTTAGGACTCAGGCTATATGATTCACGATTTACAGACATTGACAATCAATGTCAACTCCATGCTATGGCACAGTGCTCATTACAGAAAAAATGCGGGCATAAGGCATCTAAAGAGATTATCTTAGATAGAAGCTGGAAGTCTTTATTTGCCTTAACTTCATTCATTGTCTCAACCAAGTGCAGTGCAGGCGTAAAGTTCCTTGCTTTTCAGAAATATGTACTACTATTAATTCGAAGTAGAGAGAGAGAGAGAGAGAGAAAGCGTGCTGTAGCATATTGGAATATCTCCCAGCGAAGACACAGACGTCTACTGCGATGGACGAAATTATCATGCTTCTTTGAAAGTCACTTTTAAGGTTGGCGAAAGGAAAGAAGACACGCGCATTCAGCTTGCTGTGGACGCTCAGACATGTAACAGCCTTACGCGACTACTGGAGTGATAACCGTCAAATGACTCACAATAAACCAACATCGACGTGGCGTGAAGCCAGAAGCAGTGAAACTCGCTGGGAGATTCGAGGAGAAGGAGACAGTTGAGCCTTTGGTCTAAACAGCAACTCTCTCTCTCTCAAGCCCCGCCTGCTTTAGAGCACTACTCTCTATGCACGACTTCTGATGAATGATTTTATATCTTAATCGTATCTAAATATCGGCCTTGCGTTTTCAAAAGAGACACTTGCGTCGGTTCCTTTGTGCTACTACTAGATAAATCACAGACGTATTTATCAATAAGTTGTAATGTAGTTCGTGCCGAAGAACCCCGGGGAGCACTGATGATTAGTACTGAAAGACAAGGATAGTCATTCAGACGAACTCGGCCACACATGCCCTTTCAGGGTTGGTCAGGAAGTTAGTTGAAGCCTACACGTGGCCTCTTGGTACCGCTATGGAACGCATTAGACACTATTTTTAGCATCGATAAAACTCTCTTCGGTGCGATGATCTTACAGGGCTCCTTGAGGCAAGACTAAATTGCATTGAAAAGAATTTCAAAACCTGCCGGCGAATTTTACTTTTAAAGCATTTTAAACCTTCCTTCGGAATTAGAATTTGCTAGGTAAGTCTGTAACCTAGTCCCAAAGGTCAGAAGCTATTTACCGCCAAGCCCCGCCATACTCCGGCCACGCTGCCGCTCGCCTCGCCGCTGGGCTAGGGTAAGACGAGCGGCAGTCAGGTTAAACCTCTTTATAATAATGCATGTGCCAACAAGAACAGAGGAACTAAACAAATCTACAGGGAGGCTCCTATACACTGTACACTATAGGGGTGTGAGACGACGAAGCCAGTGCGAACAAACGTGTTTGTTGGTCAGTTGGCTTCCACAGTCCTGCCGGTGTACCGACTCCGAATCCAACAGTACCAGCGTACACCGTAAACGATCGTGCTAGCTGAGTAACTGCTTGGCTAGTCGGATTTGACGTCCGCCACAGTCGAGAGCTTCCGCCGAAAGACGCCAACACACGGGGGGTCACGAACACGCTATGCGGGAACGCAGAATATACAAGTCTCAACAACAAGCGTGCTATCCAGCTGCGCTCGGGCCTTGGGCACTCGTTGCCATGCGTGCGTGGCCACATCGCCGGAGCACGCCTGCATACATCCAGGTGCATAAGTGCGTAAGACCGGGAGCCTCCCACGAAACAACTTACTCGGCCAGGTTCTCCTACGCATGAGCGCCGGCGACCTCACGTCACCAGACATCCGGCCCTGCCGTAGGTCGGACCCCGGCCTAGCCGGTGACCCTTACCCACATTATAGCCGTCCGGTCCCAGCAAACCGAACTTAGCCTGAGTACAACCCTAAAGGAATTTCTACTTCTAGGAATTGGGAATCCTAGATGTGTCAAAGCCGTAATCTTCGCAAATTACTTATTTTGATATGTGGCGCTTTGTGAGTTCAATAAACTCAATCATTTTCAGCAAAAGTCATACATTTTTACTGAAATTTTCAATTCTGAAAACCACGAGAGCGATCAGATCTGTTATGCTATTATTTTGACATAGTTTCACGACTTTAGGCTAGTTTGAGATGTTTTCGTCACCCGGTCCGCTAAAGGATATCAGATACTTACGCTCCCCTCTGAGTTTCTCTTAACAATATCGAGACTGATTTCAACCGGAAATAGGTTTACACACTCTGCATAATTAAATCAGTCGCTTTCTACTTAGTACCATTTCGAGGTTCAGCTCTAAATATTCTAAATTTGTGTATGTAGCGAGAAATTACATGCTGCAGTAGTGGTACTATTGGCTAATGAGCTAAAAGGAAAACCACGTTCCTGTTGTATTAATGATAATAATAATAATAATAATAGTAAAGCACTTGATAAAGTGCCCTCGGAGAACTTAATCTCTTTCTAGGTGCTTTACATTTGCTGGAAAGAGAAATGCAATTGAATGGTGAGTAATATCGTGCTTGAAAAACAAACAAAATGAATAACATGGTTAGGGGTGATATGCACAGGGTCAGCGTGCAAATGTGGTTAGTGGCATGCACAGTATCAGCACGCATAAGAAAATGAATGACGAATCACAGGGACCCGCTAAATGCTGTCCTAAATAGGTGTGTTGTTAAGTTCCTTTCAAATGTGATCAGGTCAGGGGATGTTCTGCCGAAAGTCGGGAGGGAGTTCTAGGCTTTGGGAGCATACGAACTAAATGCACGGTCTCCAAAGGATTTAAGGTTTGTACGAAGTATTTGTAGACTGATGGATTCCGAAAAGCGGGTGGTAAGATGCTTGGCCTGATCGGGTAATATATCTAAGAGATAGGCTGGAGGAATGAAGGGACCTAAAAGTGAGCAACAAAACCTTGAAGTCAATCCGTTGCTTGGCTCGTAGCCAGAACAGGTCAGCGAGAAGTGAAGTAATGTGGCAACTGCGATGCTCACGACAGACAAGCCTAGCTGCAGAGTTTTGCCCAAGCTGCAATTGCCTAATCGCACATGCTGGTAGGCCAGTAAGCAGTGAGTTGCAGAAGTCGAGTCGGAATGTCATGAATGCATGGACCAACGTGGACGTGGTATCCTTATCTAAGCAAACCCAAATTTTAGAAATTTTACGAAGCTCAAAATAGGCAGATTTGACTGTGGAGCTGATATGGTCGTCTAACGAGAGGTCGCTTTGGAATATGACACCTAGATTTCGAGCTGATTCAACAGGAGATATGCTGGCAGAGCCAATTTTGAGAGTCAGCCTTTCCGATCTCTGAATCGTACTGGGTTAATAAGCAGCCACATTTTCTAGTGGAATACATTTTAGTTTTTGAATTGTATAGCTGCTACTTTTTATAGGTTTCAAATGGCTGAGATAATCACTACAATAAACGGTTGTGTAAAGTGGCTGCCCTTAATCGATGCCGTTCAAGCCAAGCACGTGCAACTCAGGATTGCTTGTCTTAACACCGGGTTTGAAGGTCAGCAGGGAAATAACCTGGCAGATATGCTCATGCAATGAATCCTGCACCACAACAGCACTTTACGGGGTATACTTACCCTCCTTTATGTAGATGCGCTCACATGCTTTACGGGAGCTATCTGGTCAGTAGCTTAGCATTATGCTGGCAAGGTATGAGCCGGCCTGACCCTTGCGATATTTCTAGACATAATTAAGCATTCCTAACTGAATTATTCACTGCTATACCTGAAGCTAGTGAAGATCACTCATAAGCGGGTTCTAATGCGAACTTTAATTTTCAACAAAGGCTGTCCAACAGTCCAAGTGCGGCTGCAGAGGCATCGGCGATTTCTTGAACTAGGAGGTAGTGAATTACAAAATTCCTTTAAGAGCACTCCAGATAGCCCCTGGTAACGGCAGTTCAACGTAGCAACGAGGGCAGTGGAGCCAGCCAGCAGCGTTTCCTAAAACCCGTTCGCGACTGAGATCAGATTAATAAGTAGCATCATAGTTTAAATCGAATTCCAAAGTTACAATTAGAGATAATGTGTCAAGTCGAAATTCACATCCCCTAGGTCAACTTTGCCTGGCCTATTACCAGGAAATTAAGCTGCATTATCACTGAGCCGTAATGGCTCACTAGGTAAGGTGGTTGCTTTCATGACCTCGGCCCTGCGGTCGTGGGTTCGAATCCTGTAGTGAGCGATTCTTTATCGCCACTGATGGCCATAAAGGCTCTTCTGTCTCAATACAAAAAGAGGCTGTTTAATCAGCTGGATTTTTTTTATTAAGCTTCATGAAAGTTGTGTGCTAGCAAACCGAACCTCCACGAAAGACTGAAATTTCAGCGTTGCTGCATAGTGTTTGAATCCATGGGATCAAATGAGTGAGTTGAGTATCGTCGGCAACGTCGGAATTAGTATTGGGTGTCTTAAAATCAAACGATCTATTCAAAGGAGCAAGATAAATCAGAAATAGCAGGAGCTCAAAGGATGCCACGTGACAGCTATCCGAAACTTGGTAGCTAAAGAAACCTTCACGAGCTACGATCAGAGCAAGATATTTGCTGCTTGCCTAAAACGTGTGTGCCAGCCGTCACCAGGGTCAAAGTAGTTAAAATTCGTCGAGCTGTTTTTCCAAAAAAAGCTGTACAATACCAAAGAGCCAACATCTATGTAATTAAGAACCATTCTTTTTATTTTTCCAACGTCTAATTTCTAGCGACTCTCAAGAGCACGGAGTTAGCTAGTCATCGTCTGCCACGACTGAATGTAAGATATTGACACATTTTGGCTTCAACTGGTGCTTGTCACTAGAGGTGATGCTTGTGAGATCAGCTGAAACTTTACCAAGGCATGCGAAACATGTACCAAGCTTCTACTTCTTTTTTTCTTTAGCAAAGTGCTCAGCTACACGAAATCCTTGGTGAGCCTGGAAAACCAGGCACGTGTGGAACGGCTGCTAACCAGTGGTGGCATTTGTAAGTCAAAACCTGTATACTAGAGCCGCTTTGGTATAGCAAGCCCCGAGGAGTGGAGCAAGTTCCAAGACACAGACCCCGGGGTTGAGATTTTCATCCAAATTCTGATGGCAGTGGTGGCATACGACCGACACTGGCGACAGCAGCGTCACAGCAGCAGTGAATACTATGCTTATAGAGTTTATCATGAGCCTCCTGCGTTTGGATGTGCTAACCGTGACGAAGTCCTCAGATTTACAGTCCCGAATCGCCGGACTTCTCTTGGGTATCATATACAACTGTGTACATAGAATGGAGGACACGCGAACAGTATGAAAGAACACTGCGAAACAACGACGGTGTCTCGGTATTCAGCCCCTATTCGAAGTCAGAAGACTTTCCCACCAAGACGGATGCTATCATCGTGCTGAGCTACATCGTCAACGAAGCTGAGCAGCAGGAACTGCGCCTTATCACTCGCGACAACATCTAACACGTCCTTCAAATTTTGGATGAATGTCTCAGATGTGTCTAAAATAGCTACAAGTCCGAAAAGTATGGATACAGTGTGCCAGACATCCTCGATAGCATTAACAGAATGGCTTCAGCTGATGCGAACAAGGGACAGATCGTAATCTGTGAAGCACTACAATTCTAGGAAGCATTTCTCAAAAATGAAGGTTTCGAGGATGAAGTAAGGCTGTCTTGTGAAGGCCTGTGGACGCTAGCTTTCAACGATGACAATAAAAAAAAATCTAGAGAGCAAAGGTTGCATGGATGGTAAGCTTGCTTGTACAGCTGTGATTCAGCATAGACACATTCAACTTGAACTGCACTGTCTCTTTCTGAATGACATTAGAACTGACTGCTTTGATCATGGACATACCTGTACATAAACTGGCCTGCCCCCTCGATATCTGTGACCAGCAAGACCTCATTTAGTCCGGTATGCTCACTAAATCATTCTTCACAAAATGTGGTATATGGCATAAGCATTTGCATACGAATAAGCATTTTATTAGAAATTTACTGACAAGCAAGTGCAGATAGGTATTCCACAGTGTTATTCTTACTTTTATCATTCCACAAACGTTCTGAAGCTGTATGATTATTGTATGTAGTGCAAGTTACCTATTAAGTTACTAGTCAGTTGTGGGATAGATATAAATGTATTGCATAAAAAATAGGGAGCTTCTGGTCTTAGCATCGCAAACCTGCCCTCACTGCGGTTCCACAAGATGAACCGAGGTCTAGTCTGCTTGGAAGATAGCAGTGGGCTCATGAGGCGGTAAGCCTTTGAGCTACACGGTGGAATATGAAACTGCAGCTAACTCTCAGCTTTCCCTTTATCACGGTGAACTTGTTTTGTGAACTCGCGTCTTCTGTTCCTGTGTGCTTTGCATAGTCGTCTGTGCAGGATTAAGTGTGTGTTACTAGGCACACGTCTCACTTACTAACCAGTAGCCACGAGCATCTCGATGTTGGCTTTACCATGCTGGCCTAATAATAGTAATAAAATATTTGATATAGCACCCTCAGAGAACTCAATCTCTTGCTAGGCACTTTGCATTTGCTACAAAGGAAGCACCATCGTCTGGTTAGTGGTAGCATACTCGATAAACAAGATTTACACGGTTAGTGGCAGCATGCATAAGCTTACAAATGGACAGATCACAGGGACCCACTAAATAGAAGCACTTTAGTTTCATTTTAAGTGCGGTCAAGTCAGGAGATGTCGTGACGAAAGTTGGGAGTGAGTTTCAGGCTTTGGGAGCATACAAACTGAAAGCACGGTCTCCAACGGATTTGAGGTTTATACGAGGTATTGGTAAACAATTAGATTCCGAAAATTATGTGGTACGATGCTCAGCCTGACTGGAGAGTAGATCTGACAGATAGGCTGTAGCCACAGAATAAAGGGACCTAAAAGACCATGCGTTGACGGTACGTATTTGCTTCTACATATTTAATACTGTGCACAGGATTTACCTTAGGTATCGATTCTCATGCTGGGAGTTGTAGAGAACTTGGATTAAGATTAGGTTCTCTTGGGATTCTATACAAACAACGTATTGCTATCATTAAATAACCCAAACTTGTTGTGCTGCACGACAGTTACTAAGCTTAAGACCTTAGCACCAGCAAATAGCCACAGCCTTCGTAGCCCACCTCAGCACATACGGTTACACAAATCCTTTGGACCCTATTCCCACTGTCCTGCTCCTATCTTGCATTGATCTGCCGCTGCCATGCATAACTAACATCAGTAATGTCAATAGCCTCAGGTCATGTCCCAGCACCTTTCAACAAAGCTGTAGTCAGACCACTTCTCAAGAAAGCGACAATAGACCAAGAGAACTTAAACTTTAGCAACTACCGCCCAGTCTCCCGTCTACCATTCCTATCAAAGACACCAGAACAGGTCAAGGCAGACCAGTTGAACTCATATATACAAACTTCAAACCTTGCTATTAAGTTCGAGTCTGGCTTTACAGATAATCACTCGACAGAATCCGCATTGCTTAGGGTGTACGACGACCTAATTAGGAATGCAGTCATGGGTGGAGTGTTTCTGCTTGTTTTGCTCGATCTTTCGGCAGCTTTTGATACTATCCATAACAAAGTTCTTCTGGAGCGCCTCTCATTTCGCCTGGGCATCACTGGCACTGCTCTGCAATGGTTCAGGTCCTATCCAAGCGGGAGACTCTAGAATATTGAAGTGAATGGACAAAGATCATCCGAGGTACCTCTGAAATATGGGGTACCTTAGGGATCCATGCTAGTAGGTTCGGTTCTTTTCACGGTTTATACTCTCTTGCTGATGTGATTGCCAGACACAATCTAGGCTTTCACTTTTATGAGGATGACACTCAGTTGTACCCCTGCTTTGATCCCTCCCAGCATTCGAGCACCTCGAATTCTTTCAACTCACTTGCTGAATGTTTTGATGACATGTGCACATGGATGGCAGGGAATTTTCTTGAACTAAATTATGATAATACTAACTTATTCGTTATGGGCAAACCCAATGTGATTCAGAAATTGGAAAGGCTGATGCTCAAATTGGCTCTGCCAGCATATCTCCTGTTGAATCAGCTCGAAATCTAGATGTCATGTTTCAAAGTGACCTCACTTTAGACGACCACACCAACTCCACAATCAAGTCTGCCTCCTTTCAGCTACATAACATTGCTAGCATTCAGGCTTGATTAGATAGGGATACCACGTCCAAGTTTGTACATGCATTCGTGACATCCTGTCTGATTTCTGCAACTCTCTGCTTGCTGGCCGAGTGGCATGTGCGATCAGGCGATTGTAGCTGGTGCAAAACTCTGCAGCTAGGCTTGTCTGTCGTGAGCATCGCAGTTGCCACATCACACCAATTCTCGCCGACGTGCACTTGCTCCTAGTCAAGCAACGGGTCGACTTCAAGGTTTTGTTGCTCACTTTCAGGTCACTCCATTCTCTGCCTACAGCCTATCTCTCAGATCTACTCCCCCACCAGGCCAAGCATCGTACCACCTGCTTTAAGGAAACCATCAGTTTACCACTACATCGTACAAACCTCAAATCCTTTGGAGACCATGCATTTAGTTTGTATGCTGCCAAAGCCTGAAACTCACTCCTGACTTGCATAACGATATCCCCTGACTTGACCACATTTAAAGAAAACTAAAAACACACCTTTTTAGGACAGCATTTAGTGGGTCCCTGTGATTTGTCCTTCATAGGCTTATGCGTGCTGGCATTGTGCATGCTGCCACTAACCACACTTGCATGCTGACCCTGTGCATGTCACCTGTAACCATGTTATTCATCATGTTTATCAAGCATGATATATTACTTAAAATTCAATCGCGTTTCCTTTTGCAGAAAATGTAAAACACCTAGAAAGAGATTGAGTTCTCTGAGGGCGTTTAATCAAGTGCATTATTATTATTATTACACCCGGAGCAGGTAAAACATAGCGAATATCTCTTAAGGAACAGCTTACTGAGCACCGTCAAACTTTTAATAGGATGAATATTCTACAGATCTTTCACCGCAGGCAGGAGGTACAAGTACCAATAATACAACGAAATGCCAATCTGCATATCAGTGCATAATTACCAAATATTTATAGAGGCCTTATTTCGCAGTGCCTATGAAAATAAAGAAACACTCTTTGACGGTTGTCCACTGTGATTGTGAGTCTACCATCTGCAGCAACACCAGTCTGGGACTGTCATTTACGGTGGATAAGACTGAATACAGCAGCTCTGCTGTAGCAAATACCCAATGAAAGAAATGGGCTGGCCAGTCTATACATGTTTATGATCTTACGAGTTATACTCAGAACTTCTCAATTCTCTAACTTGAGCCTGTTCAATGACTCGGTAAAAATGGTGAGAAGGTCGGCAAGATCCTAGGTAAATGATCACACCAAGTTCCTTTTGTAACAGTGCATGCTAGATGGTATTTAGTGCTTTTATATGATTTGATATATTCTAACTGTTGCCTAGTTGCTACTCCGATGCATCCGTACTCAGTACCTCATTAAGTTACCACGGAGCAGCTCTTCGCGAGCCCTAAACACTCAATTTAGGTGTAAACGCTAGCCTCGAGCTCGTCGGAGATGCTCAAAAAGGCAGCAAGAGCGCACTTTCAGGAATCGAGGGCCAGCAGAGGTGCGTGCAGAGCATCTCTGCAGCTGCAGCCACACCCAGTGCACTGCCCGAGGGCTCCAAAGGTGAGTCTGCATTGAGGCTGCATATCAAGCTCGATCGAATCGCTTAGATAAGTTGCATGCATGCACCTACACATACTTTTTGGTACGTCAACAGGGGAATTAATCATGATGAGCTACAACTCAGGAGTGCAGCCTGCTGTCATAACAATCAAAGATAGGCTGAAGGCAGCCGGCTATGTGGTGTGGATCGACGTGGAGCAAATGAGTAAGAGGACACAACGATGCCCGATTATTGCATCGCTTGAGTGGCTGTGGCAGGTGCACACTGTCTGTCTGGCTACCCATCTATTAGTATAGATCGGCTAAAGGGCTGCTCTCAAGTAATAACATTCATTAACCTCAGGTCATGTCCCAGCACCTCTCAAAAAAGCTGTAGTCAGGCCTCTCCTCTAGAAAGCAACACTAGACCAAGAGAACTTGAGCAACTACCCCCCAGTCTCCCTTCTACCATTTCTATCAAAGACACTGGAACGGGTCGCTGCAGACCAGCTAAACTCATATATCGAAACCTCACACCTTGCTAGTAAGTTCCAGTCCGGCTTTAGAGCTAATCACTCCACAGAGTCAGCGTTGCTTCGGGTATACAACGACCTACTTAGGAATGCAGACATGGGTAGAGTGTCTCTGGTTGTTTTGCTCGATCTTTCGGCAGCTTTTGACACCATCGATCACAAAGTTCTTCTAGAGCGCCTCTCATCTCGCCTGGGCATCACTGGCACTGCTCTGCAGTGGTTCAGGTCATATCTCTGTGGGAGACTCCAGAGTATTGACGTGAATGGACAAAGATCATCTGAAGTACCTCTGAAATATGAAGTACCTCAGGGCTCCGTGCTAGGTTCGGTTCTTTTCACGGTTTATACTCTCCCTCTTGCTGATGTGATTGCCAAGCACAATCTAGGTTTTCACTTCTATGCGGATGACACTCAGTTGCACTTTTGCTTTGATCCCTCTCAGCCTTCGAGCACCTCAAATTCTCTCAACTCACTTGCTGCATGCATTGATGACATCCGCACATGGATGGCAGCACATTTTCTAAAACTAACCGATGACAAAACTTACTAGTTATAGGCAAACTCAGTGTGATTCAGAGATTGGAAAGGCTGACTCTCAAAATTGGCTCTGCCAGCATATCTCCTGTCGAATCAGCTCGAAATCTAGGTGTCATATTCCAAAGCGACCTCTCGTTAGACGACCATATCAGCTCCACAGTCAAATGTGCCTATTTTCAGCTTTATAATATTGCTAAAATTCGGGCCTGTTTAGATAGGGATACCACATCTAAGTTGGTCCATGCATTCGTGACATCCCGTCTCGACTTCTGCAACTCACGGCTTACTGGCCTACCAGCATGTGCAATCAGGCGATTGCAGCTGGTGCAAAACTCTGCAGCTAGACTTGTCTGTCGTGAGCGTCGCAGTTGCCACATTACTCCACTTCTCGCCGATCCGCACTGGCTACCAGTCAAGCAACGGATTGACTTTAAGGTTTTGTCGCTCACTTTTAGGCCACTTCATTCTATGGCTCCAGCCTATCTCTCCGACATACTCCCCCATCAGGCCAAGCATCGTACCACCTGCTTTTCGGAATCCAACAGCCTACAAATACCTCGTACAAACCGTAAATCCTTCGGAGACCATGCATTTAGTTTGTTTGCTCCCAAAGAATGGAACTCCCTCCCGACCTGCGTCAGAACATCCCCTGACCTGACCACATTTAAAAGGAACTTAAAAACACACCTATTTAGGACAGCATTTAGTGGGTCCCTGTGATTCGTCCTTCACGTGCTTATGTGTGCTGACACTGTGCATGCTGCCACTAAGCACATTTGCATGCTGACCCTGTGCATGTCACCCCTAACCATTTTATTCATTTTGCTTGTTTTTCATGCGTGGTTTTACTTACCATTTAATTGCATTTCCCTTTGCAGCAAATGCAAAGCGCCTAGATTGAGTTCTCTGAGGGCGCTTTATCAAGTACATTATTATTATTATTATTAACCTTGAATTCACTTGTTGCGAAGTGGAACCTTCCCTCATCTCTTTTCTATACACTCAGGGTACGAACACATGTCCTCGATCACTTGATAAATAGTGGTAAAAATGCACTGCACGTGCATCGAGGGTGGTAACTGAAAGGTAATGAGAGCTTAGAATAGGGTCTGATCGTTCGATGCATTCCTGTACAATGTCGATAATTGTTAGCCTTCTTTTGTTGCAATCTGCCTGTCAGCTTGGGCTCGTCATTAAGCTTGGCTGTACACCCAGGCTGAAAAAATCCTCGCAGTATGGCTGCCGCTGCTGGGTCACTGTACCAGCACCTAACCATAACTTTTCCAAAACTACTTTACTGAAGGTAGTTTTGGTCAAGAAAGTTGGATTTCTAAGTTCAAATACTCTGCTGGGGAGTCGTTGCATTTGGCAACAAGATATAGATCGCCACTCTAATCACACTGCTAGACGAATCAAGTATTTAGTGATGCAAGTTTGGTGCTGGTGTACTGGCCCAGCCAGTCGCCTGATTTGAACCACATACAACGACTCTGGAGAGATATCGACTGGCTGCTAACGCAGGGTGTTCGGCCTACACCTGTAGCCGACCTTTCGAGTTTAACTTTGGCTCATTTGAATTTGCTACAGCAGAAGAAAGAATACAGAGGCATCTGGCTACTAAACCTGACCAGACAAGTTAGTTCATAAAGAATCATAATGAGGCAAAGTCCCACTAAAACAAATAAATATCAGCAGCACATGCGGTGCATAAAGTTAGAATGCCTAGCATGGCAGAAAACCTTCTTAATACCCGAACAAATTAACAGCCACATTAGTGGCAGCCCCAATGATAAGGTTATTTGTGCCTGAGTGTAAGCCCGAGTCTTAGCCTAGGAGGTAGGTTGCTCCTTCTTCACGACCCAGGTAGTGTGTTATAGTCCAGCTGTGAGCGATCCTTTACTGCTCATTGCAGGCAGTGATAGCCACTAAGGCTCTTCTGCTGCTATACAAATGAGGCTTTTGAATCAGCTAGTTTACTATTTCTATTATTATTAAGCAGATGACCTGGGCACTGTACTGACGTCATTGCTTACACCTTCCTTAGTTAGTCACAAGTACACAGTTTAACTGGCATGCATGACTCAGGGCGCTATCATTTTTAGGTGGCTCTACACTGGAATCCACGAGTCAGGCCATTGAAGGAGCTGAGCTGGTTTTAATATTCTTCACCGAGAAGTACAAGCTCAGCGACTCATGCCGCCTCGGTATGACTGCCCACTTGAGACAGTTGAGAAGCCTCTGCAACTTGCTAACAACAGCTGCTGCCACATGCAACAAACTAGCTGCTGCCTGCTGAGTGCTCAATATCCATTGTATAGTGTCACACAGAAAAACATTGCAAGTGATGAGTCATAGTAAGAATTCGCATGCAATAGCATCATTTATAGTAGCATATACCATAGAGAGTCTCTTCCTGTGCCTCTCCTGCTGTCATAGGTATTGACGGGAACCGCTCTGGCTTGGGCCAGGAGTTGAGGTGCACTAAAAGGCTTTTAACGACCGAGGTAAATATATTTGATGGTGCCAAGCAGCGCTCTCCTGGCTACTTTCAGGATGGCGACTGCGAACGTCTGCAGAATTTCCTGGCCCACCGCGATGATATACTGCTTAGCATCGACGTGAGAGACTGGAGTCATGGGCTCAAGCCCTCCGGCATAGGTAAAGCGCATGATATAAGTTCTAATAGGGTGCTATGCAAATGAATTATACACAAAACATACACACACACACACACACGTATGTATATATATATATATATATATATATATATATATATATATATATAACTATGCTAGCGAACCTTATCTGCCAAACGTTTAGCAGGCCTTGCATCTCCTGGATCCCCTTGCACATTCAGTAATGCAGACATGCACAAAAATGCAGATGACCCATTAGCTAGATCTGTGTAGCACACAACACCCCAAAGGAGAGTCACTGCACATAACAACAAAACATATGACGCCATCGGGAATTCAGCTCATGGCTGATAAAATCAGAGGGGAGAGTGCCATTAACAGTTTATATAGTTACATTATATACAGTACTGTGGATACTCAGGAGTAGCAAGGCACGTGGTAACTGAGCTCCCAAGCTAACTGTGTGCTGCAGGCACACTGTGCAGGTACAGTAATCCAGTAATCCACCATGGATTAGAAAGGACTTCGTTGGGATGGCACGAGAACTCTGAGGCTCAATAGACTCTTCGAAGGTTGCCCAAGGATCTTTACTGAGAGGCGATTTCACATTAGCCGTGCCTTGCATGTGCTTATGAAGGATGCTCTGCCAAGGCACGAGTGGACAAAGTATGAGGTGGTAATATTCGCTCTTATTGCAATCATCTGCCTAGGCAGGTGGTTGCATGCATTGTTAGCATAGTGCTGTAAATGTTTAACATTATCTCGCCGATCCCCATGATGTGAGCACTGTGAGTAAACGGCAGGGGTTTTTACTGCCTAGTTTAAATGATGGATGAAGAGTCTCGGCTTTTGCCTGCTTGCCACTGGCATTTCTTAATTGCCTGCTGATGATTGGACGACTGGATTGTACATTGCGAGCACCTTAAGGCTGTGTTAACACTCGGGACATTTTGGTGAGAATTGCTAGTCTACTGTGGCACATCCTCGACTTGCTTCTGTACGCCATGCTTCCTTTAAAGCAGCAGTTCTCAACCTGTGGGTTGCGACCCCTTTGGTGGGGTCGAACGACTCGACTCGTTCGCAGGGGTCGCCTAAGACCATCAGAAAACACACATTTCCTCATTTTGCACATGATAACTTTATGGTTGGGAGTCGTCACAACATGAGGAACTGTTTTAAAGGTTCTCGGCATGAAGAAGGTTGAGAACCTCTACTTTAGAGCATTTGTAAAGTGCTTAGAAAGAGATTAAATTGTCTGAGGCAGAATATAAATGTATTATTAGTTGTTAATAATAGTACTATTATTGTTATTTAAGGGGCAATCGATCTTTGACTCTCAGCTTGGTCAGCCTCGATTTTGCCTGGTAGCTCATGCCATCGACCTAGAGTAAGACTAGCCAGTTCGGACAAAGGAAAGGTTCAGCCAGCTAACCAAGGATATGCTTATTCCTGACTCCCTCAATAGCACACGGCACGGATCCCATTATATCGAACTGCTACGACGCTGAGATTTCCCTTTCAAAAATGCCCTACTACTTGGCGACTAAAATCTCGAGGTCACTATATTGAAGCATATAATAATAATAATAATAATAATAATATAAATCATATGGTTACGGGTGACATGCACGGGGTCAGCATGAAAGTGTGGTTAGTGTCAGCACGAATAAGCACACAAAGGACGAATCATAAGGACCCACTCAATGATGTCACAAATAGGTGCGTTTTTAATTTCTTTTTAAATGTGGTCAAGTCGGGATGTCGTAACGATGTTGGGATGTCGTGACGGAATTCGGAAGTGAGTTGCAGGCTTTGAAAGCATATGAGCTAAATGCACGGCCTCCAAAGAATTTGTGGTGTGCACAAGGTATAAGTAAACAGTTAGTTTCTGATAAGCGGCTGGTACGGTGTTTGGCCTGGGTGGGGCAGTAGATCTGGCAGATGCTCAGCCATGTACCTCAGTGATTGACGAAGTGACTAAGCACACAAACGAAAAGCAATCATACGCCAGGCATGTCAAGAATACGCGAAGAAGAAATAATCTCGATCTCGAATGGGCGACCGTCAAAGGAGGAATGAAGGGGTATGATGGGCATGAAGACACCCTGTACGCCCCTTCCGGGTCGGTTCGGCAGGTCAGACTCAGCTGTCCTTCAGTACTCATACGCTAATCTGGGTTTGTGCAATTACCTTTATTCAGGACTCTCTGCATGTGCCCTTGATCATCGGCAACTGGAGCAAAACTCAGCAGCTCGGCTGGTCTGTCGTCAAAAGCATAGCTGCCACATCATGCCACTTCTGTCTGAGCTTTATTAGTTCCACATCAAGCACCGAATCCATATCTTTAAGATTCTCTTCCGGGCTACAGGTTGTCACTTGACTGGCTGGCGTCAGCCTACCTATCCGACCTTATTCTCCAGTGAGCTCCTACACTACCTGCACCACAGCAGGTAGTCATCTGTCACCCCTCGCACTAAATTGACATACTTTGGTGAACGACCCTTCAGTTCTTATGCACCAAAAGTCAGTTACTCCCTTCCGGTCACACGGTAACTATATGTGCCGACTTTGCATCGTCTAAGTTCGTCTCGGTTGAACACGCATCATTACATCATCACACATCAGTTGAACACACATCATCGCACACGTCATCGCACATCGTCTCAGTTAAACACACATCTGTTCCGGTTGGCTTTCTCTTCACCATCATGTACTTGCCTTTTTTGTTCAGGTGAACTTCCCATATGTACCTATGCATGACCAACCCAGAGGTTTTACTCACCGATGGCCACGAGTGTCTTCATGTTTGCTTTAACATGCTGGCCTAAGCACGAAGCTTGCTTGTGCATCCGCAATACCGTACACGTCCCACGTCCCTAAGGGTAATTATCCTCTTGTAGCCTTGCTGCAGCATTCACTATAAAGCACTTGTATAGAGATTTCGTTCTCTTAGTGCATTATACAAACGACCTGCTATTCATACTATCACTACGGTTACATAATCCCCGGTTTACAAAAAACGTTCACTTTCAGAATCACAACGATACATATCGATGCATTGCCATTGCCTTGGTGTGCATACTTTTTGCACAATCTGGCTTCTGTTAACTAAGATGACGAGCCGGAAGTCGTGGCTACTGCTTACACTCCATAACCAGCAGACTTCGAAGAAACCAGCGACTCCCTCTTTCTCTCTCTCTCTCTCTCACACACACACACACACACACACACTATCTCCCTCTCTCTCTCTCTCTCTCTCTCTCTCTCTCTCTCTCTCTCTCTCTCTCTCTCTCTCTCTCTCTCTCTCTCTCTCTCTCTCTCTCTCTCTCTCTCTCTCTCTCTCTCTCTCTCTCTCTCTCTCCAGTGCGCCACTGCTAGCAGATCCACAAGCCGAGATGCTGTATTAATTTCCATCAAGGCACCACGACATTATCTTTCCTCGTAGGTTTGGCCACCCAGGTTGTATTGGCTAGCTGTTCTACGGCATGAGCAACACATACAGACACAAGCACACACAAACGCACACACATACACAGGCAGCTGAGCACGAGCAACGCCAGCAGTGAGCTACTGGACCTAAGGTAGCCAGCCACGGCTACATGCACTAGCCAAGACATGCTCTGTAGGTCTGCCGACCCCATCGTACCTGCATGGCATGCTGCTACCGAAGCCAATTTGTGTGACATGCTCCAGCACCGTTCAAAAGCCGGGCCATCCTAATGGTCAAAATGCCACTCCATTCGCCTTCGCCAGCCTACTTTCACCACTTATCTTTCACAAACAAGGACTCTTCAAAAAATGCTTCACTTGCTTGGCAGTTTGCTTAGGGTCACAATCTTGCTACCAGATCTAACGACCCGAAACAGAGTATCTGGGCCTTGAAATTCACTAAACTTGACCAAAATAGTTGTATTGAGTACTCTAGAACCAATACACACTTGGTGCTGTGGCTCAGCCAGCTGCCTGATTTGAACCCTATACAAATGCTATGGAGCGATATCGACGGACAGCTGAGGCCAGGTGTTTGGCCTACACCAGCAGCCGACCTGTTCAGTAGAACCCAGGCTCTTTGAAATGTGCTACAGTTTAAGAGACAGCACAGAACCTGGTAGCTTCTACACCTGGCCAGACAAGGATGATAATAAGCAATTGTGGTGGGGTGGGACGACATCCCACTAAACACAATCACATAGGCATGCACAAAATAACAAGCGCTAGTTTTTGGGTTGTCCAATGTATTTCCTCATTTTTCGCACAGCTTACGTATGCCAGATTTCGTAGAAAACCCTCTTATTACCAGGGCAAATTTAAATGTATAGCAGCAGCAGTTATACTGCAAGGATTTTTAGCATAAAGAAAGCTCATCCATTATTGGCTATTGCAATGTGTGATGACATTGCAGGTAGCTGAGAAACCGATACGGCTGTAATCCAAGCTCCACACACACAGCATGCTTCTGCCTAATACCGCAGGCACTCAATCCCGTTGCCAACGCTGCAAGTAGACTCGCACCCTCGACTTTTAACCTTGCTATTCGGGACCGTGGTAATATGAAAAAATCTGTATGTATCAGCTTGTATGCACTAAAAGTCTGGCACTTGCTTCCGAGTAAAGCTGCTACTGCAATGACCTTGCATCCTTTAAGTCTCAGCTCTCACGACCCACCTGTTTCGGTCAGCTTTCCATTTGCCCCCCCCTGAACTTGTCTCTTTTTGTTCCATTGAGCTTTGTATCTGTGTCTGTGCATGATTCAGTATATCTTAATAGAAATAAGTCTTTCTAACCAGTGGCAATGAGTGCCTTCATGCTTTAGCATCCTGGCCTAAGCACGCTACTTGGTTGCTTGTGCATGCTTGATACCAGATGCGACAATATTGCGATTCTCTTGCCATGAACTGTGAATTACCTGCATAGAGATTAAGTTCTCTTACTGTGCTATACATACAACCTATATTGCTATCATTTTTATCTCCTATGCAAGATGTTACTTTGGCCACGAGAGCCTGTGCACGAACCTCGAGCTCAGGTGCTAGCTACAAGGGTTTTGCTGCTTTTATCACGTGGGCTGTGTAGAATGACCTTGCCATAATCCTTGGAACAATCAATCACCTGTTGCGATATGGCTGACTCATTCCATGGGTTTTGTGGATTATCAACTTTTGTTTGTAGTACCTAGCAGTCAATACAAAATACTTATCAACTGTACTGCTAAATTGTATGCCTGTGTTATGCTACACTGTATGCACACATGACATAGGCAGTCACTTGACTACTGCAAATAATCAAATCTGGCTGACCATACAGTCATACAAATACCAAGCTACAGGAGTTCTATAATGGGATATCTGTATTGGTCTAGGATATTAAAAAACAGCCTTAGAGTGCCTTAGGGATATTAACCATTTGACACTTTGGCAGATATGGCATCTGTTTTGATTCTTGAAGAACTTGATGCAAATGCAGGACAGCCTTCAATCTGACTACGGCATCTCATACGGCAGTGTTGCCAGTCGACTGAGCGCTCGGGTTGAACACCAAGGGAAGTGGCTCGGCAGAGCGACTTTCGCACGAAGAAGCTGTCCCTTCGGCGATGGAAGGCAAAACTTCCACACCTGTCTGAGTGGCTGTCTGAGTTCTGGTGACCACGAATGGCTGGGTAATAAGTATAGTTAGATAGCACGCCGGAGCATTGCACAGTGAGAAGGGTGGCCAAAAGAAAGCCTTTGCTTACCTAGCGACACAGAAGAGATTGTCTAACATAGGCCCGTAACCCTATGCCACCTCCTAGGGCGAATGGAGTCAAGTTTTGTGGATTGATAAGTCAAATTTTATGCTTTGTCACCAACAGAACACGAAGAAAGTTAATAAGTCGGTAAAAAGACGACATTTACCATATGGAGTCTCCTCAGAAAACAGTGAAATTTGGTAGTCGCAGTGTCATGGTCCGAGTTCGATTTAGCCACCTTCGGTGTCAGAACAGACTTGTGGACCCGAACGTGTATTGAGATCTGGTAAAGAACACTGGGATTCCAAATTGCTAGAGCTCTTCTGGGGAATGATTAAATCCGGCATCGGAGCAACGACCCGAATCGCAAAGTAAAAGCTTCTAAAAAGGTTGTTCTCTGAAGAAGCTGTCAGGTTCATGACTTGGCCAAGTCACCTGCCTGACCTAAATCCCACAGAGCATCTTTGGGGTAGGTTGGAAAGCTTCCTGAAGTCCGATTCTGTGCCGGTTACGATTCCTCATGAGCAGTTTAGCCGGGAGCAGTACAGTATTAGGGTACTATCACCTTGAAGACTTGTAATAAGTTGAGGATACCATGGTGCATAATCGAGGTTATTAAAAACGTGTAGGCCTGACCTACTATTAAATTATTTGTGCGACAAAATAATATTTTCACTTACACAATGCATTAAGCATGCATATAGTATACAGTGGGCAGATATTGGTAACGTATTCTTATGTGTGCTAATCTAAAAGCTATCAGCTATTACCAGTTGAGAATGGCCATGCCGGGTGGAATAGGACTTTTGAAAAGGAATGCAAACATTAGCTAATGAAGCACCTTAAAAACCATTAGCATGACCATTTTCAATTTATTTTGGGGAACTAAATGCGATAAGCTGTATAAAATAAAAAGTATGACATTATGTTGGGTATATGGGTCCGAGAGAACTTCATCTCTATCCAAGCACTTTACACCTTTTCTGCACATGAATAAAGACCCAGGGTCAAGCATGCAAAAGAAACCAAGTATCTTGCTACGGCCAGCACACAAAATCAAACAAAAAGGCCCTATGCAAAACCGGTTAATCGGAACGAAGGCTACTAACGTGCACCGATTTATGCAAGGATTCTCATGGAAAGCTTACTGGATAGAAAGAAGTGTAATGAGGTAGATGGAAAGCTGACCTGAGCAGATGCATCTAGAATCGAGTCCTAATAGCTGAAAAGCCCTTGCTGGTAGCAACCTTGACCAGAAGCGAGTTTCAGGGTGCAATATGACCACTAAATGTTTTCCATTTAGTGCGATGGATGCCGAGATATATAGATGCTGATGACCTGCGGGTGCGAGAGAATACTGGAGGAGCAAGTAGGGTGGACAAGTAGGCTGCCACGAACTAGTTAAGTGTCCTGTATGCTAGGCTGAGTATTCAGACTAGTCTGCAATCCAGATAGAGACTACTGGTAAAGAAACCACGCGCTCCCGATCAATAAGCAAGAAAGCATATAAATTTGATAACTTAAAATTCATTAATGGCCAATAACACTGCTGCATGTTCACGACGAAATGCCGGTATGCTAGAAATGTAGCAATCCAGGTAAAAACATGCAAACCCTGTACAATGAGCAGCCATTATTGACTAAGCACTTTAGTACCCGAACAGCATAAAAATAACAACAAATGAGTAGGTTGACATTAAGAATCGAATTTTTAAGTTACTTCCTCAGATGTGCTCTGTCAATCTTGGTGCAAAGCTCAGAAAGGAGTTCACGACTGCTTGCACCTAGATAGCGTTTAGAGCATCCATTGTTAAGGAAGCTTTTTATCGTCACCTTGCAACAGTATAAGCAAATTCCTACTGCATAAGCACACAGCCATTGCCTCCCAGCTGCCAGCCGTTAGCCCGATTGAATATTCCATCCCCATAATATCTTCTGAAGATCTTAAGGCTAATCTTAGTTTGAGCTGATTCTCATTTATAAACATTTGTTGCCTCTAATTTGGAATATGTATACAGTAAAGTTATAAATATTTAGATGCTTTCCACACTTTTAAAATTAATAGCCCTTGAAGCTCTCCTAGCACAGCAGTATTTGTGAGATGGTTATAAGTACAGACATGTGTACACTGGCCAGCCTTTATAGGGGTATTCTAGTATGATTTGCATACAATACGATACGCCGCGATTTTGGAAATAGGAGATGCTTATCATAGCCACGGAACACTGCCACTACAAAATGTGAGCCAAACCATGAAGACCAACCACACAGGTCCACAAAAGTTTCTTCAGTTGCGCTACAAGCCTTTCATCTTTAGGTAAAGACTATACCATTTACCCGGCAAGTAATTTGAAAAGTAACGGGCATACTGTATATGTTTACAGGGACTAAAGAACTTAATGAAATCCAAGAATAAACAGTCTCATTATCTTGTTGCACGGTTTTATGAGGAGGCATGGGAACTTCCTCTTGAACTCAACATGAAAAAGTTCTTGTAAACCGTGTTTCAAACAAAATGGAGCAAGGAAACTCAGGAATCACTGAGGCACAGAAGTCTATCTTTGCAGCTTAATCCTACGAATGGCTAGAATACCTCGGCATCAAGTCAGAGCTAAGAACTTCTCATTCTTGTGAGGCAAGGTTGAGGCTAAACTAAAGCACAGTTATAAATCCGAGCATAGAACTCTTTTGATGTTGCAGTACTATCGCATCATCTGCCATGTTCAAGAAATTAACACAAGACATACCCAAAGTAGGTGATCGAAGCTTGTAAAAGGCAGCCATGTCAAATTGTGATATCGAGGCTGGGTACTATGAAGTAAGTTAAGTAATGCGAACCTAGACTTAGCACACAGTTCGATTCAGCTCTTTCAAAATTCAACAGGCAGCTTGGATTGCTGACAATTAGGGCAAAAGAATAGTGACAACAAACGACGGGCAGTAATATGATCGCAATTTGATAGTACATCAAAGTATGGCTCGGTTTCATTCCGACAGGCTAGACTTTAGGGGTTGCAATGCTGCAGCAATCGCAGCCTCCAATATTCACTGAACAATTTAGTATACAATACAAATGGCAACGAATCCACACACTTAGATTACTGGTGAGATCTGGAGAACCACATCACATGTGACCAAGTGAAAACTGTTTGTGTCATATGAGCAGTATTTTGACAGCAGACATTGAGAGAGTTGGTAGAAAATCAATTAAGATGTACATATAGTGTATGTATCTTGGTGTCATTACAAAAGTAAGCTATCTGAGAGTAGAAACCTCGAGAACAAAATTCAAAGCAAGCAAATAGCAAATACGATAGATTCTTGTTCATTTTTGCAGCCATCATTTGCACACTGTTCAAAGGCACTACCGTTGTGCTCAAGCATATAACAAAGCGATGCAAGCAGCAAGCATCAATCTCGGTGCTGTATGTGCATGCAATGAACGTGTGCATAAGTGCTTGCCCTATTGCACATGCGTCAGACCCAACACACGAATCTACTAACGTTTGCTTTTCGTTGGTCTAGCTTGCCAGAAAACGATAGACAGTACTAAGCAGCTGCCACCGGTGCCCACAGCGAGCGGTTCAAAATATGCAACGTCCAACCTACGGTGCCAGACTTGGACGACCAGTGAGGTCCAAAACTGGCTAGTAGATGCCAGCTTAGCCGATCACAGTGAGCAGTAAGTATTGAGGCAGCCTACGTTACAGAGCACATCTTGCCTTGCAGCCTTAAGACGGTTTTAACGGATGCTTGGGCGATGTATTCCCTAATGCCTCTTACCATGACCGGTCGCTTGTGCTTGTTCACTACACAGATCCTAATTAGTAAAGTGACCTCTGAGCGTGCTGCTATAACTGGCTGCTCTTTCTTGCTCAGTGTGGTTCGTGCTGCAAGCATCCTCTTTTTATTTGCAGGTTTGCCAAGTTTCAATGCTGCCACATTGCTGAATTTTGTCATGTGGTACATCACTCGCCTAAGCTATTTTATGGGAAGATGGCCGAAGAACCATTTGCTCTGAAATTTTTCGAGCTGATCAGCCTTGCAGCTCCACTGCAGGAACTGATGTGATAATGCTCAAGACCGTGACAAAGTTTATTCATGACAAGCAATGACAGCCAGGAGGCCAAAACAATGTTTTTAACAAGCAATAGCTAAAATAGCTGCCCACACTATGGTTGTCCAGTTAATATTAAAGTCATTTGCAGCAAGTGCACAGGTCTATTTATGCATGATTGACAAAACAGTGGCTTAAATACATTAATATCTATTTCTTCGTTGTCTCGTGTAATAAATTATTTGAACATTGTATGCAAGAAAGGTAGTCTTTCGAACACTTGGCACGACGAAGGCTCAGCCCAATAGTAAGGGGCTTCCTCTTCACGGCCCAGGTCGTGGTTTTGAGTCCTGTAGGGAGCGATCCTTTGTTGCCCACTGCAAGCAGTGTTACAGCCATTAAGGGTTCTTATCTGCCACTATATAAATGAGGTTGTTGAACCAGCTAACCTTTCTTTTTCTTTCTTGCTAAGCAAGACATTTAATAGGTTTTCCATTATAAAACCAAGAGAGCAGGAGTCCACCACCAATAAGGGCAATAACATTTAAAAAATAGATCAGAACATCGGTCACCTGATGGGTGACTTATCAGCCTTCAGTGCCTATTTGCATTACAATCGTTCAGCCCACTAGCACAGTTTCATATTTGGAACAAAAAGCAAAGGGTATGCTTCCAAAAGACTTCTAGCCGATTGTGATAGTTGTAAAATGCTGACAAAAGTGCAAACTTCTTTCTTAATAATCAGTGCTAGGTAAATTATCCAACCGACATCATGCATACGCCAACGGCATATGCAGAGCCGACCTCGGTAAGCTAAAGTGAAGAAGGCTGGTTTGGTCCAGTGTTTAAGGTGCTCGCCCCGACCAAGGTCTGGCTGAGGTCGTGGGCTCGAGCCCCGAGGCATATGTGAAGCACCTCAATTGAGATTAAGTTCTCTTGGGGCGCTATATAAATGAATTATATTTAAAGAAGGCCAAATTCTTCTCAGCAGCATGCTAACGATAGTAGGCATACATCCATCCAGGTCTACACCCTTTAATCCTCCTGGACTAAAATCGGCTGAATTATCGAGTTAAAAGCAAAACCCTTCACTACGATGACCGATTCCCTAAAGCATTTATATAGCCGTTGACACGTTAGTGTAGAAATCTTCTAAAGCTATTGCCTGGGGAACTCATCTGATGCATGCCGTTTTGTTGCCTGAGTGGGGTTCAAGCACAGTGCTTGTCTCAATAGTGTTTGACGAAGCTTACAGCAATGTGCATCAAAATTAAAAATAGGCTGCTGCAATATTTAGGCAGCAGTAGTAACGAATGCTCGCCTAAGAGTAAAAACTAACCTTTGGCACACTAACAATCGACTTGTCTGTAGCAGTGGAATGTTAGCAGTATGGCATGACTAGCATCTTTCATAGTCCGAAAGACCATGCATTACAAGCGACTATGACTGCAAAACTAGCATATAAGATTGTCATGTTCAAAATGATTATTATTAAGATCCCTTAATCTTACAAAGCAAGCCGTAGGAAGCACACCTAGTGCCACGGCTCGCTGCACACAGTCCGGGCAGAGAAGGACCCTCACTCGACCGTGGGAACCAAAAATCCGTGAGACAGGCAATTCGAGGGACGGTGGTCGAACGATTTCGGAGTAGAAGTACTAAGCACTACCCCGAATACGACTGCATGCGATTCTGAAGAAGAGCCCATGCTTTCGCAACTTGCTTGTGCGTAGTCTCATATTCCCAAAGACTGCAGAGGACGACGTTCGACCGATCAATACGTTCTTCGTTAGCCATCTGGGCAGCGATTCGGCGCTTCGCCTCCTCTTCTGACCATCCATTTCGCTCAACTGATCGGCGAACGGCCTAGACAGGCGGTAAGGAAAACTTAGTAAGCAACGACGAAATATAAACTTGAAACAGTTCTGACGGATGACGGCACTCACAACTGCTGTCCATTTAGCATATTTAACTTGACATGATCAGTATACGTCGAAATCCCATGTGCCTCGTGCCTTGCACTAACGTAACAAGTGCAAACATTAAGGGACCGAGGAGGTACCGCTAGGTCGACAAGAGCCAAGTGAGGGTCAGCTCGATTGTGCTTTGCTTACCTCTGCAGGTGGAACAACGGAAGACCACACCTCGTGCACTGCACTCTGCCAACCTGCTTCCAACAATAGTGTAGCCTCTAGCACGATGCATGACTTGCCTAAAACAGAACAGAATTACTACAACTAGCTCACAACCTGCGATGCAACCAAAACCCAAACTGACTGCAACACTTGCAACTTACTGCACACAGTTTTCATGTTATGTAAGACCAGTGACACCTAACGACAAAGCGATGCAAATACCTGCAGCAGCCAAGTCAGCGATGCACTGCACTGCCAGTCTCTGTGTTGCAGGCCAAACGATAGCATTAAGTTCGGCCAGGCTGAGCTGCAATGCAAGGTAAGCTCAGGGTGCTTCTCTTATACCGACAGAGACGAGCTGAGCGGTCTGAATACAAATCTCCAGCCCGCAAGAGCAGCATAACCCAAGGCAGCAAGACAGAGGCTGCAGTCGATTGAATGCATCAACTTTACATTTGAAATCAAACCTTATTGCTGAAGACTATGGCAGCCAATGCTTTCCTGTCAATCTCCATGCTATCTGGTTTAACGATGGATGGTCCAAAGGTATCGACCATTTTTTTGTACGCTTCCCCGCTGGGCTCGTAGGCTTTGTGTGCTGCCATTAAAAAGTAAATACATAAGTAAATGGTGCCACTCTGGCATACATGAGCAAAAGTGACAATGTGCACATACAGCAACTAAGTCTGCTGTATCACTGGCTCATCCACTATAATTACTAATACAGCACAGTGATGGAACTTTCATAAGGTCGAAAAAAGCAAGCATGCACGCAAACATAGGCTACACGCCAACATAGCCACTACAAAGATGTGCACATGAATTGGTAACGATGTCATGATACTTGCTGTGGCACAGTTACTTTTAATAAGAATAATAATAATAATAACATACTTGATAAAGTGTTCTCAGAGAACTCAATCTCTTTCTAGACACTTTACATTTGCTGCAAAGGAAACACGATCGAATAGTTAGTGGCAGCATGCTCAATAAACAACAAGAATAACATATTAGGGGTGCCATGCACTCCAGAGGTCTCGGCAACGAACCAGCTCATTAGTCGGAGTTCTAATAACTAGCTGAACCATACACTTAAGGATTAGTTAAAAAGCAAAGCCAATAAGTAAGATAGCAACTTTGCAAAGGCAGCAAAGTGCAGCAGCTTATGCCAAGCCACTGTAGCACAGTCTTCGTGAAACACAAAGCCACGGGGGTGAGATACAAGCAGAGGCCATTCGAAAGCCAGCTGAAGTACTGGCGCATCAAGTATATGGACTACCTTTATGTATTGGTCAACTGCCCAACGGTGTCATTGTCGTCATATGATATGAGAATTCGTAAATAATCAGTTACTTGAGACTGGTACACTACGTGGTGCTCATAGACAGGTTGCACTGGATAAGAAAGGTTAGATGAATATTAAGAGGTGTAAGAGTACCAAAAGGATAAGTGAAACTTCAGACTACAGTGATGGCATTGCTGGTAGAAAATGCACTGTATATAAAACAAAGGTAAATATAATAAAGCTAGCAAAGGATCCACAAAACTGTAAAAATCCAAGATCTATAATGATAGAGATTAGCTGCACAGCAAAAATACACGTGGGCCATGTCAGTATCATCCAAAGTAGGCACCCAGACGTCTACTACCAACCACTTCCTTTACTGCTTCCACACGAGCTCCTTGATTCGAGATCCTTGTGATGATCTAGATGATCACTTCTCTAACTACTTTATCAGCAAGATAGACAAGATCAGGGAGTCCATCCCAAAGGTAACAGCATCCCCACTGGACTTTTGTTCCTCGGAAACATCCACACAGGATTCATCTCCCTCAATTCAGTGCAGCACCTCAATGAATGTATTCAAGATGGCCACCAGCTACCTCATCATAAAATTCATTTCCTAGTCAAAGAAGAATATTTGCCCTGTAGACCCTATTCTCACAGCCCCACTTGTGCAATATACAGAGTTGTTGCAGGCATGATTAACTAGCATAATAAATATATCATGATTAACTAGCATAATAAATATATATCTTGTCCTGTCCCTTTCAAAGAGGCTGTACTTGAGCTCCTCATTATGAGAGCAACACTAGACCAAATGAGCTTGAGCAACTTCTGCCCAGTATCCATACTACTGCTCTTATCAGAGACAATAGACCGAGTCGTGGAAGACCACTTGAACTCTAACAGTGAAACTTCAAACCAACCACATACACTCCAGTCAGGTTTTAGAGTTAATCACTCCACTGAGTCATTGCTTTGGGTGTATCTTTGGTTGTACCTTCTCAGGAATGCAGACTGAGTTAAAGTCACTCTGCTTGTTCTGGTCTTTCGGCAATCAAGTCCTTCTAGAGAGTCTCTCATCTAGACTGGGCATCGCTGGTACTGCACTGCAATGGTTCAGGTTCTAGCTTAGCAAAAGACTACATTACAGAGTATTAATGTCAATTGACTAAGGTCAACCTAGGAACCACCGAAGCATGGGACACCTTAGAGCTTTGTGCTTGGTTAAATTCTTTTCACTATGTCCTTCTTACCACTGTGATTTTGCCAAGAGCAATCTTACCTTTCACTTCTATGTCGGTGACACATAGCTGCACCTATGCTTTGATCTTCTAAACCCCCTAAGCACGTCAAATTCTACCAACTACCATGCTGCATGTACTGCTGAAATCTTTACTTAGATGGCAGCAAACTTTCTCAAATTGAATTATGATAAAACCAACTTATTAGTTATGGTCAAACCAAGTGTGTCTCAAAAATTGAAAAACTTAGCACTCAAAATCGACTCTGCCACCATATCTCCTGTAGCATATGTACAAAATCGGGTGTGCTGCTCTAAAGTAGCCTTTCATTACACAACATCAGCTCCACAGTCAAGTCTGCCGACTTTCACCAGTGTAAAATCTCAAAAATTTGGTCTTGCTTAGACCGGGATACTACATCGAAGTTGGTCAATGCATTTGTGATATCCCGACTAGACTTGTGTAATTCGCTGCATGCAGGGCTACCGGCTGCTTGTGCAATCAGGTGCTTACAGTTGGTGCAAAGCTCTGCAGCTAGGCTGGTCTGTCGAGAGCCGTGCAGTTGCCACACAACACCACTTCTTGCCGACCTGCACCGGCTATCAATCAAGAAAGGCGTGTACTTGAAAGTTTGTTACTTACGATTAGATCTGTTAATACTCTTGCTCCATCTATCAAAATTACTACCCGATCAGATTAAGCTTCATATCACCTGCTCTTCAGGCTCAAGTCATGTGGCTGAGGTTCAAACCAACCTTAAATCCTAAGGAGAACATGCCCTAAGTTCGTGCGCTCCCAAAGCCAGTGAACTCACTCCTGACTGTCATCACGACGTCCCCTGGCCTGACGATATTTGAAGAGAAGCTGAAAACGCACCGATTCCTCGAAGCATCTATTGGGTCAGTGTGCATTGCCCTTTGTGTAGTTATGCGTGCTGAACCCGTGCATGAAAAATCGCCATGCTTCCTTTATTGTATACGTTCAGTGATTAGAAAGAACTTTACTTCTCTCAGGATGTTAATAATTGTTATGATTATTGTGTACTGCAAGAAAGAACTGGTTTTATGATAAGGTATCAAGAAGTAATTCTCAGAGGTGTATTGATTTTGTTTCTATGTATCATTTAGTTCGTTATCATTAAGATTGTGTCCTTTTTAGTTTGCTGTTTTTCGAATGTTAATGAGGTCTATACTTTTTAACAATGGCCATCTTTCGAGATCTACTAGGAATAATTGCATAATATGACCGAAGATTAAACTAATTCAAGCGAAGATTTAATAGGCCAGTGTTACATGATCTAACTACCTATGAAGCATTTACAATGGAGCCTCGTCCATCAATAACTCACACTTTTGCTTTACTCTGCATGCCTTCTTCTAATTAGGAACCTTATGAGGGCAGCTTTCCAGCTAATTTGTGCTGTAAAACGCCGACATAGCCACAGTGGTGGCTTTATTGACATGGACCCTGAGAATGGAGGAAATATCACAATATTGTCACTTGGGATTTTATTGTCCAATTCTCTGATCTGAGAAGTCAGCACTTATCCAAAGATCCCTATATTTTTTTTCTGTAACTCAACGAAGCCGCAAAGACTAGGTGGATGTTAACAGAACCTTTTCAGTGGTGCTGAACTGCTACTTCCATGCTACTCACTATCTTAACTGCTCTTCTGACTCTGCTGTGCTTCCCACTTTCTCTTTGTTTCGTGAGACGAAGTCTGGTGGCTTCCGAAGGCGTACCAAAAGCCGCTCAGACTGCGAGTGCACGATACAGAGCTCTCTTGAGTAACGCCCACATGGTCTTTATGACTTTGTGGAGTTACAGATGGAGATACAACAACCAACCAACCAACAACAGAACCAGAACTATTTTCTTTAGTGCACTCAAAGCCTAAGCAGCTTCCGGTATGCACATGGCAGCCGATTGACTTCAACTTACGAAGAAAAACGAAAGTGGGAAACATGGCTGAGTCAGGAGGGCAGTTAAGACAGTGAGCAGCATGAAAGTAGCAGCTCAGGACAGCTGGAAAGGATGGCCACAGTCGGCTGCAGCTGAAAAGATTTTGAGCAGAATTATGGACGTAAGTTCCACAGTCTGGGACTTGCATGGCAAAGGCTTCGGTATTCATCGTTCTTAAAACGTGAAAAAGGAACAGTTAATTTATTGTCCAAAGAGAACCTGATAACACGAGGAGGCTAAAACTTATACGGCAGTTCAGCTAGGTATAAAGGAGCCAAGCCATGGTGGGCCTTGTGGATCAGTGTAGGAATTTTGCTTTGCTTTCCTCGATCGACCGGGAACCATTGTATCTTCTTCGGCAAAGGAGGCACGTGGTCGAACTTCTAGGACTTGTTAACTGACCTTACAGCTATATTCAAAACGAGCGTTGAACCCTTAAAGGCTTTTTTTTAGTGGCCCAACCAAGAGGAAACTGGAATAGGCTAGGCTAGACAGAACAACGAAGCCAGTTCAACTTCTAGAAAGCCACCTTTGTAGATAGTCCCTAATCCTAGACAGGGATCGGGCGTGATGTCCAGCTTAGAAGGCCGTTTTCTTAACACAAATTTCAAAATTATAACTTTTATTAAAGAGGAAACCTTAATTCTGATTACATGGTGCCGGGCACACAACAGCTTCACGAGTTGGAATAGGAAAATCTACTCCAGCAGGCTGCTTGGGGTTTCCTATGAGAAGTATGGCTTTACTACCTTTTTTAAAGAAGATAGGCCGACATCCAGGATCGAACAAAATACAGAGAAATCATATAGTTTATCGGTCACTGCAGCAGATTCTGACCATTTGAACCAAATATAAGCATAGATAGAGAGGAACAAAGAACGAAGAGGACTCTTGTGGGACTCCAAAAGCTTACTGGAATAGAGACTTCACAGCCACATTAGATGGATTCAACACGATTGAACAAGCACGATTTGAAACACGTGGGTGCCTCGTCTTCTAGACTTGTTATTAATAGTTCAAGCATGATTTTGTGATAAATAGTGTCAAAAACAGCTGACAGACCAAGCAGGGCCAGAACCACAACATTGTCATCATCATTGCAGCTTAAACAGTCATTAGTCACATGAAAAAGAGCAGTTTAAATGGAGTGGCATCGCTTGAATTCCGAATGAAGTGATCCGACTATACATTCTTTTCAATGTGTTCCATAAACTACTTTATGACAATATTTTCGAGAATCATTGACAATAAATGAAGAGGGGAAACTGCATGCTAATTTGCTAGGACCTCTGAATCCACATCAGGCTTCTTAACTAATGGCCGAATGTTGGCCGATTTAAAAGGCTTAGGAATGACCCAGCTATAAAGAAGCATTTAACTTAGAAGCATTAAAAACTAGCGTTGTGGCTGGACTAAGTTTTCTATGAGTGAAGACCAAAAAGGGGGCAGTATTTGGTCTTCAGAAGGCAGATTCCTTTTAATAGACTTTATCAAGGCTGCCACTTCGAATGCAGAAACCTCGGAAAATCGCTAAAGGTCAAAGATTGTGACTCCAAAAATAGCTTTAGTCTGAGGGGACTTTATGAATGACTGAGTATGGTCTTTTTCAACGAAGAAGTCAGAAAATGCATAGGTTTAACCGTTAATATCCGGGAGTGAGACCTCTAACAGTTGGCAAGCCAACGATTTACGGTATGTATTTTTTTAGTCTCACTGGCAGGACTTAAGTTTTCGAGTGAAAAAAGAAAGCCTTGGTTTTTCTAAGCTTCTAGGTGTAGATTCAAAGGAAGTCTTGAAACTGGCCAGATCGTCCTCAGACCCAAACTCCTTAAAGAGACATTCAATCCTGCACTTTATCCGGTTCATCTTTTGAAGTTTTCTGGCAAATTAAAGGGAATCTCAACAACTCTGTATATGCACAGAATGAAGGGGAGCATGTTTGTCAAGAACACTCCTACATTTCGAGTTTAATGCATCAATAAGGGTATCGAGGCTGTCGGCCGAGTCCGGGTGCAGATCTAAAAGACCATCACCACAAACAGAGTTCAAAACTTTCTCATCGATGTTTTTTCAAGTTATGTCACTAGAAAAACTCGATGCTACCCAGTATATAGTAGCAAACATAAAAAGTAAATACAATTCAGCAACTATGCTAGATAGTCTGCAGTCAATTGAGAATGTTAGTGAGGCAATCATTCCTTTAAATCACGAGATCTAGAACATAGCCACCAATATGAGTCGTATCACTAATGTTTCGGACCGAGCAAACGTTCTCCAGAGAGCCGAGAAATGAGCGTACCTGACTGATGCTATGGTCGACTACATGAATATAATAGTCTCTAGCAATACATGCTGATTTAACAGCCATTTTTGTATAGCGGCTAAAGAGCCCTTAAGGCTATCATCACCGCTTGCAGCAGCAATAGAGGATCCCCACAGCAGCATTCGAGCCCACAACCTTTGAACTAAGATCGTTGGGTAAAGCAGCTGCCTCACCTGATGGGCTACTATATAATAATAATATTAATAATAATAATACACTTGATAAAGCATAATCAGAGAACTCAATCTCTTTCTAGGTGCTTTACACTTGCTGCAATGGAAACACAATCAATTGGTCAATGGTATAATGCTTGATAAACAACATGGATAACATGGTTATGGATGACATGCACAGGGTCAGCATGCAAGCATAGTTAGTGGCAGCATGCACAGTGTAAACATGCATAGGCACATAAAGAACGAATCACAGGGACCCACTAAATGCTGTGATCAATAGATGCGCTTTGTGTTTGTTTTTAAATTAGGTCAAGTCAGGAGATGTCGTGATGCAAGTCGAGAGTGCGTTCCAGGCTTTGAGAGCATTCCAACTAAAGGCATGGTCTCCCAAGGATTTTAGGTTTGTACGAGGTATTGGTAAACTGTTTGATACCGAAAAGCATGTGGTACGATGCTCCGCCTGGTAGGGGGAGTAGATCTGAGGGATAGGTTGGAGCCAAAGAATGAAGTGACCTAAAAGTGAGTGACAAAACCTTGAAGTCGATCCGTGGCTTGACTGGTAGCCAGTGCAGGTCGGCGAGAAGTGGGGTGATGTGGAAACTGCGACCCAATCAATAAAAGCACGCTACAGACCAAGACCTTGGTGAGGAACTAAACAAACACTCTTTCATAAACAAGGTTGGATAGCAAGAAGGGAACCGGTAGATCACAATTGTGAGAGGCATGGTCTTTGATTGAGATCTGATAGTAATTGATTTAAAAGATTGTCAATGCGAAAAACCACAGGTCTTATAGTCAATTTTGCCTCTGCGGTACATGTGGAGTTCCAACTGATTCTGTGCAGTACGAAGTATCAGGGAATCTGAAAACGACGTCGTCAGGGGGCTACTGGCGAGGCATACACGATGGACAAGCAATAATCAGACTAAGCACGAAAACGTGCAGTGCAGTAATCACAGGAGCTAACTTTGAGCCTGACTAGCTGCTTAAATAATACCAGTATATATAAGACAACACTAAGTGTCGAGCCCTCTGGCTAACTATGTTTACGGTGGTTTCATCATATGGCCCCATACCAAAGTGCAGTTGCAGTTACAGGTAGAGCTACTTCACAGAATGGTTATCTATACTAGATCTCACCGAGCTTGTCACAGTCGATGATTCCAGCTCCAAAACTCTCTAGACGTTTGCAGATGGTTGACTTGCCGCTGGCAAGACCACCGGTGAGTCCAATTATGTAGGGTCGAGCAGGTAGAGAAGGATGAGGCTATAATTCACCAAGAATAAACGAACTTGCAAGCACCCAGAAAGCAACAAATGGGCACCAGCTTCATGAGTGTGATCAGTTATATGCCATGCAAGAACAGCTCAACAACTAGCTAAGCAGGAAGGCTTAGCCTCAGTCCAGTGCACACACATATTTCAGAAGAATGCTTGATAGGGCGTACGATAGTGAGTCGTTGGCAAGTAAAAACTACTCCAGAAATAGTCTGGGTATCACCGTGTCTGAGCTAACATACACAATGACAGGCCTATCAAGGATATGTGAATGCATCTTAATTTTTCAAAGTGAATTTTCTCTCATGCAAGTTTTCACAGATATCGCCAAAAAAAGCAATCAAAACACAAACGTGGCATAGAAGCACCACCGACAGGTACCCAAAAACGCTCACTATTGACAGGACTAAAGAAAGCATACCAGCGACAGTACAGTGCAACTCCTGCCGACGGCACTAAGACACACACCAGCAGTGGTGGCCGGATGACTGTCCCGAGCAGTCTTCGCCTTAAAGACGACGAGCTGATCTTTGCTTCATCCTCTGGGCCAAGGAGGTCAGCACAGTCCTCGAGCAATGGTACGACGTGCACGGACAACGGCGGCATGCCCTGCAAAGATCCATGCCTACTATAAAATAGGCCAAAATGCAACAAAGACCGTCTGCTGTGTTTAGGAAACCAATATGACTCTACATTCCAAAATCACTTTGATATGCATGCTTTGTAGGTTCCAACATCCAACTAAGAGAGAATGTTGCAGAAGGAAGCAATTTCATATTGACTCTACCATGGACAACAAAGGCTCTCACTTCAATCGAAGAACTATAGTGCCTACGGTCACAGGCTTAGAAGGCCAATGCCAAAAGCACACAGCCACACGAGTCTACATGACGATCCAAAGTTATAGAAATTATTAAGCCGGCACATGCCTGCACTAACTTGGCATGCATTTTTACAGTTGCACTTTAACAATTTGTTTCTAAAACATGGATGCACTTATGCAAATGAGGTGATTGTAAACACATAATGCTCTGAAAGGATATATTAAAGGAGCAAGCACAACACTTCCACTTTAGAAAGCATGTCACTGCAGCGCGAACAATGAAGGAGCCGTTATCCCAGTCCGAATCACTATACCTGTGCTTCACGTCTATCGTTGATCATAGCAGCACCTCGCTTGGTCTCCTCACTGACCACAATGCACTCGAGTTCTCTCTCAACAACAGCTGGTCCAAAAGAATCAGTCAGTGGCACAATACGGTATTGTAAGCTAGGCTTAATGTCTGTGATAAATGATAGGACTGCATCTGTCCGGATATTAATCGGTTCAATTAGCTCAGATAGAACTTTCTCTAAAAAAAAGAAATAACCATATGTAATGAAAGATATACAAGCAAATTACAGCCAATGCAAAAGCTCGAAACCAGAGCAGCCGAAGTAAGAGAATATGGATGCTGTAATGACGAAGATTGCCCACAAGTCATCACTAAAGATTTCTACCATAGGGCTCATTGCTCGGTTGTGAGCTTCTCTTTGCAGCAAATGTAAAGCGCCTAGGAAGAGATTGGGTTCTCTGGGGCGCTTTATCAAGTGCATTAGTATTATTATTATTATTATTAGCTCTTACTCATTAGTGGTTCTTAAAATTAATAATAATATATTTGACATAGCGCCCTCAGACAACTCGATCTCTTTCTGGGTACTTTACATTTTCTGCAAAGGAAGCACAATCGAACGGTTAGTGGCAGCACACTAAACAAACAACAAGAATAATATGTTTAGGGGTGACATGCACAGGGTCAGCATGAAAATATGGCTAGTGGCAGCATGCAGTATCAGCACGAATAAGCACATAAAGAACAAATCACAGAGACCCACTAAATTCTTAGATTAATGGATGATTCGTATGAGGCATGAGTAAACAATTCAATTCCGAAAAGCAGGTGGTACGATGCTTAGCCTGGTGGTGGAACAGATCTGATAGATAGGCTGGACCCAAAGAATGAAGGGACCTAAAAGGGAGTGGGAAAACCGTGAAGTCGATGCGTTGCATGACTGGGAGCCAGTGCAGAACAGCAAGAAGTGGTGAGATGTGGCAACTTCGAGGCTCATGACAGACAAGCCTAGCTGCAGTTTTGTACCAGCTGTAAGCACCTGATTGCACAGGCCGGTAGAAGAGCAAGTAGTGAGTTACAGAACTCGAGATGTAACAAATGAATGGACCAATTTAGATGAGGCTTCAAAATGGCTGCCGGCTGGTTCCACAGTGAATCACCCACAGAAACAGCACCAATAAAGCAAGACCTAACTACCACACCTGTTTCCAAACAAGCTTGGAGCAGGCACTTAGTTTTGATGCAGTTTCAAGAAACTTAATCCACCAAATGCATTCCTTGGATCTAGAAGCCAGAAGCCTTAGCAGGCCAGATCCAGTTATTGGTGCGTTGGCAACCAGCGTTTCCTCAAGCAGGGAGCAGGTGAGCAAGCAGTCTCTAGGCTTGATGGAGTAAAATAATGATCTAGATGCCAAATAATTATGTAGGCAATGAAAAACTCAGTAAAGCTACCTAACTAAGTATTTGGGATACCGAGCTGAACAACTGTATCTGAATACTACTGATACTGCTTTCAGATACATAGCATTGCTAAAATTCGGGCTCTTTTAGATAATGATACCACGTCTTAGTTGGTCCGTGAATTTGTGACATCCGGTCGTGACTCTGTAACTCACTGCTTGCTGGCCCACCGGAATGTACAATCAGGAGCTTATAGCTGGTGCAAATGTCAGCAGCTAGGCTTGTCTGTTGTTAGCGTAGCAGTTGCCACACCACAAAACTTCTCACCGACCTTCACTGGCTCCCAGTCAAGCAATGAACCGACTTCAAGGTTTTGCAGCTCACTTTTAGGTCACTTCATTCTTTGGCTCCAGCTACCAATCAAATCTACTCCATCGGCCAAGCATCGTACCACCTGCTTTTCGGAAACTAACTGTTTACCTGTACCTCGTACAAACCTCAAATCCTTTGGAGACCGTGCATTTAGTTCGTATGCTCCCAAAGCCTGGAGCTCCCACCGACTTGAGTCCCAACATCCTCTGAATTTACCACATTTAAAAAGAACTTAAAAACACCTATTTAGAACAGCATTTAGTGAGTCCCTGTGCTTCGTCCTTCATGTGCTTATGCGTGCTGACACTGTGTATGCTGCCACTAACCACACTTGCATGCTGATCCTGTGCACGTCACCCCGACACCCCTAACCATGTTTTTCATGTTGTTTATCAAGCATGATATTACTCACCATTGAATTGTGTTTCCCTTTGTACCAGATTTAAAGCACATAGAAAGAAATTGAGTTCTCTGAGGGCAATTTATCAAGTGTGTTATTATTATTATTATAACAGCTCACAGCCATCCGTACACAAGTAACAACAAATCCCAGTAACCTGTAAGTTCTAGTTCATCATTATGCAGCCAGGTTAGGAAAAAGCCTGGCCACACGAATGCCGCTATTTCGCCAAATGCATAAAGTAAATTTAAAAAAGACAAAGCTCTATCTCAAGATAGCACCTGCTGTCACTCAAAATGGAGAGCTGACAAGCTGCAACAGGAAAAATTGCAGTAGCAGACGCTGCTTATATGCACACGACAATTCACTGAGTGGCAAACACCGTTACTTAGGTACATGATTTAGAATTGCTAGCTGGGGTGCTTGCAAGCTCTGTGAAATGCATGCAATGAGTCCTTGGCTGAAGCATTTTGAACTCGCTTTTTGAAGGAGGGTGTTAAGTTTTGCAGATAAGTCGTCGCCTGACACCCTAAGGAGCTACCAGCAGCCCCCTATCACAGGACAGGGTATCAAAAAAACTCAGGGCATGTCAAGTAATGGCCGATCATGTGAAAAACTTGGCATCACTATGTATACATTAGTTGTATATACTTCTAAGACCTTAATACATATTATTACACATAGTGTGCAGCTTTTGTGCCCCATGGTTCAGAGAAGATAAACCTAAGAGCACAGCCAGCTTCAATCGGTAATATTGTTGGGTATGCATAAATGCCAGTAGAAATGAGTTGAACGTCTTCCGTCTAAAGGTGGCTGGCTGGAATTGCTCTTCTATGGAAGCCTATGCATCGGTGGGGCCTATTTGGCTGTAAACTATATTAATATAGCCACACAACCACATATTGACCACGTGTGGCCATATATTAACCACGTGCGAAGAGAGAGTAAAGAAAATGACCTAGTTCAATTGCCATGGCATCATTTAAAGTAACCAAACAAATTTTACTTTTCAAACATGAAGAACTACTCCACATGATATATACCAATAGGCTAGGCATCATTTTATGCTCCGAGACTAATCAGATACAGCACTAACAGATGCATGTTAACCACTTTCAATGCAGCAAGCCTTTGCAGCAGAGCTTCGCAGCCGGCTCCATCCACCGGTTCACTTACTAGTGTTCATCATGCTCTCTGTAACCCCAACAACAAGAGTCTTACTCGACAGCAGGCAGCCTGCAGATAGTAGTGCTTTGTGGCCATTATGCAGCCGATCAAATGTACCACCGAGGCATGAATGCTGGAACTTCGATGGGCTGGACAACACGCTATCAACGTTGGATACATTCAGTGTGGCCCCGGAAAGGCATGGTATCACATGCACTCCGGTGCCTACACTGTCGGAGAGCCACCGGGAATACCGCTCCAGCTGTAGAATGTTTGCCAATGTACTGTCGGTGAACATCACATCACATTTGGGCAACCCTGCTCCCCTATCAAAGAAGTCCTCAAGCAAAACTCGCACGTCAGTCTTGTGCATGTGCTTCGTTGCCTGGGCATATATGCTGTTTACTGTCAGCAAGACCTCTGCCAGATTACTTGATCCATTTGACGAAGTCGGCAGCTCTGCACCTGCACAAACAGATATGGAAGACCTCGGCCAGTCCATATAGCTACACAAGCAGTCTACATTAACATAGGGCCGTTGCATAGATGCAATGCGATATATGAATGAGAAAAAACTAGTGATGTATCTGTTCCTCACAGCATTTTCTAGGTTTGTTTGAATTGTCTATTGTGTGCTTATGCATGCTGACACTGTACACAATATTTCTAACCAATGGACTTGCTTCCTTTTAGAGCATACGTAAAGTGTTTTGCAAAGGATTTAGAGTCTCTTGTAGTGCTATAAAAATGCAATATTATTATTAATGCCAGTAACAATGACAATCGTAGGTATAGGTAATTCTATATGGAGTGACTCGGATTAGAGCTAACTTATATATGGAACGAAAAGTTCTGTTTCCTTACCATCGACCTGTTCGAGACACTTGGATTGCACTTTGTGTAGCCTTTATCAGCACATCCCCTCATTCAACTGAGAGCAGTAACCTGCTCCAGCAATTATGTGAATGAGTAAATGAGCAACATGGACGTGTGATATTGAGAAGCCCCAGTAAACATCGAAAGCCTAAAGTAACCTGCATCAATATGATCAAAATCTTAGATATTTCGCAGGCGTTGCACTGCATGATAAAGTTCAATCGACCCAGCCTTCCAATCATGTAAGCAATCGAGATCAATTGTGTTTTTCCAAGATGTATGTGCACACAATCATTTTTATGTGTATGCACCCGCATGTGTGAGCATGTGTTTGTCTTAAAATTTCGCATCTCACTCCAAAAATGCATGATGACTAAGCGGTCGCAACGCTCCAGAGTTTTCTATAGCTCTTTGAAACCTCACGTTGCATGTGGTACGTGCAAAATCGGCAGCAGACAGCCTTGATCTCACAAAAATACCAAGTATAAAGAACGATGGTTAAAGGAGAAAGAAGCAGTTATCACTAGCTGAGAACGGAAACACAAGCGCCAGAACCTGCTGCAAGAGAAAAGATGTCGCTGCGAAAAGTGTAAAGCAGTTCTTTAGTCGGGCATCGATTAGCCGAGTGCCGGAGTCTCAGGAACCAGCACTGACTATCAGGCCTCTCAGGTTCAGAGAATTTTGCATTCCAGCAGTTTAAAGGGGTGAAGGCAAATGACGGTGGACAGAGGACACTTACGCTCAGGCCAACAGCTGACAAAACGTATCCAGAGCGAGCCGACCAATTTCGCTGGCCCGAAAAAGCCGCTGCAAGCGCTTACAGCAGATGACGTACCTTCCCGGCTGTGCAGACCAACATAGAGCGTATCCTTAACTAGTGACTTTACGTAGTCAAAGGCAAGTGGTAGCTCTTTACGTACGGTAGCAAGTGGGGCAGAGAAGACCAGCACGCCTGAACGGAACATCCCCCAGCAAAAGGTGAAGGTTGGTGTGGGCGTGATTGGTTGAGGGGAGATAACTGACACCCGCTCTTCGGGAAATTGCACGTCCTCTGGTAACATTAGTGTTAACAGATTCTTGTGAGGTGGGCAGCACTGCCTATCTCCTAAGCATTGGCATTGGATCAGCTGCCATCGGCCCGGTCTGCCGAGCTCCTTAACGCGACTAGGCTTTTAAGTCAGGGAATAGCAGAGCATATCTTATGAGGGTGTCTGCACACAGAGACTTGTAAATAGTGCTTATTCTCAAGTCTGCACTCAAGGGGGCAATGCCAAAAACTTTCTCAGAGAGAGAGAGAGAGAGAGAGAGCGAGATCCCGGCTGCATGAATGTGGAGAGACTGTAGGGGTTTGCCGCGACTAGACCTCTGCTGCCTAGCGAACCTGCCAAATGCACTACGGCTCAGCGCCCCCTCGAAATACGGTCACTATCGGTCAAGAATATGGCCGGTTCACTCAGGACAGTGTTGTGTGCGCCTGTGGCTTCTCGGCCGCGATGTATGCCCGCCTGCGGCAGGTGGTTCAGCCTTGGACATTCTATGTAGGAAGGGATGCTGTGTGAGCCTGCTGCTTCCCGGCCTCTAGTATATGCCCCGCCTGCGGGTCGTTGAACCAAGCAGCCTTTGACGTCAGCATGTGGCCCACCACAGATGTACTCACGTATCTGTGGTGAGTCAGCCACAGCTCGCATATATACACCGTTGGGGAATAAAGAAGGAGAGTCTCATTCATCACTCACGTTCGCCCGCTCGTGTCTTCGTGTCTCCGTGAGACTCCACTCCACTAGCGCTACTGCAGCCGGAGGCACTGTAACGTAACAGTAGTCTATGTTATGTGCGATCAGCAAAACCGCAGAATTGAGCTGTAGGCAGACGTCCAATTTACAGCGGCATACACTCTTTGTGGAGTCACAGTCGGTTCTCTCTCTCTCTCGCTCTCTCTCTCTCTCTCTCTCTCTCTCTCTCTCTCTCTCTCTCTCTCTCTCTCTTTCTCTCTCTCTCTCTCTCTCTCTCTCTCTCTCTCTCTCTCTCTCTCTCTCTCTCTCTCTCTCTCTCGCTCTCTCTCTCTTTCTCTCTCTCTCTCTCTCTCGCTCTCTCTCTCTCTCTGCATCGTTTAATCAACCCGTGAGATCTCCCAAGTTTACAAGTGTAGGCGAAAGGTTACAAACAGCTTGTCGCTTTTTTAACACTAAGATTGTAGCGCTGGCCTTGGCTTAATTTTAGGGCAAACAAGAACTGTTCGGCCGGCGAAAATTTATTTTGCACAGGGGCAGCTCTCAGGCTAGCCGCGATATTAGCCTCTGCCTTGGTGGGTCTAACTAGGGCACCTAGAGCAACCCGTAGCGGGCGGACTAGCCAAGAAGAATTCGGTACGGGACACATTAGTTTACCGGTAGCGGAGCAAGGCGTCAGTTTGACAGCGAGATTCGCCCAGGTTATAATGGAGCTTGTCAGACAAAGAACGGTCAGGATGTGGACCGACTACTGTACTCCATTAGACAAAGAGCGAAAGGATGGCAAGCTGGCGCAGGAGCCATCGAATAAATTACAAGCAGAAGCGAATAGGCCCGAGGACGGACACCGAGAGCAAGGGTCCGACAAAAATAGCAGCTACGCTCAAGGTCAAGAGGGCAAAGAGGGGGAGAGAGAAAGGGAGAGAGAGAGAGAGAGAGAGAGAGAGAGAGAGAGAGAGAGAGAGAGAGAGAGAGAGTGTGTGTGCTTCTGTGAGTGCGTATGTGTGTGTGTGTGTGTGTGTGTGTGTGTGTGTGTGTGTGTGTGTGTGTGTGTGTGTGTGTGTGTGTGTGTGTGTGTGTGTGTGTGTGTGTGTGTGTGTGTGTGTGTGTGTGTGTGTGTGTGTGCGTGTATATAAACGAGAGGACTGACAGAGCTCAGAGCTGCAGCTTCGGGATTCGATGCGAGACTACGCCTCGAGAGCACCGGAGTCAAACCTACGGCAACGAATAGCTAAGTGCAACTTGGACTGCGTTGTTGTGTTCTGTCGGCTACTCAGTTAGCTGCTCATATCTTGAGGTGCTGTTGCGGTCCGCATTCGGGTCGGGGCCATCGCTAGGGACGCAGGTGTGTGGTAGCTTATTGTAGTCTATTTGGGTAACTCTCCACTAGAGACGTAAGTAGCCTAAGTGCAGGGGCGTATTTCCCTTGCACGAGTGCTTTGTGTAGTGCTTATGGCATTCCTGCCGTTAAGAAAGAAGGGGAGCCCTAGTTATCCAGTCGGGGTCTAGGGTCCGGTTCGGGCTACTCATCTTATTTGGGTAGTTCCCCACAATAGATTTAGGTAGCCTATGTGCAGGACGTATTCCCTCCGAAAAAGTGCCTGTGCTGTTGACAGCGTGCGATGAGTGTGGAGATAAAGCTGAGCTAGATGCACAGCGAATTTGTGTGCTTGCGAATAAAGCACAGTAAAATCCCCAATTTATGTATCGCGCTTTCCAAATTACGCCGCGAACTCACGACCCACTATAGTAACTGTAAGTAGATCAGTACCAAAAACTCTCGTTTCGTGGCGGCCTGCTTATTGTACATAGACGCACACCGAACGGCATTAGGGGCAACGTCACGCCGTTAGGTAAGTGGCAGATTAAGCCTACTCTGCCGAGCCTTCGGCGTTACATTATTCTTGTGCCGCAAAAAAAGAGCGCCTCCAAAGAAATAGCTCACAAGAATCGATCGTGATGGTACGCACTGATTTAACTCAGTGGATAAGGTGCTCGCCGCGACCGAGGTCAGAGTAAGCATGTTAGATTACCAATGTCGTGGGCTCGAGCCTGGCGGCATGTGAGAAGAGCCTGAATATAGCTTATAATAATAATATTAATAATAATGCACTTGATAAAGCGCCTTCAGAGAACTTAATCTAATTTAGGCGCTTTACATTTGCTGCAAAGAAAAATGCAATTGAATAGTGATAATCATGCTTGATAAGCAAACAATATGAATAACATGGTTGTAGTTCCTATGTACGTATGTGTGTGTATGTAATGTATGCCGGCACCTGACTTGTGACCTTACGGTCAAGGGAGCATGTAGTTCGTATATATGTATTGTATGCAGGCTCCTCTGATAAACCACTAGTGAGCTGTTAGAAGCACCACCGAGAGGGACCGGTGCACAGCTGTGGTCCGCCTGTGATGTGGTATGGACACAGGCACGGTAACCAGCTGGTGCCCAGATGGTGGATACACCATCAGGGTCGGCCGGTGCATGGTTGTGGTCGATGAATCATCGGAGTCGACCAGGGGACTAGGAGTCGTGTGAGAGCAGGGGCCAAGGGGAGCCATGCATTCTTTGGCTCCGTGCGTTAGTAATAAACTGTCGGTGTGGGGCATCGGCTGTCTCTCTGCTGTGCGAACAAACTACAATGGTTAGGGGTGACATGCACAGGGTCAGCATTCAAATGTGGTTAGTGGCAGCTTGCACAGTGTCAGCACACATAAGCACATAAAGGTCGACTCACATAGTTAAACTAAACGCTGTCCTAAACAGGTGCGTTTTTAAGTTCTTTTTAAATGCGGTCAGGTCAGGTGATGTTCTGACTCAGGTCGGGAGGGAGTTCCTTGCTTTAGGAGCATACGAACTAAATGCACGGTCACCAAAGGATTTGAGGTTTGTGCTATGTATTTGCAGACTGTTGGATTCTGAAAAGCTGGTGGTACGATGCTTAGCCTAATAGGGGAGTATATCTGAAAGAAAGGCTGTTGCCAAAGAATGAAGTGACCTAAAAGTGAACGACAAAACCTTGAAGTCAATCCGTTGCTCTACGGGGAACCAGTAAAGGTCGGCATGACGTGGTGAGATGTGGCAACTGCGACGCACACGACAGACAAGCCTAGCTGCAGAGTTTTGCACCAGCAGCAATCGATTAATCGCTCATGCAAGTTGGCCAGTAAGCAGGGAGTTGGAAAAGTCAAGACGGTAGGTCACGAATGCAGGGACCAACTTGGACGAGGTATCCTGAATGAAGTGTCCTAAAAATGAGTGACAGAACCGAAGTCGATACTCTGCTTGACTGTCAGCCAGTGCAGATTGGCGAGAAGTGTGTGATGTGGAAACTGCCATACTGATGACGGAAAACTTAAGCTGCAGACTTTTACACAATCGGCTTGTGCCTGATTGCACCGGCCGGTAGACTAGCAAGCTGAGAGGTACACATTTTGGGACCAGACCCAACCATTACGACGACCAAATCGAATAGTGCATATCTGTCTAAACACACCCACATTTTAGCAACGGTATGTAGCTAACAGTAGATTGACTTGACTGTGTAGCAGTTGTGGGCGTCTAATGAAAGGTCACTTTGAAACAGGACAACTACATTTTCCAGATATTATACACGCCATACGCTGGCACAGGCAAATGTAAACATTTAACTTACTAATTTCTGAAATAGCTTGCTCCTAACTATTAAGTTGGTTTTATCATCATTCACTTAAGAAAAAATTGGCCTCCATTCATATACGGATATGATCTCATTAAATAAATTAAATCCAAAGGACTTGACACTCAAGTAGCTGGGGCTGTGTCAACAAAAAACTAGCTTTGCTGCTACGGTCAGCCAACAAAAAGCGGTGCAAGATAGCAACAGCTACAAGCAATAAATCCCTCATTAAAAAATTGGACCCTATGTCAGCATACCAATATTTACATTGCCAGAAGAGGCCGTGAAGGCTAAGGTAATGACATTTAAAAGGAACCTAATGACACGCGTATTTCTCATAGGACTGAGTACGTTTCTGTGATTCGTCCATATGTGAGCTTGTGCGAGCTGACAATGTGAGTGCAGCCTGTCACTACCCTATTTGCTTTCTTACCATGCACGTGACCTCTAATGATGTTGAGCTACCTTGTATTAGCCGTGGTAGGAGTGACTATTTAATCAAGCTTTCTTTCTAAAGTGCCTATTAAGAGACTGAGTGTTTTGAGAACGCTATGCAAATCTATTATTGTAATAACTATTACTATAATATTTTCTCCTACAGGGTCAAGTGGGAAACTAAAAAAGTAGAACAACTACGGCAGGAGCCTCCTACTGTTCTCAAGCTAGGCTTGTCTGCCGTCAGCGTCGCAGTTGCCACATTATTTCACTTCTCGCCGACCTGCACTGGCCACCAGTCAAGCAACGGATTGACTTCTAGGTTTTGTCGCTCACTTTTAGGTCCCTTCATTCTTTGGGTCCACGATATCTCTCAGATATACTCCCCATCAAGCCAAACGTCGTACAACCCGCTTGTCAGAATCCAACGGTCTACAAAGACCTCGTACAAACCTCAAATCCTTTGAAGACCGCTCATTTAGTACGTATGCTCCCAAATCCTGGAACTCCCTCCCGACCTGAGTCAAAACATTCCCTGACCTGACCACATTTAAAAAGAGCTTAAAACACACTTATTCAGGACAGCATTTAGTGGGTCCCTGTGATTCGTCCTTCATTTGCTTATGCGTCCTGACACTGTGCATGCTGCCACTAACCGAATTTGCATGCTGACCCTGTGCATGTCACCCAAGACCATGTTTTCATTTTGTTTGTTTATCAAGCATGATTTTACTTACCATTCAATTGCATTTCCCTTTGCAGCAAACGCAAAGCGCCTAGAGAGAGATTAAGTTCTCTGATAGCGCTTTATCAATTGCATTATTATTATTATTGTAATTATTAATCAGTGAATGAAGACTATCTATTGATACTTGCAATTAAAGATGCATTCTTGTGGTTTGTAGCAAGTGTATATATGCGGCAGTAAGCGAAAGCAATTCTTTTCTTTATTCATGACTTGGGAAAATCGTCATTGAATGCTCTCAAATATTGTATGACAAAGCTAAAGCTTTGCAGTCTTAATATTAAACTTCCAAGAAACACTTTAATCATCTGTCCTAAAAGTCCGACGGAGGTTAACAGACTTGCCAGTTGACAGCCATGTGACTAAATGAGTGTATGTGCCGTGACGTGAACGGGTATATACGCCGTAAGATGAAACATCTAAAAAATATCTTCCCGTCTTGGTAGATCATGGAAATCGTTGGATTTTTTGGTCATGTCTGACACTGTTCATGCTGCCACTAACCACATTTGTATGCTGACCCAGTGCATGTAACCCCTAACCGTGTTATTCATTTTGTTTGTGGTTTCAAGCACGATTTTACTTACTATTCTATTGCGTATCACTTTGCAGCAAATGTAAAGCGCCTAGAAAGAGATTAGGTTCTCTGAGGGCGCTTTATCAAGTGCAATATTATTATTATTATTATTATTATTATGTGACCTAACCAATTAACCAACCAACGCAAACCATCTAAAAGCCTCAAGCAGACTTCGATGTAAGCTAAGACAACACGTTCCAGTCCCTCTCTCTAACCGTGGGCCTGGTGTAAGGTGTATAGGAATTGGCGTCAGTGAAAGCAAACGCTAGCACGAGTTACACCCTTCTTTTTGCTTTATATATCTGTTACAGGCTAGATGCATACAACCCAAATTTCACGTTTCGAGCTAAGAAGGCTATCCTCCGTGAGTCATTCGTAAGTCTACCGTTTAAACGAGCCTTCACTTGTGTAACGTGAAGCTGTGACCGTAGTTTTGCGGATGTGCAATTAAATTACAACGCTCGCCAGCTGCAGCACGTTAACACCAACAATGTCAGCAATAAAAGATATGACGGAGACACCGGTACCCGGCTGTTAAATGGTTGTTGCGCCGGAGCTGTTGTAACTCTAATTTCTTGTTTCGGGTTGTGCACCACAACCTAGAATCCTTGGTAGAAGCTCCGTAAAAGTAAACACATTATGCACCGAAAGGCCAACGGCAAAAAAAACAGCGCCTGCGTAAAATTACAGATTTACCATGCACTTTTATCGCCTGCCACAGCAGCAAAATGCTTACCATCCGGAGAGGTGCACGATGGCGTCGCTAGGCACTTTTATTGAAGATTTCCGAGTGCATGACGGAGTGATTTTGGATATATACTTTATGTTTCTATCGCACGTGTCGAAGTAACTGCGGCCAAAAATCTCCAAGATAAATAATAAGAATATGAATAACACACTTTATAAATAACATAATTAATCATATTAAAAGTAATTTACTTTATAAATAACATAACCGCAAGATTTATTACATTCCACGAATATATGCACACACATTATTTCTTTGATCTATATAGACATAGAATAAATAAATAAATAAATTAATAAATATATATATATCTACAAAAAAAGCCTTGAAAGAACTCTGGAGCTAGTTAAATTTTTTGCCAGCTACTGTGAATGCAAATTCCTAATCTTTGATAGTGATCGAACGTGATTGGAAGCTATAGAAGCAGTCTCTTGAATGAACCGCTTAAAACTAAGGCAGCGGTCGAAAACGACACCTAAATTTTGACCACTTGGTGAGGTCACACAAAAGCATTACCAATTAGAAGAGTAAAGATTTTAATACAGCGTCAAGTATTAGGTGTCCTATGAGATGCAGTTTGGTTTTATCGTCACTTAGTTCAAATGTTTTTCCGACACTGAGCATCTAATTTCTGCCCGGCAGGCGTTCAGTTGATCGGTTGCTGCCGTACTTTCCAAAGGCTATAATGAAGAATACGGCTGAGTATCGACAGCGTAAAAGTGCTATCCTCTGACAGGGCCTTAGCCACTTTTCCAAAGGAATGAGTATAAATGGAACACAGCAAGTGACCGACTACAAACTCTCCAGGGTTTATACACGTAACCCATCTCGCCCGTCAGATCTGACTCCCACACGACAGGGATTGATCACGTCAGACAAGTGTGATTTGAAACACGACAGAGCTTTGATTGCCAGACCGATTGTTTTTTAACAATTATTCAAGTCGAACATCGTGATCCAAAGTGTCGAAGGCCGCTGATAGATCTAGCAGTCCTAGGTTTGTGACATTCCTGTCATCGTTGCCATACAGGATGTCATTTGTAACACGGAGGAGAGCAGTTTCAGTGGAGTTCTGCCTCTTAAACGATGATTGAAATGTTTCTTCCATTTCACTCTTTTCAATTTGTCCAACCTGCTGCTTATCCGTGGTTTGGTTTTTTTCTATAATTTTTCACATGAAAAGAAGAACGGAAACTGGACGTGCGATAGTGTACAAGGTCCTCTGTATCTAATCTAAGCTTTTTAAGTACCATTTTAACAATAGCCGCTTTGTATGACTTTGGTGCAACCCCTTCGTCCAATGAACAATATTATAAATGCACTTCATAAAAAAAGCTTCCTTAGAGAACTTATTCTCTTCGTAGACGCTTTCAATTTGCTGAAAAGGGAAATGCGATTTAATTGTGAGCAATATCGTGCTTGATAAACAACATGAACAACGTGGTTAGGGGAGACATGCACAGGGTCAGCAAGCAAATGTGGTTAGTAACAGCATGCACAGTGTAAGCACGCATAAACACATGAAGGACGAACCACAGGGACCCACGAAATGCTGTCCTAAATAGATGTGTTTTTAAGTTCTTTGTAAATGTGGTCGAGTCATGGGATGTTCTGCCGCAAGTCGGGAGTGAGTTCCAGGCTTTGGAAGCATACGAACTAAACAAACGATCTCCAAAGGATTTGAGATTTTTATGAGGCATTGGTAAACTGTTGGGTTCCGAAAAGCGGGTGCTAGATGTTTGGCCTGGTGGGGGAGTACATCTGAGAGATAGGCTGGAGCCAAAGAATGGTGACCTAAACATGAGCGACAAAACTTTAAAGTCTATCCGTTGCCTGACTGGTAGCCAGTGCATGTCGGCGAAAAGTGGTGTGATGTGGCAACTGCGACGCTCACGACAGACAAGCCTAGCTGCAGAGTTTTGCCCAAGCTGTAATCGCCTGATTGCACGTTCCAGTAGGACAGCAGGCAGCGAGTTACAGAAGTCAAGATGGGATGTCACGAATGCATGTACCAACTTAGAAGCTGTATCCTTATGTAATCAAGCCCGAATTTTTGCAGAGTTATGTAGTTGAAAGTAGGCAGCATTACAAATCTCCGTTATGGCAGAGCTTAGTTGGTCTACCAGTGAAGACCACATTACTGCAGAGATGATAGTATTGTGTCTTCAGAAGACGAGCTCTTTTTAGTGGAGCTTATTAGGGAAACAGAAGGCAAGCAGAAACCCCTCAAGACCATCGGTCGAGTTTTTAAGGTAGGCCACACGTGATGATTCCACAAATTCTTTACTTGGACGGGGGTTAATGGAAGCAGCAATGCACACAATTTTTTCAGTTAAACGGCATAAAATCTTTCGGCTGAGCCGGTAATATCTTGGAAGTCAGATCTCTCAGCAATGGCCAGTAAATTGTTTACCGTATTAGAAATCTGTTATGGGTTGGAAATGACGGAATCCAACGTTCGAGTGAAGAAAGAAGCCGTGGCTTTTTAAGGCCTCCAGGTGAGAACTTTAACGAAGTCTTTGAAATTTACTAGATTTGCATCAAACCCCGATTTCTTAAAACGACATTCAAATCTTCGCTTAACACGGCTCGTGTTTTGAAATTTGTTTTATAATCGAAAGGAATCTCCACGACTCTGTACTCGAATAGAAATAACGGGAGCATGCTTTTCAAGAGCACTCCCAAGTGTCAAGGTCACGCCCGGCATCAGTAAGGGTAACCAGGATGTTGGTTGAGTCTCTGAAAATCTAGAAGACCTGTATCAAAAGAGCGGATTTCAAAAATTTGTCTATAAATAAACTTTTGAAGTTACTTCTTGGACAAGTTCAACATTATCCTGTGAGCTTTGATTCGCCCAGCACACAGAACGCTGGCACAGAGCTGAAAGCAACAATTTATTATACTACTCGCAGAGCAGAGGGAGCACCACGTCACTGGCCACTCTCTCCTGTTCGACTCCCTCTCCTCCACTGCTCCAGTCTTCAGGGTGACCCCGATGATTCATCGAGGACGGAAACTGTGCACCGGCTGACTCTGATGGTGAATCAACCTACTGGCCACCAGCAGCCTACCACCCTGTGTCCAAGCCACATCACAGACGGACCACCAGCCATGCACCGGCCTGCATACAATCAACGACAGGCCCCCTTGACCTTGAGGTCACAAGTTTCCAGCTGCAATGCAAGTAGCTGCGTTGCATCCTCGTTTAAGCAAACTCCCTTGCCCCCTGACGTACAGATCAGGCCAAGACGAAGTCGGAGAACCAATGCGGAGGCTGCAGTTCGGACGGCATGCGAAGCTGGTGGCCGCCTCTTTCCTCTGTCCCGTCGTACTCATCACCTTCGTCTCGTAAATCTTCGAGGGTGCTGGCGCCTGAACTAATATTACCGGCTCAGCGTCCGGAACTAGCCCGACGTCCGACACATATCTTCGGATTCCGTTCAACTCGACACCAAGGCCGCGAGTCCCCAAGATTACAGTCCCTTCCGGCCATTCTGTCCCACACCATGCATCGGTTTGTTTCACAAAATCCCTTTGGCCTACTATGTAGTTGGGCCTGTCTCTCAAAAGATTAGCTCCAGCACTCTGGTGATGAGGTGTACCTCTTCAGTAGGAATGTGCCGCCATAGCTTAAATCTGCTGGTCACGCAGTCCACCAGTTTCAGATATTTCTCGCCGAGGTAATGTGTGACCTCGATCGCAAAACGAGACCAAGGTTCGGTGACTTCAAGACTGCCTCGCTGCCGTGAAATCGGCGACGGATCTGCTGATCTGCAAGGCAGACAAGAACGAACAAACAGCTCTACATCGGTTCTGTTGATGTTCGCTTTAGGATGACATAGCTTCGTCAAGTGTAGCGTCCTGTCAACGCCCAGGTGATGCAGATTGCAGAATTGCCTGAGGGCGATATCGAGAGCTGACAAACAGACCACAGGAGCGACAGCACTGGTACAGCAAGTCGTGATGTTCAACCACGTTTACGGTACTCGTGTCAGCTGGTCTACTTTGTTCTCCGGAGATCTTGCTAGGAATACATTCGTCTCCACACTGCACTCTGTTGCAATATCGCGGAGTAGGTCAAGCCCTCGTCACATTATCGTCTCTGCCATGCCGGAAGTCCTCAGCGAATTATCCTCATCGACCAATGAATACATCTAACCAAACACCGAAGTCAAATCAGTAACAGCGTGAACTTACTGAAGTCCCCACGCAATAGTGATGCAATGGCTTTTGATGTCGGCTTCCAGCTCGGCTGTGTTGATATGCGAGGTATCGTCCGGCTTTCGAAGCCACGAGGCATCCTTAACCACTTTACCGTCAATCTCAAGGCACGTTTCAATAGCGATGCTACTCGCATCGCACCTCAGTTTTTCATTGACGACATTGGGCATCTGCCACGCGTCAGTAACCGTATCTGAAGCAAGCACCCTGTGATGGACTTCGTGAGCAATTTCCATAACCTCACTCGGCACTTTGCTGTCCCAGTTCCGATCGCTGGCTATACGTTTGAGGTAACTGCATGTGGGTCGCAGCCAGCCGGTTACCAGTAAATGCCCGATGAGTTGCCCACACCAAGAAAATAACTCTCGCCGCTTGGTGTTTGGTGTGGCCTCCACTCCAGCTATTCATCACCGGGCAACGGATCCTTGCTGTGTGGACTGCCTAGTGTATCGCGCTACCATTATCACATTTTCGCGACTGGGAAGGATCTAACTTTCCACATGCATACTCTGGCTTTGGTGTTGGTGAAACTGCTAAATGCTCCCCTCCGTGTATGCAGAGAGAAGTGTGCCTTTTTGAAATCGTCTATCGTATACCTTGGGCATCATATAGACAAGAACGGCACACACCCCGTGGAGGAGAAATCGGCAATCATAAAAACTGCCCCACCACAAACAGACTTCCGTTGCTTCCGGTCATTTAGAGAGAGTACTATCACAAGTTCTTGCCCAACTTGACACAGGTCTTGCACCCCTTGTACGTATTGCTTCAAAAGCAAAGCTGTTGGCTATGGACTGTTCACTGCCAACAGGCTTTCACAAAATTTAAGGAGATGATTAACTCTGAAAGCGTTCTACTAGCAGCATACAACCCCAATGACATGCTCGCGCTAGCTTGCGAATTGTCATCTTATTGACTGGGTGCTGTTTTATCTCATCGATTAGCCGACGGACAGAAGAGACCCATTGCTTTTGCCCCTGTACGCTTTCTACAAGTGAGAAAAACTATTCACATATTGAGAAAGACGCCTTGTCCCTAATTTTTGGCGTTATCCGTATTCATCTATAATTGTATGGGTGAAAGTTCTTGCTGCTTATCGGTCACCTCCCACTGATTACTAGCCTCAGACCTAAGACCGGCATTCCGCCTATCGGTTCCATGCACGTACAGCCTTTGGCTGAGGTGTTGTCTGCATACACATACAGCATCGAGTACAGGCGGTCAGAAGATCGTGCTAATGATCTTGCTATGTCACGACTACCATTGCCACATAAGAAAGACCCCTGTTTGGAGACCATCTTGTTCCATCATTTGGCTGGCTTCCTGGGACTATGCACACGGTTCGGGCAACGGTCAGAAGTGACTCAACGGTGTTTGCTGCTTGTGACGAAGCAATGAGGGGATGGCTGGTAAGAAATCCGTTACCAGCCATTACCCCATAGTACAACTGCAGACTGGTAGTAATTGAGTAGGTAGTAAGAACTGGTAATACATGATGGATGTCTGCTTCGGGGCACGAGACTAGTCATACCCACTTCCCTGTGCGGTCAGCTCTTGCAGGAGCTTCACGATTGCCGTATCGGCATAGTTAAAGTAAAAGCAACTGCTAGAATCTCCGTCTGGTGGCCGGGCATAGGTAGTGACATAGAACCTGTATGCCGTAGTTGCCCTCATTGCAACCAAGTGAGGCATACAGTGCCAGCAACCTCGCATAAGTGGAGTGACCCAGCCTAACCATGGCAACGTATTTACTTTAATTTTGCCGGGCCACTTGATAGCCACTATTTCCAAATAGTTGTACATGCGTTCTCGAAGTGGCCCGAGGTGTTCCGTATGAGAGAGGCAACGTCTGTCACAACAATCTTGACTCTACATACACTCTCTGCCCGATTGGGTCAATCCAGGAAAGTTTTGTCTGACAACGGACGGCATTTATCGTCTAATGATTTTGCTAGCTTCCTGCAAGCTAACGGCATCCAGCACTCCCTTTCGGCACTTTATCACCCACAGCATATACAGCAACGGACTAGTTGAGCACTCTGTACACACTTTCGAGCAGACATATTCAGCTAGTGCAGGTGATCCGCCGAGGCACATCGATCAGTTTCTGCTAAAATACAGCTCTGCTGAGAATGCTTTGACCGGGTCCGCTCCATTTCAGTTACTTCTGGGACAAAATTTGGGCACATGCCTTGATCTGCTTAGTTCGGCCACTGAACGTGCTGCCATACCTTCATCTCGAACTAGGCTTCACAGATATGCAATTGGAGGCCTGGTGTGGTACCGGAATTGCCAAAACCGGTCAACAACTTGGTCTCCGTGAATCATACACGCAGCCAAAGGCATTGTGACGTAATGTAATGTAATGTAATGTAACGCAGGAGAGTTTTGTATAGCGCACTCACAGCCTAATCGACTTTTGGTACGCATTCGGTAGCCACCAGACTTCGTCTCACTCAACAAAGAGAAAGTGGGAAGCATAGCCGAGTTAGGAGAGCAGTTGAAGTAGTGAGTAGCATAGAAGTAGCAGTTCAGGACTGCTGAAAAAGATGTGCCATAGTCGGCAGTTGGAGAGTAGATGTCGTTGCCTAAGAATCGTGGAAGCGAGTTCCACAGTCTAGGACCTACAGAGCTAAAGCTTCTGTCGCCAACGGTCTTTAAGCGGTGGAATGGGACAGCTAATTGATTGTCCACACAGGACCTGAGGGCGCGAACAGGCAGAAACTGATGTAGCAGTTCAGCTAGGTATAAAGGAGCCAAGCCGTGGCGGACCTTGTGGGTCACCGTAAGAACTTTGCTCCGTATCCTTTGCTCAACCGGCTACCATCCTAGCTCTTCCAGCAAAGGTGACACGTGCTTGAACCGCTGGGACTTGAAGACCAGCCTTGCAGCCATATTCATAGTCCGCTGTAGTGGCATAATAGCTTTCTTTGGTAGCCCAGCCAAAAGGGAATTACAATAATCAAGCCGAGACAGAACTAAAGAGCTAGTTAAATTTTTTACAAGCCACTGTGGGAGACAGCTTCTAATCTTGGATAGGCATCGGATGTGATGGCTAGCTGTAGAGGCAGTCTTCTGAATGAAGCTTTCGACATTGAGGCAGCTGTCGAACACGACACCTAGATTACGAGCACGTGGTGAAGGTCGCACAATAGCATCACTTATTAGAACAGCAACGCCTTTTAATCCAGCCACACGCTTAGGGTGTCCTGTAAGAAGCAGTTCGGTTTTATGGTCATTTAATTTCAGGAAGTTTTCCGACATCCAGGATCGAATATCGCCAAGGCAAGCATTCAGTTTCTCAGTTGCTGCAGCAGATTCCGACGGTTTAAATGACAAATACAACTGATTATCGGCAGCAAAGAAGTGATATCCTATTCCATGGGCCTTAATCACTTTTCCCACAGGTTGCATATAAATGGAGAACAGCAAGGGACCAAGTACAGACCCTTGAGGGACTCCACAGGTGACCCTTCTCATGTCTGAGACCTGACCCCCACACGACACGGATTGAACACGATAAGACAAGTATGATTTAAACCACGTCAGTGCTTCGTCTGCCAGACAGATCGTTGTTCTCAGTCGTTCAAGCAGAACTTTGTGATCAATGGTGTCGAAGGCAGCAGACAGATCTAGCAGAGCTAGGGCAGTGACATTTCCGTCGTCGTTGCCACGTAGAATGTCATTGTCAACACGGAAGAGAGCAGTTTCGGTTGAGGGCTGCCTCTTGAAACCTGATTGAAATGTTTCTGACGTTCCATTATTTTCAATATGTTCAACTAGCTGCTTAGCAACAATTTTTTCAAGAATCTTTGATAAGAATGGAAAAAAGGAAACTGGACGATAGTTTGCTAGGACCTCTGTGTCTAATCCAGGCTTTTTAAGAATAGGTCTAACGATTGCCGACTTGAAGGACTTGAGGACGACCCCTCTTTCCAAAGAAGCATTACAAATCTTGGTTATGGCAGGGCAAAGTTGGTCAGCAAGTGAAGACCACGGAGATGAAGGTATAGGGTCTTCAGGAGACGAGCTCTTTTTGGTAGACCTTATTAAGGCAGCCACATCACAGGCAGAAACATCAGAGAATCTTTTAAGAAAGGTCACAGGTTGAGGAACGGCGATTGCTTTGGTCGGAGGGGGCTTAATGGAGGCACGAATGTGCACAATTTTTTCAGTAAAGAAGGCTGAAAACTTTTCGGCTGAGCCCTTAATATCTGGGGAGTCAGACCTGACAACATTGGCTAGTAAATTGTTCACTGTCTTATAAATCTGTTTAGTGTCCGACTGGCTGGAATTCAGTTTTCTAATGAAAAAAGAAGCCCTGGCTTTTTTAAGCTTTCGTGTGTAAACACGAAGGAAGTCTTTAAAATTGACTAGGTCTGCCTCAGACCCCGATTTCTTGAAACGACGTTCCAGCCTGCGCTTAACACGGCGCATCTTAAGGAGTTTTTTTGTAAATTGAAAGCAATCTCGACGACTTTGAACACGAATAGAGCGAACGGGAGCATGCTTGTCAAGAGCACTCCTGAGTGTCATGTTCATCGCATCTGTGAGGGTATCGAGGCTGCCGGTCGAGTGTGAATGCAGATCAAGAAGGCCTGAATCACAGATTTCAAAAATTTATCTACGTCAATGCTTTGTAAGTTACGTCGTTTGGCAAATTCGACATTGCCCTGTACGTACGAGGGAGCAGGAACAGTAAACGAGACCGAACAATGATCTGAGAGGGTCAGTGGGCACACCGCAAAGTCAGTGGGGAGGACATCCTTAGTGATCACGAGATCTAGAATGTGGCCACAGATGTGGGTGCTATGATTAACGTGTTGGGCCAAACCAAGATTCTCCAGACAGTCAAGAAATGAGTGGACCTGGCTGTTGCTAGGGTTGTCAACGTGAATATTGAAGTCCCCTACAATCAGTAGCGGCCTGTCACACACAAATATTTTGGCGAGGAACTCTGAAAACTCCTCTATAAACAAGTTTAGACAGCCAGAAGGAGGCCGGTATATCACAACGGTGAGAAGCATTGTCTTTGATGAAGACCTGAAAGCAACCGATTCAAACGATGACCCATGCGAGAAACTGCACATTTTATAGCCAAACGATTCGCCAACAACAATTGCAACCCGCCACCAACCTTGTCAGAACGCATGGACTGATAGAATGAGAACCCGGGTGGGGTGGTCTCGGAAATACAGCTACTGTAACAAGGCGTCATCCAGGTTTTGGTAAGCAGAAATGCATCTAGCTTCTCCTGGACCACCTGATCGCGGATAAGTAACCCCTTGGTTTTTAGCGAGCGGACACTTGGTAGGCGGAATTTAAGAGGCTGTCCAACAACTGGGCGACGGCGATGAAGTGGCTCGTATTCTCTACCATTTGCGTCCGGCCCGGCGGACGCTGGCTCTTCGAATTTGAATTGGACCTTGGTAACGGCCGTGGGACGACGTTTCACAAGTGCTGGGCTACAGCGGGTGGGCTACTACCGAAACAAGTACTATTTAGCGCTTTAAACTTATGAGTCGTAGGTTTTATAGCCGAGCTGTTGATGGGGCGAACGCAGGATGCAGGTAGGTTCTCACTGACCCGCCAGAGAAGGCCCGCCGGTAGGTATCGACTAATGGCGACATCGCATCTTATGCTAAGCAGGTCCTGTTTTGTGTAGCATATCCGAGGACAGCTCATAAATGGTCACAGCGAAGATAGCAGCGGAATACCCGAAGGTATTACGGAGAAATCAAGTAAAGGTCCACACCACGCTAGGAGTCGCCCGAGGCCGCTCTTTAGCGCGGGAAGGAACGTATTGGGTAGAGCCAGAAAATGGTACAGACTGCGTGACTCGTCCGAAAAACTTGGTGAGCCGTGATTGCACAGAAGGTAAGGCGGTCGCTTTTACAACCTCAGTCCCGAGGTCATGGGTTCGGTTCCTGCAGTGGGCGATTCTTTATCGCCACTGCAAGAAGTGGTGATAGCCTTATAGCCTTTTCTGTCGCTATACGAAAAGAGGCTTCTTAATCATCTTGGATTTATTATTTTTTTTATTTATTTAAACCAGCTTCGCCAGCGAGATTTGATGCCATATGCTGACAGGGGGAAAAATTAAGGGGCCACTATGGCCCTAGCATACGGAAACCCTCTACCACTTATGCAAACAATGCCGTTGCTAGCAATAATGCTTAAGCTGTGGCAGAAGCCGCTGACATAATCAGCCAAGGGCCTACTGTAGCAGTTCAGAGTACCATGACCTGTACTGATGCCCAGCTACACCTTGATACGGCTGACAATAATGGTGTTATTGCAGGTCCATCACCTGAGAGCATCCGTGAGCATTTAGAGGCTGAGGCATCGAATGGTGGAGCTCGATTTGCCTCAGTCAACAGTGCCACCAAATCAAGTCGACATGCACTGCACACATCGACCGTGTAAAACTAGGACACCGTACTACGAACCTGCGAGACTTTGTACCGCGAGACCGGCACTTTATCGGCTACGGTTGGGAGGAGAGGATGCTGGGTCCGCCTGGCACGTCCACCCACCAAGCTTTCCCACTGGAGACAGCTGACTCACTTACTTTCAGCAGTTGCTTGCAGGCCCGCGGGCTGGCCGAGCGTCCCGGATCAGCGTTTCCGAAATAAACGACATCTGTCTGAGCCGTCTTGATCTGTGTGCGACTGCCCTTGCGAACATGACAAGACACACGAGCCGGCTCGACTGCTGCATCGAAGAAGAGAAGATCTCCGCTGCCGTGTTTTAAAGAAGTGCCAAGGAAGTCTGGGGATTCGAGCTTGGAGGTAGATCCGTCAAAATAGCTTCGAACTTACGCCAGTGCAGGTCTATTTAGATTGCAAACGACGGCATGTTTATCTCTTCCTGTGCATGCTGAAAGTCTGCCTGTAACACTTATCGATCGGCCGCTGGTACGACCGCAAACCGTTCGTCTGTGGGTTCGTATCATTCAGCAGCGACGAAGACGATTTCGCTGGACGCCATGTGCTGGTTTGCATCCCGTAGCAGCCGTGCTGACTTTCATCCGATAGCTGCTGTGCCGGACGGTCAGCTACCAGTGCTTGCTCTGTACTACTGGTAGCTTCCGTGCAGATGCCATTTGCACTCGATCACCCTGCTTTGGGAGCTAACGAGCAAATTCGCCGAATACAGAATTTTGTAAATAGTATTTGGACGTAAATCCAAATTCAAGATTATGTGCTATGCAGGGAGGATTCTCGATACGCCCTACGGTCCGTTAAGGATGAGAGAACATTCTTTGCTTGCAGTGTCCGTCTGGCCAGAGTGGGGTCTCCCACGCCGACTCTCATTTCATGTTAGCATTACTAAATGCGAGTGCAATTTCACCATATCCACGATTCACAAGTAACGTAATGTAACGTACCTCCGTCTTTAACTGCACGAAGCCACAAAGACTATGTGAGTGTTACCCACGAGAGTTGTGTATTGAGCACTTTATGCAGTCTTTAGTGTCCATTTGGTAGCCAACAGCCTTCATTTCACGCAACCAAGAGAAATTGCCAAGCCTAGCCTGGTCACGACAGCAGCTGAGATAGTGACTGGCATGGAAGTAGCAGCTCAGGACCACTAGATACGATTAACCATGGTTGGCAGCAGGAGAGTAGTCGTTGCCTAATAATCGTGAAGTAATTTGCACAGTATAGGACCTGAAGTGCTAAAGGTTCTTTCGCCAACGGTCTCCAAGCCGAGAAATTGAGGAGCTAAATTTCTGTCTACACCGGACCTGATGACACGAGGAGGCTAAAACTGGTGCAGCAGTTCAGCTAGGTAGGGAAGAGCCAAGCCATTGCCGGCATAGTGGGTCAGCCTAAAACCTTTGCTCTGTATCTGTTGATGAACAGGCAGGCATTTTAGCTCTTTTAGCTAAGTAGAGGCTTGGTGAAACCTCTGCGACTTGAAAACTAGGCTTAAAATGATATTCCTAGTTACTAGCAGTGACATATTCGTCTTTTGGTAAGGCATCAAAAATCGAATTGCAATAATAAAGGCGAGAAAGAGATAAGAACCTAGTGAAACTGTTGGCAAGCCGGCACGGAAAATAGCTCCGAATCTTAGATAGGGATCGGGCATGATGACTAGCTGTAGAAGCAGTCTTTTGAATCAAGCATTATAAAGCAGGTTGAAGCTAACTAAAGACATTGAATAAAGCAGGTCTGGTGCAGCACTGTCTGCTCAGAACCAACAGATGCTGACCGCCCAGCTATTCGTCGGATGGACTCAAGGTCCGCAACCCCACAGATTTCCACCGACGGGCTTGGTGATTTCGAGATAGATCAGCTGATCTGCACGAAGCTGCAGCAGCTCTGGAGTGCTTCCGATGCACGGCCGCCACTTCGGGCAAGAGCCCTACTGCTAACGGCACCAACAACCTATCCCAGTGACCTGGAGGCTACTCGTGCTTTCTCGGTGGGTGAGCCATTGGGTCGCAAAGTCGTCGATATTCAGGTTGATGCAATGCCACGCAGTGTGCTGCAGAAGACGAGCCAAGATTACGCGGCCGTTCTAGCACGAAGAGCTAGCCACACAGCACTGAGACGCTGCCTGGAGACGATCGCATCGAATACGGGCACCTAGGCACACTCGCCCTGACTGCAGCCTGATAGCCTGTGTCGTAATCGCCGGCCCCTACTTGCGGCCTGTACCCGTCCCTCTACTGTTGAAACGTTGGCCCGACCATCCAAACACACAAGCTCAGAGTTACTAGTGCACTGAAGCTTCATGTATATCAAGCTCGAGCCGACGCCCCTAAAAACTCATTTCGAGGCCTTGGTTACTAAGCTTGTAGAACAGCGTCGAGCCATTGGGTGACTGTCTTGCCAGCCGAAAGGCTTTTATACGTGCATTGAGGGCTGTTTCGAGGATTCCTTCTTGGTGGTCGCTGCGTTAAGCAAGGCCAGCCACAACCGGTCCGACAGCAGCTCGCCTTAAGCAGCCTTCCTAGACCTAGGCAACCTGCTTTCAGAAGGATCGCGTGATCGATGCTTCAGATCACCCTGCACAAAGTCGGGGCGGGCCTAAACTTCTGTGGGTTTTTAAAGTAGCTATATACGGTAACATCTATAAGAATGAAAGTTCCTACTCATAGGACGACAAAGAGCTTGAGCTTTTTCATGTGACAGCAAAGGGGCGGCCAGACGATGCACTGTCGCGCATTGTGTTTGACGTGGCCATATAAATAGTCGTGAGGTTGATCCTGGCAGGCGAGGCCTTAAGCCTTTCATCAGAGAGCCAGAAGAGCAAGAGGTTTGACGTGAAGCCCGAGTATTTTGGATAGTTATGCCGTGGCAAGAGAACGGGGTTCCTCGATCAATCCGGGCCAAATGGGGCCGATCTGGCTGTCCAGACTTTTCTGGATAAATAATCGTGTGAGAAGTTTATATTGCACACTCGGAGAACCATTTCTCTTTCTAGGCATGCACGTATGCCCGAACGGAAGAATTTGAAGAGGTCAGTTTTGGATTGTGCTCTGACGCCCTGCCCATAATAGTCTACCTCCCTTTTTTCTTCATTGCTGCTCTGCCATCTGTAATAGGCTTCATCCACACTGAAACGGCTTCGTACGTCACAGTGTCAGCAGTCCATGTCCGTCCAAGAGCTCCTACTGCAGCCGCTCGTCCGCTCAATTTCCGTTCCGTCTGAGGACGGCTGGTCTGCTCGATATGGTGCTACTACGGGAGAGTACGCCGATCCCTGGGATACCGGGTACAACTCCGGCTTGCTTCATGCTGTGCTCAACCGACCTAGCCGTCTCGACGGCGGCAACATACCGGCTAGACGTACGGTGTGGCATTCTCATACAATGAAACAAGTTCAAACTTGAAATGTATTATGAAGAAGAGATCCGGTCATAATGAAGTCACAAAAAATGGACAGGGCGACCAAGAAACGGTCCACAGCACAGCTTCTGGGTAGAGGCTACAGCCTCGACCGTTGCGAATCTGACATACTACTCCACGGGCATCGCAAGGAAATGTGCCAGCTTTGTTTGACGTGTGCCTTTCTCGCCTCAATTCTTCCACGCGAGGGACTTCTTTATTTCGTATCCAATCGCTCTTGCAAGTGGGGGTGGAACAGCATTCCCAATCTACAAAGACACATTTAGCACCAGCTGCATTGTCGAGCGGAGACCTATCGTAGCAAGGTGAAAAAAGCAGCAGCCGTGGATGCCACATACCTGCCGGTGCCTGTCTGAAATGTTGCCACTAAAGTGGTAGGTATCCAAAAATCCTTGAGCTCTGGCACACTCACGGACACTGACCATGCGATCTTGCTCTGGGTGAACCATGCGACCCTGGGCACGAAGAATGTAAGAAAAAAGACTTGCGGCCGAAATGATGGCATTCAGAAAGAGCAGCGAATCAAGAAAACTATACCGGCAAATGCATAGGCTAGCTTTATTGCTAAACCCTGAAACCCGTAGGAGGGCGTGTCGTTACCTGTTTTCCTCTTGGTTTTAATACCGTGGTGATTGTCGAAAAAAAGTCGCCCCACTCGAGCCGACCGTATGCTCCTGCCCAATTATTGTTTTTGTTGGCAGTGTGAGACAGAGCCCAGGGAATCAACGTGTTCTTTTGCCGGTAGGTGGCCAGATCACACAGACCACGTTCTGCTTGCTCAGCACAAGGGCATACTCCACGCTTCTCACCGTTCGGGCCTTGGCCATTTTTTTTGTCCTTGAATAGGTATTTCCTGAAAATACAAAGAGCTGTAGCCACTAGACAGACGAAATCGAGCCACTACCGAAGCGAGTCAGGTTGCCTTGCAGAAAAAACGTGCACATATGTCGACAGGTCCTGCTGCCCTCGGGCAAGGCTGAAACAGCTTACAATAGCTTTGACTTTGTGCCGTCCGACAATTCCACTTCAACGTTGGGCAGATCGCGCCAGTCAGAGCCCGGGGCGGTCGGCACGTTTTGAATGCGTGCCAGCTCAAGAGGGTTCAGCTCAATGCATACATGATCTTGAAGAACAGGTTTACACCGTGTGTCCCGAATCTGTAAGGATATCGATGCATTGGCGAAAGATTGCATGCCGTGAGTGCAAGCAATCACAGAAACGTGCACACACCAACGCACGTGCTCGAACGCATGCAGAACAAGCTGTGCAGTGAAGATGCGATCCTTGTTGAGCTAAGTGATCTGCACCCAACAGGTGCAGTCCGAATAACATCCATTCTTGGCAAGGACAAATTTTGCTAGCCATGCCTGTCAACTGAGTTGCTCTTACCATCTGGACAGTACATGGCCCTACCGAGCTCTATGTATGTACAAAAGCAAACGGGCGATATATAACGATATATATATATATATATGTATATGTATATATATATATATATATCGATATGTGTGTGCCGGTGAATGTGCATATGTACCAGCCAAGATCGATAGAATATGTATATATGTATATAAATATATATATATATATATGCAAATGTATACATGGCCAGATATAAATATATATATTCTTACATATATATATTTATATGTAAGAATATACATACTTATATACGTACGATCGATATATATATATATATATGGCCTAATGGAGAAATATATATATATATATATATTTCTATCAGTAGTTGAGGCAGAAACTCTAGTTCCAACAGGCAGGAACGAAGCGAGCTTGTCTATTGCTGAGCTTGGGCCTGATGACAACAATCTCTCAAAAGGGTGTAGTATTATGGCAGTCAATATCTGGCTGACATTGGTTGTTTTAAATCGTTCAGTAACTCAAAAACTCCTGAAACAGATTCTTAGCTTGGTCACTGCATGTGGGTAAACGTCCAACCAATTCGTACTAAAATCGTAAGAGAAGTGAGATGCCTGCCAACAGCGACGACTTTGTTTAGGAATCGAGAGAGAAAGACATTGAGCCAAAGGAAAAACAGGAAGGAGAGAGAAAGAGAGAGAAAGAAAGAGAGAGAGAGAGAGAGAGAAACATAAGTAGCATACTATCATCACAGCGTCTCACCATTCGCTGATATTGGGTTTCAGGCTCCAAGGTGTAGCTAATTTCATTCTCCTTTGCACCATTGCCAATCTCAGGAAACTCCGACATCGCATCACGCACTGTTAGTGTGCGGTATGGAGCTGACCTGTGATGGGTGATGCTTGAAACGTACTAAAAAACCAATCCGGTACTGCATTTAGGCATTGTACTAAGAGACGACACGTTACACGTCGCATGTTGAACGTGATTTAATTTGAGAGATAACATGCAATTTTAGGAGTTCGTATTCGACAGTTGTCTTGTGCATATAAATGATTATAAAATGTACAGCACGATGCAGCCTTAGGGCTAATGCCAACGGTATGCTACTGCGGGGATCACTGATATAGCATATTCAATGTTGTAACAACGTCAAGCACTTGCTGACAAACCTTTTTGCGATCAACAGCAACAGATAGCTTCGTCATCTTTTTTGAAAACACGTGCAGCGGCTTGGGGAATTCGGGTAGCTTCTCGCCAGGAGCAGCGGCGTATATGATACACCTGCAAGTGGTCACGCATGGGTTATCTGGCGTTGACCGTAATAAATCAAGGCAAAAGAGACAAACGATCCTAAAACAGATAGTTAACTGCTCAACCATTACCTGTTCCGCGATTGTGGTACTCCAAAACAGCCAGCCTGAATGATGCCAAATGTGCACTGGTAACCAATTTTCACAAGGGTTCGAAGCGCTAGCTTAAGCAGCTTCGATTTGTTGAAGGAGGCGAAATTTACAACGTTCTCCATTAGGAAGAAACGAGGCCGATAGTAGTCACAAATGCTGAAGTGCGTTCTAACCTGGGAATTCTGCAAAAGACACGGAGCCCTTTAATTATTGAGACTTGCAGTTTCCAAGGCACTTGCAGCAAACTATCAACCTCATCAGTTGTGCTACTCGGGGATACGTGCAGAATACGATTGCCGAGAGGACTGCACAAATTCCGTCATCGAGAGCCGGATTGCATTCCAAAACAAAGCGACAATCAACATCCGGACAGGGTGCAATGACTTAGCTAACCCTTACGTTGAGTTTCGAAGAATCTGTGAAGTTATAACGGTTCAGGCCACTAAAGCCTTGGCAAGGCGGTCCTCCACAAATGAACTCGACTTCACCTTTCTGAGGAAGATTTTGACGTCCTGCGTTTTCCGAAGTGGCCTGAAAAGAGCGCAGCTCAATCGTGCTTTCAACCGAATTTCAAAGATACATTTGCAACCAAAGCAACGTCGAAATGACACACGTGCACAGCCAACCTCCATGACGATCCGCAAAAATTCATTGCAATCATCGTTGATCACAGTTGCCGATGGATGATTTAGCCTAAATGCCTGGGCAGCAAGCTCGTCGCTTTCAACTGCCCACTTCGTAACGGCAGCACCCGATTGCTGAAGGCCTTTTGCAAGACCTACAAATGACAACAGTGTATATAGGCCAGGCATACAGTTGGCCACTTTCACACTTTCACCGAGGTAAGAGGGCTTATTGCACCTCCGAACTAATGTGCGGCTCGCAGGTTCTCAAGTGCCGACGCTCGCATGCTAATAGCGGCACCCCTCTCCTTTGAACGTTGGTCTGGAGAAAGCAGAACTCGCCAAGATATGCGTTGCACGATTGCTCACCTCCAGCGCCAGCGAACGTAGCTAGCGTCTGCAGCGGACGAGGTTCGTTTTCGACTTGGTCATTCTCATGTGACCGGGTGCTCTTGCTTTTGCCGACGCCACCTTTGCCTCTGCCTCTTTTCTAAACACGGGATACGCCATGAGTGACCGATCGACAGTCAACTGGAAGACGGTTATACAAGAGCGGCCAACAACTCTATCACATCTCGCTCAGACTGACCTCGGATTTTGCACAGCTACGAGCTGAAAGGGGCACCTCTTCAAATGTGAGCGAGGTGGGATTGTAGGCCTAGAACGTCAGGTATAGTAGAACATGCATGACAATCCGTTGTTTGCCATCCTTTTTAACGCCTTTGTATGCACGAAAATGACGTTCAATTCAAAGCAATGTGGATCCATTTTTGTAGACCCATCGTTACACTTTGCTTCTGCCTCTAAGCTTACGGTACATTTAAAGTGTGTGACGAGATGGCAATGCATCTCGAAAACATATGACAAAGTGACAACTTTCGTGCTACACGTTCGCGGTAACCAATAGACATGTATCTCGGATTACCGAGACACAGCTACTTAGCTTGCACAGCAGCTCAGAAGCACTTAGAAAATCGCATCCGCCATTTCCTTGCACTGATTGGGCCACGGGTCTTCCTTTTGGAGGGGGCAAGGAAAATGCGATAGTTACAAGCGACTCTAACTTCCAAGCATTTTGGGGCAGAATCGCCTGAGCAAACCGTAAATCTTTAAAACTTAGAATAATAAGCTCATTTGACGTCTTGTAAATTTTTCAGCCATGCATTTGAGGTTGACTGCATGTCTAGTTGAAAGCATCAGCTACTGCTTTCACGGCAGCGAGGTATGACCAAGGTCAGGGAAATCGGTTCGGGTCAATATTCGGCACACACCTGGTTGAAGTAAAAGGAACCTCGAGAACTGATAAAATACTCGACGGTCTCCTCCGGGTAAGGTTCTTCCCAATATTTAACCGTACAAGCACCGGCCAGGCTCCTCGGGTCAACGGTCGTCTCTTCGCTGCTCCAGTACAGGAGGTTCATGTCTGCTCGATGAGCGGATTGCAGCCCCAGGTGTGTATTCTCAGGCCTACCAAAGCATTCAGTCGAAACGGTCCGGGCATGCCTGGACACGCACATGCGCCTCCTCGCTCTGCCTCAATTTAGCAAGCAGCCTTACTTACCTATAGAATTTCGCAACCCGCAGTTTAACCGTGCTCGGCTCTATTCGTTCCGATTTCGGCATCGTCCAAGAAATGCTCAGTATACGAACAACTTTGTAGGTTTCCGGACAATCTTCATTGGAACATTTAATACCTTTTGATTTTCGGTATTTCTCCGGATATTTATCATCAAACTAAAATGCAAGCGCCTGCTACTGCACACGCTGACACTCACTGGCTTAAGCCGTTTTCAGCATGAACTTCGGCCAGCAAATAACCAGTTCAACAACGACGTCGTGGCGGCTTCACCTTGCAATTCGTGAACCTTTGCTTCTTGAAAACCTTTCCAGGCTGGTTCAAGCTGAACGTGAAACTTTCGGGAACCACGTAACACGAGCCACCAACAGTGTATACGTTGTCTTGATATTTCATTTCAGAATAGTACTTAACACCATCGTCGTTGGCTTTCGTTTCTTCGCCAGTGAGAACAGGCACTTCACGCTAAGAAACGAAAGAGTCGACAGCCGCTAGCATTTGGATCCTACTGCAAGCTCACAATTGGTCGGTGCATGAAAACAATGCTCGTCAGCAGCACCGAACTTTGTTTATTCTGCTCCTGACAAAATCGGTCACACGGCTATTTTCACTGAGCCGTGGTCCAAACTCCTACCGACGCAGGCCAATACAAGCAGCGATCAATTTTCCCTGCCACACTTTTAAATTGCATAATGCGAACCTAGCAACTGGCAAAGCATTCGTTCTTCGTTCAGCTGCAGGTAAACATTGGGCCGACATGTCTCTCGTCATCCTGTGCGAACAAAAGCGCTCTTGCACACACTCGTCCTAAAATGCACACACACCTGACAAACAAACCAAACATACGTCGCTCTCTTGACCCACCGCTCTGCAGCAGCTCACGTTCTCTTCGTGCACGCCTGAAGACACGCTCTTACAGGCAACAGGTCAAAGAGATGCATCATTGCCACACATGTCTTGACTCTCCGGCTCAGGCACGACTTGAGACCACTCATGCATTCATTCCCTTCTGGCAGTGCATTCAGTTCTACAAGCCGTCATCGCAGCGATTGGCATTTCTTACAGCAGACAGCAATTGCTTCTAGAAAGGGCAGCAGTATCAGGGCGACCTCAATGGTGCACTAGGTAAGGCAGCTGCTTTTCCCGAACCAGGTACCAGGTCGTTGGTTCGAATCCTGCGGCTTGTGGTCCCTCCCTTATTGCCACTGCAAGCTGTTCGTCTCGCGCTCGGCAGCATTCCAGTCTAGATGAACAGCGACCTATCGCAGACTGACTCACTTCATAGATTCGCATGCTGGCGTAGCACTCGTTCCTCGCAGCAGCTCAAACCGAGTCGCTAGTCGTTCATTCAGAGACAATTGCGTGCAATGCAACAGCTGCATCCGTAAATAGGAAGCAGCTGCACGCTGCACGCTCGCACGCAAAGATTGGACACCAGCATACCGCCTGAAGCTGCTCTTTGTAGTGACAGCTGTAACAGAATGCATGGTCTCGAGCCTGTTTTTCATGCGACGGAACGTCTTCGAAGCGAGCGCTATCAGGTACGTAGTTCTTCTGGTAGAAGTAGTCCGCGTCTGCATCAGAGAGAGCCATGCCGTCGTCAAGGCCACCGAGCATGTTCCAATCTGCAGGGATCTCCTTGAAGACCACCTTCGAAGAAGAAAACAAGCTGCACGAGCTAGAGCAGCTGCAGAGCTGGCATGCCAGGCCGGCAGGCGAGTCGGCCTCCGCCGGTCTGTCAGGCGCCTCACCTTGACCTTCCTGGCAATGGTGTCTAGCAACATCGTGTCACACTGGTCCACCAGGAAAAGCTCTTTCGGGTCGGCAGTGTCACCTAATATTGTCTCCCGGCCTTGGCTGCAGAAGAAGCGCTATGCTCTGTAAGCCGGCCGAACGAGCCGCTGCCGCAACCACGGAAGCAGACAAGCTGGATCAACGCCAAAGCTAACGGTTGCTCATCTGTCAGCGGCGGCTTGCGCAGCTCGATCACACGTCGAACGCGGGCAGCAAGGCTTCCTGCAACCACCACCACAAAGCCACCACCGCCAACTCCACCACCGCCACGACCACAGCGACCACCACCATCAACTTCGCACTTACTAGAACCACTGAGCATGGAAGAACTTCTCCGAGGCCGACTCCCAAATGGAACGCACCAGACCGATGCGATCATCCGAGGAAACTTGAGCACAGTCTCCAACTCGGATCTGGATCGGATGTCAGCAAGGGGCGGACATGCATGCCTTGCACGATTCGTCGACACTTTACGTGCTTGCTCCTGATGCAAAAGCAGTAGCAGTGAATCACGTCGGCAGGGCAGGGCTGACACTCACCTTGCCGCCGTTGACGCCTGCTTTGGAGTAGTACGTCTTCCCGTTGTCGGTGGCCAGTGGTTTACTCAGCCAGCTCACCTTGACCGTAGGGCATCGAAGCCATTTCCTCCAGGATTTCTTAGCAACGGCCTCCTTTCCGAGCTTTCGTGCAAATAAGAAAGGAGCGCTTGCAAAATAAACCTCTCAAAGATGACTGCTAGTGCCGTGGCAAATCGATGGAGAGAATAACTAGTAAGTCGAATGGACAGCTTGGCAGGTGCTGCAGAACTGGCAGGTCGTGTTTCAACTGAGCTTCTACGTGGAGAGTTGCATCGCATGGCGCTGAGTGCTTCACCACTGATCTACTCGGACCGCTAATGAAATCCCGTCACAAAATCGCTTTCGGATGACGTCGTCGCATGCGAAAGCTCACCTTGTCCGTTGCGTCTTCAGCCTCGTCTTCATTACGACCTTCTTGGTCGGCTTTGGCCTCTTCCATCGTCAGGCAGCTGCGAAAACGAATCGTTGGCTTTCGAGACTACCTGTCACTTGGCACCGAACGATTGCTAGTCCGAAACGTGAGAACGAGCAATACACACAAGACAGGGCGTAATTATACGTACCGCCTCTGAATGCAGGAGTGCTTTGAATTTGCGCCGCCACCAGACTGGGCTGCACCCATGCAGACAGTACATTTCCCGCAGTCGGTCGTCATGGTGCAAGCCTGCAAACAACGAATGCAATGCCATCACGCAGTGCGGTTCCATTCAAGAAAGGTACTCCGGACGATGGCGAACTGTAGCAATCACAATCGAGATGGCACGCACCTGACACTTTCCGCACGGCTTCTTTCGAGGGCCATCAACTTTTCCATCAATCTGGCCACCGAAAATCCCGTTGAATAGCCGTCCTACGAGCCACGTAGTGGTTGCCCGAGAGTCTTTCGATATCTCTTTCTTAGCAACGACGTGGCGCTTCCGAACTTGGCGTCCCGTAACCGGCATCCCCTTTGTTCCACCGCTCTTAACCCAGCCTGAGACAAATAGAGCATAACACACCGCCAGCTTCACTAAGACAGGCAGCTAGGCGGCTAGCTACAAGCTGCGTGCATCGACCCCTAAACTGACGCTCCAGAGACGAGACAATGAACGCCGAATTCCAGAGCTGGCAAAGTCAAGCCAGCATGTCCAAGCCCCACCGGTCAGCTGAGAGCACAAGCGGCAGCCGTACCAGCCGCTGCGATCAGAGCTCTAACGCACGGGCTCTCTAGCAGAGCCGGCTCGTCTTGATCGGCATCCTGGTCGTAGCCGTTGACTTGATCGAGCACAAATGAAGCGTGGCCAAGGAACGATTCCTCGGTCAGTCTCTTTCCATTCGGAAGCACCTCAGCCTAACACCGAGCACAAAATAGACCCCTCAGGTGCGATCATTAGCACTCGCACACATTCGACAGTGGCGGTGCTGTGCCTGACAGCCAGCTCATGAGTTATAAAATTCGACGGGACGAACCTGTATCATGCTGAGCAAATCCTCGTACGAGGAATCGGGATTAGCAGCCAAGAATGATATGACGAGGCTGCTCACAAACACTTTCTCTTTGATCGTATGCATATACGGTTCATATTCGTCACTAGGTGACATTAGGAAATAATAAGCATAATCTGAAAAAGATGAACGTCAGGTTTGACTAATACCAGCTTGCATCCTTTTCGAAAACGGCTAGAGAGAAATGTAAACAACTTAACGCGAGGTAGAGACAGCAAAGCATTCAAAAGCTCAGCCCAATGCAGTGCACCTGTGGTGAATGCTACGAGCGGTTCGCCACCATCAAAACCAGCTGTAAACCACTCAGAGATTGGGCCCATGCGGCAGACAGGAACTCCGCCCTCAATGCTGGGGTTCTCATCGTCAATTGCTTTGACGTATCCACTAAAGAATAGGAGCTTGTCCTTCTCCACCAGGCCGCTGCCGAACGGACAAAGATGACCGAGCTCGTCATAGACACTGAAAAATACAAGCACAGCTCTATCTCTAACATTATGAGCAGCTTCAGCAATGCAGCTACAACCTCCAATTGCAAATCGAAAATGTATCCGCGGAAACACGCACTAACCTAAAACGTGTGATTTTGTGCTGGGGCCTGTCGTTTTCTTCCTCAGCCTGCTTTCTGTCCTCAATCTCTAGCTGCAGTTTTTTATCAGCCAGTGCAGTCAACTCGTCAACCTGCTCAATGAAATGCAGAAATGTTAAGCAGATTATACGGCCACTAGTATGGCCTACACGAAAGGCACTGCCAATATATCTGAAGACAGAAGCAGCATACCCGAGCGGACAACAAGTGGTTACTTTCAGTCGTTAGGTTAATCCATTTTCTTCGCTTAGGTGCGCCTCGTACGATTTCTCTGAAGACCGTGGCTTTAATTCGTATACTCCCAAAGCATGTAACTCACACACATCAGACTTCACTATTTCCTCAGATTTTACCGCATTTAAAATAAGAAGCTGAAAACGTACTTACTATTCACAGCATTTACCACGTCCTTGTGATTCGTCTTTTGTTGCTCATGCATGCTGACACTGAGCACGCTGCCACTACTCTTCTTTGCATGTTGGCCCTTGGCATATCACATTTAACCATGTTATCCTTGCTGACATTGTGCGAGCTATCTCTAGCCTCACGAGCACGTGTCCTCTAGAGCGAAAGGGAAGTTCCTGCAAGGAGATTGAGTTCTCCGAGGAAAACATACAGGTGTATTATTACCAGAATTATCGGTTGACATTATTAACGTGCACATGAACTAGCCCGGGGTAGCGAAGAGACTTAAACGACGAAGGATCCTGTTCTTTATCTTGAAGAATTCTGCAGACATTGCCAGACTGATTGCTGCATCCACAAGACAGGCAAATCTCATTAGTCAGTATGCCTTTCACATCTAGTGTCGGAGATATAGGCTAATGATAATTTACTTTTTTTTTAATATTATTAACAACTGAAAACGATCAATATTATCCCAACTAAAAGAATATAGCACGAACAATATTTTAAATGTTGTCAACGGTCTCTTTACTGAAGAAATCTGGCATTAGTAAGTACTCTACACTATATGACTGTCCACTATGTATGGGCTGACGGATAACACCGTTCCAGAATTCCAGGGGTATGTGTTCAACATACACCCACACGCCATTTAACGGACAGTCGGATACACGCGGATCAAGTGAAAGGAGAAACAAGTGTTACTTACGGCGCCACTAGGGTCTCCAGAGAACATCCGAAGTTCACAACCTTCAAGAGACTGTTCGCAATGGCTGCACTTATTCGGTTGTACGGAATGTATGGCTTGCTCCTGAGCCGGTAGTGTGAATCTAAGCATCAAGAGGCATTGCAAACAGCTGGGGAAGCGACGAAATTAACCTAAGTGCATTTAGAACGAATCGAACGACTGGCATGCACATATCGACATTCAATACGCTCAGGCAATGCAGCTTCATTTGCCGTCGTACTTGCTAAAGGCCCAAACGGTTGTCTCAGGCAGATTATCTCGGCTCAATCTGTATCCATTCAGGCTAGTTAAAGTGAAACAACTCATGCAGATCAATCGTTGACTCGAAACCCCGGAAAATATAAAAAAAATTACAAAACTAAGCTACAAAACTAAAACTACCAAACAACAGACGCAATCGGCCATTAGAATATAACTCGCACAAAACATAGATCACTTTTAATACGAACCAACATAACTAGGACTCCAAGTCCCAAATTCCGATACTCGGCTAGCTGAACTGTCTCACGTCACTTAAATAGCGATACAATTCACTTACTTTGAAGTGTATCAGGACGGGTAGCCTCCTAAAAGGCTGCTAATCAGAATCGAAGAAGCGTACACTAAGGCTCTAGCCGTTGCAAACTTGACTAAGCCCGAAGAAAAGTCCTTCAATTCTCCCGTGCCTATCTCAAAAACTTACAATAATTAACTGGCTGGTTAAAATGACTCATTTATGCAAAATATTAGCCGCTTTAACAGCCACTTTCTCTATAGCGACAAAAGAGCCTTCACTGCCATCACCACCGGCTGCAGCAGCAATGAAGGATCGCCCTCCGCCGGAGTCAAAACGACGACTTTGCAACCGTGGGCGATAAGAGCAACCATCTTACGTAGTGGGCCATCACGGCTAAGAGCCGTAACGGCTGTCTGCAACTATCGCCTGCTGTTGGCCATTAACGACCGTACACTGAAGGATTCGAGTCCATGGTTTGGCTCGCCAAGGTTGAGCACGGCTGACCTCGAGCCACTGCGTTCCCTCGGCAAACGAGAAAGCATGCTACGTACCTTTCCACGACATTAGAATTACGTCTTGCTGCCTTACAAAGCACCGACGGTTTACTTTCTTTGGCTGCTCGCTTCCTAGTGAGACGTACGGCAGGACCAGGAGCCGACAGCACATGCTTCTCGCCCTTGCCAGCAGCTGCCACTTTACATGCTCTGGGCCGATATTCGCGCAGTGGTCGTGAAGCACGGCCCTCAACATCCGACGTCGCAATGCTCTCCATCAGCTGCTTGTTCTTTTTCGACATCCGACCTGAATGCGATGAGCAAATTACAGTTACGGCTGATCTAAACAGTAACTGTCCTGCAAACTTCAAATGACAAAGTCATCGATGACAAAGTAAAACCTGTGACATGGCAGATTTCGGTAAATTTAATGCTTACGAAAGCGGATGATTAGCTGAACCAACCAGCTGAGGCTGTCATATCGCTGACCGAAATCGCTACAGCCGCTAAGCAAGTTCCACAAATCAAACGATCAAGTGGTCCTTTGGTCCATGCATATGATCACTTTTTCAGCTTCACACGTCGAATTGGTATCGGATCAGTTGAGCTTCATAAGACACGTTGTGGTCATAAAGTAGCCAAGCAAGCGATTATAAAAACGTTCAGAATTCTTGGTCACCTTGATCCTAATCAATCGTCGCCTCACGCCACGTTTGATTCTAATCAATTGTCGCACCAAGTCACCTTTGATCTTAATCCATCGCCGCCCCAGCCGCCATTGGCCAACTGCAGCCCGATGCATTGACATACGAGAGACATACTCGGCAGCATCAATAAAACCAACTCTTGCCAAAAGTTGAGCCCAATGCTGCAAGGCTAGTTCACCCAAAGGAGCATGATAGAGTTAGCGAACGCAACTGTGCAATGCCGACATGTTTACACGGCCGATGAACCAACGGAACACCGGTTTGCTCCAATCTGTTAGGTAGGCATCAGCCAGGTACGATAGCAGACACAGGATGCGCGCGATATGTCCTGTTAAGAGATTGTTAAGCTTTGGAATACACGGATTGATAGCATTGCTGACAATTCACAAGCATAACGGCAAGCTGAAGCCCCATATACTTGCATAGCCTTGACATGGGCTAACGACCACGTTGCTAACAGCAGCACTGCTTTTCGGAAGCCGCTAGGTGCTACTGTTAATCGCATACAAAGAACATGTTCAGGCACTTTTCGTTTACTTACCTTTCTACTTAGCAGTACACAACAGGCAAGGCAATCAGTGGAGCCCGTTTGGAAGTCGAGCGAAAGACAGCTGGACCGCCGAGCGGAAACCGTCAAACAGGAACCGCCCAACTGAACAGTGTTTCCTGCAGAGCAAATGTAAAGCACCTAGGAGGAGATTGCTATCTCTAAGGGCGCTTTATCGGCTTTCTTATTATTATTATTATGATTACTATTACTATTATCAACCTCAAAACGGGAACCGACTAACAGGAACAGCATCTCCTTTTCTCGCCACCGGTAGTGGGGCGGTTCAACGAAGCCTGACCGGCAGCTTGGGCTGTTTATCGGTGCAGAGCACGTTTCCTAGAGTAAAAGAATCTTCCGTTTCGGTGCTTGTCGATGAACGTATCCCAATATAAGTGGCATGAATGATAAAGGTCATATAGTGAGCAAAATTCCTCTCGACCTGCCGTCTCTTTGGGGGTCACTTGGATACGTAACCCCAGCTAAGCCGCTGCATCCAGCTGTAATTCGTCCTAAATAGATATTTGTTAGTATGTGCCTTCAGGTTTTCAAGCAAGTGCGATTAAAGGCTTAAAGTTGGCACACCGCTCTTCCGATCACGGACACTAATGAATATCGGCTGACCAGGTAACTTGTAAAAGGAAATAAGTTTAGCAGATCGAACGGCCTCATCTATAAAGCAGCTGCAAAGCCTTTAGGGTCTATCACCACTACCTGCAGCAGGCGATGAATAATCAAAAATATTGGTGCTAATTATTATAGAAAGTAGTGTTCCGGGTTAACCAGCCACGCCTACAAGCATAGCTCATTTAGGATCTCATGCTATGACCTCCAATGGCCGGCTCAGCGAGCCTCTCTGTGGGATCGAACTGCACTACAGCTGCCATGTCCATAATAGTCGTCATGCAACCACTACAATTCCATATCGCAGAACACAATTTTCCGAGTTTGCCTTACAAAATTCACGCAAAAACCGTTTGGGCGTTGAACGTCATTTGCTTGCAATGGCCCTGGCCTGCCAGCCAGAAATTCTAGTGTTCTGAAGCTTCAAGTATATCAAGGTCCAGCCGACGCCCTAAAAACTCATATCGGGAGCCTTGGTTACTAAGCTTGTCAAACAGTGTCAAGCTACTGGTTCTAGACTGTCTTCCTAGCAGAAAGGCTTTCCACCGGGCATCGAGGGCTGCCTTGTGGAGTCCTTCTTGGTGGTCGCTGCGTTTAGCACGACCAGCGACAACCGGTCCGACAGCCGGTCGCCGTGAGCATCCTCCCTAGACGTACACAGCCTTCTTTCAGAAGCATCCTATAATCGATACTCCGGATCACCCTGCACAAAGTCGGGGCGGGCCTAAACTTGCAGGTGCCTGTCTGAAATGTTGACGCTAAAGTGGTAGGTATCCAGAAATCCTTGAGATCAGGAACACTCAAGGACACTGACCGTGCGATCTTGCCTTGGGTGAACCATGCCTCTATTGGCACGGAGAATACAAGAAAACAGCTTTTCGGCCACAATCATGGTATTCATAAAGAGCAGCGAATCAAGGAAAATACTCCGACCAGTGCATAGGCTAGCAGTGTTGCCAAACACTGAACAACGTAGTTTAGCGTGTCGTTACCTGTTTTCCTCTCGGTTTTAATATCGTGGTGGTTGTCGAAAAAAGCCACCCCACTCAATTCGAACTATGCTCCCCAACTATTGTTGTCGTTAGAGAAAGCCGCAGTGCAGTTCTTGAAAGATGCTGTGCAGTGAAGTAAGTGTAAGCAATCACAGAGATGTGCACACACCAACGCACATGCTCGAACGCCTACAGAAAAAAGCAGTGCAGTGAAGCTGCGATCCTTGTTGTGCCTATGCTAGCTGCACCCGGCAGGTGCAGTCCTAATAACATCCCTACGTTTCAAGGACAACGTTTGCTTGCTGTGCCTGTCAACTGAGTTGCTCTCTCCATCTGGACAGCTCATGGCCCTACCAAACTATATATGTTTACAAACAAATGGGTGCTACTACAATAGACAAACATGGTGTCTAGCCACACTGCTGCCACTTTGACTCAGTAGGCATGACATACCAGTACAATGTCATATATGTATATACATAATTTGTTTCATGTAAATATATACATAAATATCTATGCGTGCGTGTGCATAGGTGTGTGTGTTTATGTGTACATCTGCAGATCCATATATATATATATATATATATATATACATATATATTTATATAAAAGTGAATACTAACTTTTATATGTGTGGTCGGTCTATGGCCACAATCAACATCTGGACAGGGTGCAATGACTTATCTTACACTTACGTTGAGTTTTGAAGAATCGGTAAAGTTGAAATGGTTCAGGCTGCTAAAGCCTAGGCAATGCGGTCGTCCACAGATGAACTCAACTTCACCTTTCTGGGGCATTCTTTGACGTGCTGCGTTTTCCCCGGCGGCCTAGAAAGAGTGCTGCTCAATCATGCTTTCGATCTAATTTCGAGGATACATTTGCAACCAAAGCAACATGATCGAAATGACACACGAGCACCACTAACCTCCAGGACGAGTCGCAAAAATGCATTCCAGTCATCATTGGTCACAGGTGCCGATGGGTCATTCAGCTTAAACGACCCAGTACATACTGCGATGAATATGAGTGCATTTTAATTATTTATTTGTACATGCAATCAAGTCAGAGAATGTCTTGATGGAAGTCACAAGTGAGTTACATGATTGGGGAGCATATGAACTAGGGGCACAGTCACCAATGAATTTGCGTGTTGTACGAGGTAAGGGTAACACGTAGATTCCGAAAAGCTATGTTATGATGCTTAGCCTGGTGGGGGAGAAGATCTGATAGGTAAGCTGGAGTGAGAGAATGAAGGGTCCTAAAAATGTGTGACAGAACCGAAGTCAATACTCTGCTTGACTGTCAGCCGGTGCAGATTGGCGAGAAGTGTGTGATGTGGAAACTGCCATACTGATGACGGAAAACTTAAGCTGCAGACTTTTACACAATCGGCTTGTGCCTGATTGCACCGGCCGGTAGACTAGCAAGCTGAGAGGTACACATTTTGGGACCAGACCCAACCATTACGACGACCAAATCGAATAGTGCATATCTGTCTAAACACACCCACATTTTAGCAACGGTATGTAGCTAACAGTAGATTGACTTGACTGTGTAGCAGTTGTGGGCGTCTAATGAAAGGTCACTTTGAAACAGGACAACTACATTTTCCAGATATTATACACGCCATACGCTGGCACAGGCAAATGTAAACATTTAACTTACTAATTTCTGAAATACACTTGGCTTGCTCCTAACTATTAAGTTGGTTTTATCATCATTCACTTAAGAAAAAATTGGCCTCCATTCATATACGGATATGATCTCATTAAATAAATTAAATCCAAAGGACTTGACACTCAAGTAGCTGGGGCTGTGTCAACAAAGAACTAGCTTTGCTGCTACGGTCAGCCAACAAAAAGCGGTGCAAGATAGCAACAGCTACAAGCAATAAATCCCTCATTAAAAAATTGGACCCTCTGTCAGCATACCAATATTTACATTGCCAGAAGAGGCCATGAAGGCTAAGGTAATGACATTTAAAAGGAACCTAATGACACGCGTATTTCTCATAGGACTGAGTACGTTTCTGTGATTCGTCCATATGTGAGCTTGTGCGAGCTGACAAAGTGAGTGCAGCCTGTCACTACCCTATTTGCTTTCTTACCATGCACGTGACCTCTAATGATGTTGAGCTACCTTGTATTAGCCGTGGTAGGAGTGACTATTTAATCAAGCTTTCTTTCTAAAGTGCCTATTAAGAGACTGAGTGTTTTGAGAACGCTATGCAAATCTATTATTGTAATAACTATTACTATAATATTTTCTCCTACAGGGTCAAGTGGGAAACTAAAAATGTAGAACAACTGCGGCAGGAGCCTCCTACTGTTCTCAAGCTAGGCTTGTCTGCCGTCAGCGTCGCAGTTGCCACATTATTTCACTTCTCGCCGACCTGCACTGGCCACCAGTCAAGCAACGGATTGACTTCTAGGTTTTGTCGCTCACTTTTAGGTCCCTTCATTCTTTGGGTCCAGGATATCTCTCAGATATACTCCCCATCAAGCCAAACGTCGTACAACCCACTTTTCAGAATCCAACGGTCTACAAAGACCTCGTACAAACCACAAATCCTTTGAAGACCGCTCATTTAGTACGTATGCTCCCAAATCCTGGAACTCCCTCCCGACCTGAGTCAAAACATTCCCTGACCTGACCACATTTAAAAAGAGCTTAAAACACACTTATTCAGGACAGCATTTAGTGGGTCCCTGTGATTCGTCCTTCATTTGCTTATGCGTCCTGACACTGTGCATGCTGCCACTAACCGAATTTGCATGCTGACCCTGTGCATGTCACCCAAGACCATGTTTTCATTTTGTTTGTTTATCAAGCATGATTTTACTTACCATTCAATTGCATTTCCCTTTGCAGCAAACGCAAAGCGCCTAGAGAAAGATTAAGTTCTCTGATAGCGCTTTATCAATTGCATTATTATTATTATTGTATATATTAAACAGTGAATGAAGACTATCTATTGATACTTGCAATTAAAGATGCATTCTTGTGGTTTGTAGCAAGTGTATATATGCGGCAGTAAGCGAAAGCAATTCTTTTCTTTATTCATGACTTGGGAAAATTGTCATTGAATGCTCTCAAATATTGTATGAAAAAACTAAAGCTTTGCAGTCTAAATGTTAAACTTCCAAGAAACACTTTAATCATCTGTCCTAAAAGTCCGACGGAGGTTAACAGACTTGCCAGTTGACAGCCATGTGACTAAATGAGTGTATGTGCCGTGACGTGAACGGGTATATACGCCGTGGGATGAAACATCTAAAAAATATCTTCCCGTCTTGGTAGATCATGGAAATCGTTATATTTTTGGTCATGTGACCTAACCAATTAAGCAACTAACGCAAACCATCTAAAAGCCTCAAGCAGACTTCGATGTAAGCTAAGACGACACTTTCCAGTCCCTCTCTCTAACCGTGGGCCTGGTGTAAGGTGTATAGGAATTGGCGTCAGTGAAAGCAAACGCTAGCACCAGTTACGGCCTTCTTTTTGCTTTATATGTCTGTTACAGGCTAGATGCATACAGCCCAAATTTCACGCTACGAGTTAAGAAGGTTATCCTCCGTGAGTCATTCGCAAGTCTACGCTTAAAACGAGCCTTCACTTGCGTAACGTGAAGCTGTGACCGTAGTGTTGCGGATGTGCAATTAAATTACAACGTTCGCCAGCTGTAGCACGTTAACACCAACAATGTCAGCAATAAAAGATATGACGGAGACACCGGTACCCGGCTGTTAAATGGTTGTTGCGCCGAAGCTGTTGTAACTCTAATTTCTTGCATACAGCCCGAATTTCACGTTTCGAGCTAAGAAGGTTATCCTCCGTGAGTCATTCGCAAGTCTACCTTTAAAACGAGCCTTCACTTGCGTAACGTGAAGGTGTGACCGTAGTGTTGCGGCGTGCAATTAAATTACAACATTCGCCAGCTGTAGCACGTTAACACCAGCAATGTCAGCAATAAAAGATATGACTGAGACACCGGTACCCGGCTGTGAAAAGGTTGTTGCGCTGGAACTGTTGTAACCCTAATTTCTCGCTTCGGGTTGTGCACCACAACGTAGAGTTCTTGGTAGAAGCTCCGTAAAAGTAAGCACACTATGCAACGAAAGGTCAACAGCCAAAACAACAGCGCCTGCGTAAAATTAAAGATTTACCTCGCACTTTTTTCGCCTGCCACAGCTGCAAAATGCTTAACATCCGGAGAGGTGCACGATGGCGTCGCTAGGCACTTTTATTGAAGATTTTCGAGCGCGTGACGGAGTGATTTTTGATATATACTTTATGTTTTTATCGCACGTGTCGAAGTAACTGCGGCCGAGAATCTCCAAGATAAATAATAAGAATATGAATAACACACTTTATAAATAACATATAATTAATCATATTAAAAGTAGTTCACTATATAAATAACATAACCGCAAGATTTATTACATTCCACGAATATATCCACGCACATTACTTCTTTGATCTATATAGACATCGAGTAAATATATATATATATATGTATATATCTACAAAATCAAGACTTGAAAGAACTCCGGAGCTAGTTAAATTTTTTGCCAGCTACTGTGAATGCAAATTCCTAATCTTTGATAGTGATCGAACGTTATTGGAAGCTATAGAAGCAGTCTCTTGAATGAACCGCTTAAAACTAAGGCAGCGGTCGAAAACGACACCTAAATTTCGACCACTCGGTGAGGTCGCACAAAAGCACTACCAATTAGAAGAGTAAAGAGTTTAATCCAGCGGCAAGTTTAAGGTGTCCTATGCGAAGCAGTTTGGTTTTATCGTCACTTAGTTCAAAGGTTTTTCCGACACTGAGCATCTCATTTCGGCCCGTCAGGCGTTCAGTTACACAGTTGCTGCCGTACTTTCCAACGGCTTTAATGAAGAATACGGCTGATTATCGACAGCATAAAAGTGCTATCCTCTTACAGGGCCTTAGCCACTTTTCCAAGGGAATGAGTTTAAACAGAACACGGCAAGTGACCGACTACAAACTCTCCAGGGTTTATACACGTAACTCATCTCGCCCGTCAGATCTGACTCCCACACGACAGGGATTGATCACGTCAGACAAGTGTGATTTGAACCAAGACAGAGCCTTGATTGCCAGACCTATCGTTTTTAACAATTTTTCAAGTCGAACATCGTGATCCAAAGTGTCGAAGGCCGCTGATAGATCTAGCAGTCCTCGGTTTGTGACATTGCCGTTATCGTTGCCACACAGGATGTTTTCTAACACGGAGGGGAGCAGTTTCAGTGGAGTTCTGCCTCTTAAACGATGGTTGAAATGTTTCTTCCATTTCACTCTTTTCAATTTGTCCAACCTGCTGCCTATCCGTGGTTTGGTTTTTTTCTATAATTTTTCACATGAAAAGAAGAACGGAAACTGGACGTGCGATAGTGTACAAGGTCCTCTGTATCTAATCTAAGCTTTTTAAGTACCATTTTAACAATAGCCGCTTTGTATGACTTTGGTGCAACCCCTTCGTCCAATGAACAATATTAATAATGCACTTGATAAAAAAAAGCTTCCTTAGAGAAGTCGTTCTCTTCCTAGACGCTTTGCATTTGCTAAAAAGGGAATTGCGATTTAATCGTGAGCAATGTCGTGCTTGATAAACAACATGAACAACGTGGTTAGGGGAGACATGCACAGGGTCAGCATACAAATGTGGTTAGTAACACCAAGCACAGTGTAAGCACGCATAAACACATGAAGAACGAATCACAGGGACCCACGAAATGCTTTCCTAAATAGATGTGTTTTTAAGTTCTTTATAAATGTGGTCAAGTCATGGGATGTTCTTGATGCAAGTCGGGAGTGAGTTCTAGGCCTTGGGAGCATGCGAACTAAACGAACGATCTCCGAAGGATTTCAGATTTGTACGAGGTATCGGTAAACTGTTGGGTTCCGAAAAGCGGGTGCTAGATGTTTGGCCTGGTGGGGGAGTACATCTGAGAGATAGGCTGGAGCCAAAGAATGAAGTGACCTAAACGTGAGCGACAAAACTTTAAAGTCTATCCGTTGCCTGACTGGTAGCCAGTGCAGGTCGGCGAAAAGTGGTGTGATGTGGCAACTGCGACGCTCACGATAGACAAGCCTAGCTGCAGAGTTTTGCCCAAGCTGTAATCGCCTGATTGCACGTTCCGGTAGGACAGCAAGCAGGGAGTTACAGAAGTCAAGATGGGTATCACGAATTCATGTACCAACTTAGAAGCGGTATCCTTATCTACACAAGCCCAAATTTTTGCAGAGTTATGGAGCTGAAACTAGGCAGCATTACAAATCTCCATTATGGCAGGGCTTAGTTGGTCTACCAGTGAAGACCACATTACTGCAGAGATGATATTTTAGGGTCTTCAGAAGACGAGCTCTTTTTACTAGAGCTTATTAGGGAACCATGAGGCACGCAGAAACCCTTCAACCCCCTTGGACGAGTTTTTAAGGTTGGCCACAGGTGATGATTCCACAATTTCTTAACTTGGACGAGGGTTTATGGAAGCAGCAATGCACGCAATTTGTTCAGCTAAACGGCATAAAATCTTTCGGCTGAGCCGGTAATATCTTGGAAGTCAGACCTCTAAGCAATGGCCAGTAAATTGTTTACCGTATTAGAAATCGGTTTTGGGTTGGAATTGACGGAATCCAGCGTTCGAGTGAAGAAAGAAGCCGTGGCTTTTTAAGGCCTCCAGGTGAGAACTTTAACGAAGTCTTTGAAATTTACTAGATTTGCATCAAACCCCGATTTCTTAAAACGACATTCAAATCTTCGCTTAACACGGCTCGTGTTTTGAAATTTGTTTGATAATCGAAAGGAATCTCCACGACTCTGTACTCGAATAGAAATAACGGGAGCATGCTTTTCAAGAGCACTCCTGAGTGTCAAGGTCACGCCCGGCATCAGTAAGGGAAACCAGGCTGTTTTTTGAGTGTCTGAAAATCAAGAAGACCTGTATCAAAAGAGCGGATTTCAAAAATTTGTCTATTTATAAGCTTTTGAAGTTACTTCCTGGACAAGTTCAACATTAGCCTGTGAGCTTTGATTCGCCCAGCACACAGAACGCTGGCACAGAGCTGAAAGCAACAATTTATTATACTACTCGCAGAGCAGAGGGAGCACCACGTCACTGGCCACTCTCCTGTTCGACTCCCTCTCCTCCACTTCTCCAGTCCCCAGGTTGACCCCGATGATTCATTGAGGACGGAAACTGTGCACCGGCTGACTCTGATGGTGAATCCACCTACTGGCCACCAGCAGCCTACCACCCTGCGTCCAAGCCACATCACAGGCGGACCACCAGCCATGCACCGGCCTGCATACAATCAACGACAGGCCCCCTTGACCTTGAGGTCACAAGTTTCCAGCTGCAATGCAAGTAGCTGCAATGCATCATCGTTTAAGCAAACTCCCTTGCCCCCTGACGTACAGATCAGGCCAAGACGAAGTCGGAGAACCAATGCGGAGGCTGCAGTTCGGACGGCATGCGAAGCTGGTGGCCGCCTCTTTCCTCTGTCCCGTCGTACTCATCACCTTCGTCTCGTAAATCTTCGAGGGTGCTGGCGGCTGAGCCAATATTACCGGCTCAGCGTCCGGAGCTAGCCCGACGTCCGACACATATCTTCGGATTCCGTTCACTTCGACACCAAGGCCGTGAGTCCCCAAGATTACAGTCCCTTCCGGCCATTCTGTCCCACACCATGCATCGGTTTGTTTCACAAAATCCCTTTGGCCTACTATGTAGTTGGGCCTGTCTCTCAAAAGATTAGCTCCAGCACTCTGGTGATGAGGTGTACCTCTTCAGTAGGAATGTGCCGCCATAGCTTAAATCTGCTGGTCACGCAGTCCACCAGCTTCAGATATTTTTCGCCTCGGTAATGTGTGACGTCGATCACAAAACCAGACCAGGGTTCGGTGACTCCAAGACTGCCTCGCTACCGTGAAATCGGCGACGGATCTACTGATCTGCAGGGCCGACAAGAACGAACAAACAGCTCTACATTGGTTCTGTTGATGTTCGCATTAGGATGACATAGCCTCGTCAAGTATAGCTTCCTTTCGACGCATAGGAGGTGCAGATTGTGTCATCGCTTGGGGGCGATATCGAGAGCCGACAAACGCACCTCAGGAGCGACGGCACTGGTATAGCAAGTCATGAACTTCAACCACGTTTTCGGTACCCGTGTCAGCCAGTATGCTTTCTTCTCCGGTGACCTTGCTAGGCTAACAATCGTCTCCACACTGCACTCTGTTGCAATATCGCGGAAAGGTCAAGCCCTCGTCACATTACCGCCTCTCCCATGCCGGGAGTCCTCGTGGGTTTATCCCCATCGATCACTGACTACAGGTAACCAAACACCGAAGTCAAATTAGTAACAATTTGAACTTTCTGAAGTCCCCACGCAATAGTGATGCAATGGCATTTGATGACGGCTTCTAGCTCATAGGTGTTGATATGCGAGGTATCGTCCGGCTTTCGAAGCCACGAGGCATCCTTAACCACTTTACCGTCAATCTCAAGGCACGTTTCAATAGCGATGCCGCTCGCATCGCAACACAATTTTTCATTGAAGACATTGGGCACCTGCCACGCGTCAGAAACCGTATCTGAAGCTAGCATCCTGCGATGGACTTCGTGACCAATTTCCAGAACCTCACTCGGCACTTTGCTGTCCCCGTTCCGATCGCTGGCTATACGTTTGAGGTAACTGCATGCGGGTCGCAGCCAGCCGGTTACCAGTAAATGCCCGATGAGTTGCCCACACCAAGAAAATAACTCTCGCCGCTTGGTGTTTGGTGTGCCCTCTGCTCCCGTAATTTATTTATGGGCAAGGAATCCTTTGCTGTCTGGACTGCCTGCTGTATTGTGCTACCAGAGTGACCTTTTCGTGACAGGGAAGGATTGAACTTTCCACATGCATAATATGGCTTTGGCGTGTGCGAAACTGCTAAATGCCCGCCTCCGTGTGAGCAGAGAGAAGTGTGCCTTTTTGAAATCGTCTATCGTATACCTTGGGCATCAAATAGACAAGAACGGCACACACCCCACGGAGGAGAAATTGGCAGTCATAAAAACTGCCCCACCACAAACAGACTTCCGTTGCCTCCGGTCATTTATAATGATGGTCTAATACAATTACAAGTTCTTACCCAATTTCACACAGGTCTTGCACCCCTTGTACATATTTCTTCAAAAGCAAAGCTGTTGGATATTGACTGTTCACTGCCAACAGGCTTTCACAAAATTTAAGGAGATGATTAGCTTTGAAAGCGTTCTACTAGCAGCATACAACCCCAATGACATGCTCGTGCTAGCTTGCGAATTGTCATCTTATATATTGGGTGCTGTTTTATCTCATCGATTAGCCGACGGACAGGAGAGACCCATTGCTTTTGCCCCCGTACGGTTTCTACAAGCGAGAAAAACTATTCACATATTGAGAAAGAGGCCTAGTCCCTAATTTTTGGCGTTAAACGTATTCATCTATATTTTTGGGCGAAATTTCTTGCTGCTTATCGATCACCTCCTACTTTTTACTCACCTCGGACCTAAGACCGGCATTCCGCCTATCGCTTCCATGCACATACAGCGTTTTGCTGAGGTGTTGCCTGCATATACATACAGCCTCGAGTACAGGCATTCAGAAGAACATGCTTCTGCTGATGCTATGTCACGACTACCATTGCCACATAAGGAAGACCCCTGTTCGGAGACCTTATTCCGCGTTGATCATTTGGCTGGCTTCCTGGGACTATGCAAACGGTTCGGGCAACGGTTAGAAGTGACTCGACGGTATCTGCTGCTTGTGACAAAACAATGAGGGGATGGCCGGCAAGAAATCCGTCACCAGCCATTACCCCGTACTACAACTGCAGACAAGAACTGGTAATACATGATGGGTGTCTGCTTCGGGGCACGAGACTAGTCATACTCACTTCCCTACGCGGTCAGCTCTTGCAGGAGCTTCACGACAGCCGTATCGGCATAGTTAAAGTAAAAGCAACTGCTAGAATCTACGTCTGGTGGCCGGGCATAGGTAGTGACATAGAATCTGTGTGCCGTAGTTGCCCTTATTGCAACCAAGTGAGGCATACAGTGCCAGCAACCTCGCATAAGTGGAGTGACCCAGCCTAACCATGGCAATGTATTTAGTTTGATTTTGCCGGGCCACTTGACAGCCACTATTTTCTAACAGTCGTACATGCTTTCTCGAAGAGGCCCGAGGTGTTCCGTATGAGAGAGGCAACGTCTGTCACCACAATCTTGACTCTACGTACACTCTCTGCCCGATTGGGTCTACCCAGGGGAGTTTTGTCTGACAACGGACGGCATTTCTCATCTAATGATTTGCTAGCTTCCTGCAGGCTAACGGCATCCGACACTCCCTTTTGGCACCTTATCATCCACATAGCTATGGACTAGTTAAGCACTTTGTACAAACTTTATAGCAGGGATATGCAGCTGGTGCAGGTGATCTGCCTCGGCACATCGGTCAGTTCCTGCTAAAATACAGCTCTGCTGAGAATGCTTCGACCGGGTCTGCTCCATCGCTGTTACTTCTGGGACGAAATTTGCGAACGTGCCTTGATCTGCTTAGTTCGGCCACTAAACGTGCTGCCTTACCTTCATCTTTAACTTATCTAGGCCGCATAGACATGCAAATGGAAATCTGGTGTGGTACTGGAATTACCGACACAGGACAACAATTCGGTCTCCATTAACCACACAGGTAGCCATGGGCAATATGACATATTGGGTAGAGCCAGAAAATGGTACAGACTGCGTGACTCGTCCGAAAAACTTGGTCAGCCGTGATGGCACACAAGGTAAAGCGGTCGCTTTCATGACCTTGGTCCCGAGGTCGTGGGTTCGATTCCTGCAGTGGGCGATTTGTTATCGCCACTGCAAGCAGTGGTGATAGCCTTTAAGGCTCTTCTGTCGCTATAAAAAAGAGGATGTTTAATCATCTAGGATTTATTTATTTTTTTATTTATTTAAACCAGCTTCGCCAGCTAGATTTGATGCCATATGCTGACTAGGTGACATAAGGAAGGGGTCAGTATGGCCCTAGCATACGGAAACGAGCTACCAGTTATACAAGCAATGCCGGTGCTAATAATAATGCTTAAGCTGAGGCAGAAGCCGCTGACATAGTCAGCCAAGGGCCTATTGCAGCAGCTCAGAGTACCATGACCTGTACTGATCCCCAGCTACAACTTGATACGGCTGAAAATAATGGTGCTATTACAGGTCCATCATCTGAGAGTATCCGTGAAAATTTAGAAGTGGAGGCATCGAATGGTGGAGCTGGATTTGCCTCAGACAACAGTGCCGCCAACTCAAGTCGACATGCACTGCACACATCATCCGTATAAACCTAGGACACCGTACTACGTACCTGCGGGACACTGTACCGCGAGACCGGAACTTTATAAATAAAAAAACCTAGCTGATTAAACAGCCTCTTTTTGTATAGCGACAGAAGAGCCTTGACGGCTATCACCACCGCATGCGGTGGCGATAAAGGATCGCCCACCTCAGGAATCAAACCCACGACCTCGGTACCGAGGTCGTGAAAGCTACCGCCTTACCTAGTGTGCCATCACGGCTCACCCCATCACGGCTTTATCAGCTACTGTTGGGAGGAGAGGATTTTGGGTCCGCCTGGTACGTCAACTCACCAAGCTTTCCCGCTGGAGACAGCTGACTCACTTACTTTCAGCAGTTGCTTGCAGGCCCGCGGGCTGGCCGAGCGTCCCGGATCAGCGTTTCCGAAATAAACGACATCTGTCTGAGCCGTCATGATCTTTGTGCGACTGCCCGTGCGAATATGACAAGGCACACGACTCGGCTAGACTGATGTATCAAAGAAAAAAGGATATCCGCTGCCGCGTTTTATGTAAGTACCAAGGAACTCTGGGGATTTGAGCTTGGAGGTATATCCGTCAAAATAGCTTCGAACTTACGCCAGTGCAGGTCTATTTAGATTGCAAACGAAGGCATGTTTATCTCTTCCTGTGCATGCTGAAAGTCTGCCTGTAACACTTATCGATCGGTCGCTGGTATGACCATAACCCGCTCGTCTGTGGGTTCGTATAATTTCATCAGCAACGAAGACGATTTCGCTGGACGCCATGTGCTGGTTTGCATCCCGTAGCAGCCGTGCTGACTTTCATCCTATAGCTGCTGTGCCGGACGGTCAGCTACCAGTGCTTGCTCTGTACTACTGGTAGCTTCCGTGCAGATGCCATTTGCACTCGATCACCCTGCTTTGGGAGCTAACGAGCAAATTCGCCAAATGCAGAATTTTGTAAATAGTATTTGGACGTAAGTCCAAATTCAAGATTATGTGCTGTGCAGGGAGGATTCTCGATACGTACTATGGTCCGTTAAGAGTGAGAGAACATTCTTTGCTTGCAGTGTCCGTCCGGCCCGAATGGTGTCTCCAACGCCGACTCCCATTTCGTGTTAGCATTATTAAATGCGAGTGCAATTTCGCTACATCTACGATTCGCAAGTAACGTAATGTAACGTACCTCCGTCTTTAACTGCACGAAGCCACAAAGACTATGTCAGTGTTACCCACGAGAGTTGTGTATTGAGCACTTTATGCAGTCTTTAGTGTCCATTTGGTAGCCAACAGCCTTCATTTCACGCAACCAAGAGAAATTGCCAAGCCTAGCCTAGTCACGACAGCAGCTGAGATAGTGACTGGCATGGAAGTAGCAGCTCAGGACCACTAGATACGATTAACCATGGTTGGCAGCAGGAGAGTAGTCGTTGCCTAATAATCGTGAAGTAATTTGCACAGTATAGGACCTGAAGTGCTAAAGGTTCTTTCGCCAACGGTCTCCAAGCCGAGAAATTGAGGAGCTAAATTTCTGTCTACACCGGACCTGATGACACGAGGAGGCTAAAACTGGTGCAGCAGTTCAGCTAGGTAGGGAAGAGCCAAGCCATTGCCGGCATAGTGGGTCAGCCTAAAACCTTTGCTCTGTATCTGTTGATGAACAGGCAGGCATTTTAGCTCTTTTAGCTAAGTAGAGGCTTGGTGAAACCTCTGCGACTTGAAAACTAGGCTTAAAATGATATTCCTAGTTACTAGCAGTGACATATTCGTCTTTTGGTAAGGCATCAAAAATCGAATTGCAATAATAAAGGCGAGAAAGAGATAAGAACCTAGTGAAACTGTTGGCAAGCCGGCACGGAAAATAGCTCCGAATCTTAGATAGGGATCGGGCATGATGACTAGCTGTAGAAGCAGTCTTTTGAATCAAGCATTATAAAGCAGGTTGAAGCTAACTAAAGACATTGAATAAAGCAGGTCTGGTGCAGCACTGTCTGCTCAGAACCAACAGATGCTGACCGCCCAGCTATTCGTCGGATGGACTCAAGGTCCGCAACCCCACAGATTTCCACCGACGGGCTTGGTGATTTCGAGATAGATCAGCTGATCTGCACGAAGCTGCAGCAGCTCTGGAGTGCTTCCGATGCACGGCCGCCACTTCGGGCAAGAGCCCTACTGCTAACGGCACCAACAACCTATCCCAGTGACCTGGAGGCTACTCGTGCTTTCTCGGTGGGTGAGCCATTGGGTCGCAAAGTCGTCGATATTCAGGTTGATGCAATGCCACGCAGTGTGCTGCAGAAGACGAGCCAAGATTACGCGGCCGTTCTAGCACGAAGAGCTAGCCACACAGCACTGAGACGCTGCCTGGAGACGATCGCATCGAATACGGGCACCTAGGCACACTCGCCCTGACTGCAGCCTGATAGCCTGTGTCGTAATCGCCGGCCCCTACTTGCGGCCTGTACCCGTCCCTCTACTGTTGAAACGTTGGCCCGACCATCCAAACACACAAGCTCAGAGTTACTAGTGCACTGAAGCTTCATGTATATCAAGCTCGAGCCGACGCCCTAAAAACTCATTTCGAGGCCTTGGTTACTAAGCTTGTAGAACAGCGTCGAGCCATTGGGTGACTGTCTTGCCAGCCGAAAGGCTTTTATACGTGCATTGAGGGCTGTTTCGAGGATTCCTTCTTGGTGGTCGCTGCGTTAAGCAAGGCCAGCCACAACCGGTCCGACAGCAGCTCGCCTTAAGCAGCCTTCCTAGACCTAGGCAACCTGCTTTCAGAAGGATCGCGTGATCGATGCTTCAGATCACCCTGCACAAAGTCGGGGCGGGCCTAAACTTCTGTGGGTTTTTAAAGTAGCTATATACGGTAACATCTATAAGAATGAAAGTTCCTACTCATAGGACGACAAAGAGCTTGAGCTTTTTCATGTGACAGCAAAGGGGCGGCCAGACGATGCACTGTCGCGCATTGTGTTTGACGTGGCCATATAAATAGTCGTGAGGTTGATCCTGGCAGGCGAGGCCTTAAGCCTTTCATCAGAGAGCCAGAAGAGCAAGAGGTTTGACGTGAAGCCCGAGTATTTTGGATAGTTATGCCGTGGCAAGAGAACGGGGTTCCTCGATCAATCCGGGCCAAATGGGGCCGATCTGGCTGTCCAGACTTTTCTGGATAATAATCGTGTGAGAAGTTTATATTGCACACTCGGAGAACCATTTCTCTTTCTAGGCATGCACGTATGCCCGAACGGAAGAATTTGAAGAGGTCAGTTTTGGATTGTGCTCTGACGCCCTGCCCATAATAGTCTACCTCCCTTTTTTCTTCATTGCTGCTCTGCCATCTGTAATAGGCTTCATCCACACTGAAACGGCTTCGTACGTCACAGTGTCAGCAGTCCATGTCCGTCCAAGAGCTCCTACTGCAGCCGCTCGTCCGCTCAATTTCCGTTCCGTCTGAGGACGGCTGGTCTGCTCGATATGGTGCTACTACGGGAGAGTACGCCGATCCCTGGGATACCGGGTACAACTCCGGCTTGCTTCATGCTGTGCTCAACCGACCTAGCCGTCTCGACGGCGGCAACATACCGGCTAGACGTACGGTGTGGCATTCTCATACAATGAAACAAGTTCAAACTTGAAATGTATTATGAAGAAGAGATCCGGTCATAATGAAATCACAAAAAATGGACAGGGCGACCAAGAAACGGTCCACAGCACAGCTTCTGGGTAGAGGCTACAGCCTCGACCGTTGCGAATCTGACATACTACTCCACGGGCATCGCAAGGAAATGTGCCAGCTTTGTTTGACGTGTGCCTTTCTCGCCTCAATTCTTCCACGCGAGGGACTTCTTTATTTCGTATCCAATCGCTCTTGCAAGTGGGGGTGGAACAGCATTCCCAATCTACAAAGACACATTTAGCACCAGCTGCATTGTCGAACTGGAGCTGGTGCAGCAGCTCAGCTAAGTACGGAGGAGCCAAGCCGTGGCAAGCATAGTGAGTCAGCCTAAAAACTTCTGCTCGCTAAAAACGCTCTGCATCCGTTTATAAACAGGCAGGTATTGTAGTTCTTTTAGCTAAGAAGACGCTTGGTCAAACCTCTGCGACTTGAAAACTAGGCTTGCAATGATTTTCCTAGCTACTTGCAGTGGCATATTCGTCTTTTGGTAAGGCATTAAAAATTGAATTGCAATCATGAAGCCGAGAAAGAGCTAAGAAGAAAACTGTTTGCAAGCCGCCGTTGAAGAATCTTAGATAGGGATTGGCCTTGACGTTGGCTTCGAGGTACGAGCTTTCACTTTTTTCCTTTGAGTTGCGTTCTAAAGTACGGGTTACGAACCAGCTTCAGACACCTTACCACTGGTCTCCGAAGTGAATTTTACACTGTGTGGTTACTCAGGCCAATTTCAGGTTGGGCATCGAACGACGTTGCAAGACGCTACCCTACAACTCGGGTGTGAGGCTAAGCACAGGCCTATTGGTTTTGTCCAGACAGACGGGGAAGCCAGAGCCATCGCAGCGACTGGACGCACAAGATCGCCAGACTCCGGTGTTAAATCTGAATCTAACTATATATATATATATATATATATATATATATATATATATATTTGTATAGCGCCCCAAGAGAACTTAATCTCTATTCAGGCGCGTCACATATGCCTCCGGGCACATATGTCACATATGCCCACGACCTCAGCCAGACGTTGGTCGGGGGGGGGGGCGAGCACCTTAACCGCTGGACCAAACCAGCTCGGCAGTCTACCGGCCAGTATACTCGGCAGTCTACCAGTGAAGACCACATTAACACTGATATGATGGTTTAGGGCAGGGGTGTCCAACCTTTTTGCGTTGGGGGCCACATTTCAAAAATTTAAAAGGTCCGGGGGCCACATGTAAATTGGCGTAGTTGACCGCATCAGAAAATAAAATCGTAATTTAGTATGAATATTACTATTATACTTAATAAATAAACCGCAATACAATAGTATTTTTAGCATAATTATAATTAAAAATAATAGATAATAAAAATTTAATCATTTGTCCTGGAAAATAATTCGATAGATATTATGGCCAATCTTTTACTTTTGGATTTTTATTTAAGTAACATGAAGAAAGAAACTTATAAAACTTACAAAGTTACATGACAAGGACTTACATAATATTAATGTCTTCGGATTAATTAAATGCCACAGGTATTCAATGTCTTCTGCACTGCAGGCATCAATAAGATATTTGGCATTGTTTCTGTTTGCTTAAAAAGTCGACGTCTGCTGCAACAGTGGATGTGGCAATTCTAAGGATTCCTGATAAATGTTCATCTGTGAGAACGGATCGAGTATTTGTTTTCACATTTTTCAGTCTGGAAAAAAGATGTTCACAGCAATATGTGCTGCCAAAAAGTACAATATACCTGCGAGCATGTTTGGCTAGGTCAGGAAAAGACTCTGATGAAACATACTGCTTGTAAAAGGTAACAAGGTCATGCTGATCATAAGCAGTTTTTAAATAGCTGTCATTATGAATGTCGATTAGTTCGAGTTGAAATTCATCATGTGCATCAGAGGGATCGATATTAAATGGATTACTAATCATTTTCATGTCATCCGCATGTTGTTGGAAATCCTGAAACCTCTCTTCGAATTCATCAACAAGTTTGCTAACAAGAGTGGAGTACTTCACATGAGCCAGCGTTTCAGGCGATCTTGTTGCTAGTGTTGTGAAATGTAACAGTCTCTTCTGATCTAAGTGTTTCCGGAAAAGTTTCAGCTTTTGCACAAACGCGGAAGCACACTCATACATTGTATGGACCAGTTGATCCTTACCTTAGAGTTTGACATTAAGATCTGCAAGATGTTAAGTCATGTCCACCAAAAAAGCCAAGTCACTCGACCACTGCTGGTCATCGAGGAAGCCAGCATCTTTTCCCTTTTCTGTCATAAATGTTTTTATTTCGTTCCGAAGTGACCAAAACCTGGCTAACGTGTTTGCCCTACTTAGCCAATGGACTTTGCAGAAATAAATCATATCACAATGATCTGATCCCAACTCTTCAAGGAAAGCCTGAAATTGTCTGTGGTTCAGCGCACGAGACCTTATCATATTGACTGTTGAAACTACATTGTCCATTACATGTTGCATGCTCAAGACCTTTGCACATATCTGTTCTTGGCGAATGATGCAGTGATGACTGACAATTTCGTGAGGTACTAATTTTACCATTAAAGATACAAATTTACTGTGTCTACCTGTCATTGAAGGGGCTCCGTCTGTGGTAAAACCAATCAATTTAGTTTCAGGAAGATTAAATTTTGTGAGGACCCTCTTGACCTGATCCAAAATATCCCTCCCCGTTGTAGTGCCTTTCATTGAACATATATCCAACAGTTCTTCGATAATGACAAACTTTCCTGTTACTCCGCGTACAAACACCGACAGTTGAGCCGTCTCACTATTGTCCGTGCTTTCGTCGAGCGCAAGAGAATAAAATTCGCATTCAGCAAGTCTTTTAGTGAGACTTTCTTCTATGTTGGATGCGAGCTCGTCAACTCTTCTCGCAACCGTTTGATGAGAAAGACTGACTTTCCCTACTTCTGACTTCTTTTCTGGACAGAACACACCAGTAAACAGCCTGAGACATTCCTTAACAAATTAAATATCGGAAAATGCTTTCCCCGCTTAGCTATAGCTTCAGCTATTAAAAAACTTACTTTGGTTGAAGCCTCAGACTTATTGCTGACTGCTGTAAACAATGACTGCTGTCCGATGACGCTCTGTTTCAACGAGTTCACGCGATCAATTCGAAGTTGACCAGTCAGGCTGGTGTACCTGTCGCCATGCTTTGTTGAAAAATGTCGCTTAACATTGTACTCCTTTGCAACGGCAATTGTTTCTTGGCCTATTAGGCACATTTATCTACCAAAGCGTTCCATTACAAAATAGTCTACAGTCCAAGATGCTTTGAAAAGTCTTCCTTCTGCGTCAATTTTTCGTTTTTTGCTAGTATTCACATTCGCCGCCATTTTTCTCTGTGAAATAAAAAACAGATCAGTTACGAATTGATTAATTCATATATTGTATCACAGCAATATCTTAGTATTAGTAAGTAAGTTGAGCAATACGCGTTTTTTGAAAAACCTACCTCGCTGATTCCAGTTCATGCAGCAGCAGCTGAGAAACGGCTCTTTTTTTCTATCCATAGTGTGAAACAGCTAATTCCGCTTGCGGAAGCGTTATGAATTTGATCGTAATGGCGCCACTGTAGCACAAATATATTGCCCTTTCACGCCAAAATGTTCACATGAAGGCTAGCAAAATAAATCTATTTTTACCTTCACGCGAAAATAGCCATTCGGACACCTTCACGCTTCACGCGCGCGTTAAGTACATCAAAGCGCCTTATATCGCCGTTTGTAATGATAAAAAATTAACGAAAAACATGGAGTGACAAATATTTTTGGGATAACGTGGCGGGCCGCATAGAAGACCTCGGCGGGCCGGGTTGTGGCCCGTGGGCCACGTGTTGGACACCCCTGGTTTAGGGTCTTCAGAAGACGAGCTCTTTTTACAAGACCTTATTCGGGTAGCCACATCGCATGCAGAAACCTCGGACAAACTTTTAAGGAAGGCCACAGGTTATTATTCTACAATTGCTTTAATCGGAGGGGCTTTACAGAAGCAGCCATGCACACAATTTTTTCTGGTAAAATGACCAAAAATCTTTCGGCTGAGCCGTTAATGTCTGACCTCTTCAGTCAGACCTCTTAGCATTAGACAGTAAACTGCTTATCATGCTAGAAATCTGTTTTGGATCGGACTGGCAGGAATTCAGCTTTCGAGGGAAAAAAGAAGCCCTGGCTTTTTTAAACCTCCATGTGAAAACTCGAAGTCTTTGAAATTTACTAGATCTGCCTCAGACCCCGATTTCTTAAAACGACATTTAAGACTTCGCTAAACACGGCTTATCTTTGGAATTTTTTTGTAAATTGAAAGGAATCTCCACGACTCTGTACACGGACAGAAATAACGGAAGCGTGCTTTTTTCAAGAGCACTCCTGAGTGCCAAGTTCACGGCATCAGTAAGGGTATTGCTGCTTTCGGTTGAGTCTAGGACATGTCAAGAAGACCTGCATCAAAAACAGATTTTGAAAATGTGTCTATTTATAAGCTTTTTAAGTTACGTCACCGGAGAAGTTCGACATTACCCTGTATATAAAAGGGAGCAGGAATAGTAAACGAGTCGAACAATGATTCGAGAGGGTCAGCCGGCACACCACAAAGTCAGTAGGGAAGACATCCTGAGTAATCACGAGATCTAGAATATGGCCACCGAGGTGGGTGGTACGATTAACATGTGGGACTAAACCAAATATCTCCAGACAGTCGAGAAATAAGCGGACCTTGCTGTTAATAGGGTTTCAATGTGAATATTGAAGTCTCCAGCAATCAGTAAAGGCCCCTTCACACGATAGTATTTTAGCCAGGAATTCAATAAACTCCACTATAAACATGTTTAGACAGCAAGAAGGAGGTCGGTATGTCACAACGGTGAGAGGCAGTGGCTTTGATAAGGATCTGATTGCAACCAATTCAAACTATGGCCCATGCGAAAACTGCACGTCCTATAGCCAAACGATTCATAAGCAACAATTTTGACCCAGCCACCAATCTTGCCAGAACTCATGGACTGACAAATGAAAACCCGGGTAGGGTGGTCTCAGATATGCAGCTACTGGAACAAGGCGTCATCCAAGTTTCGGTAAGCAGAAATGCATCTAGGTTCTCCTGGGCCACTGATCGCGGATGAGTAACCCCTTGGCTTTTAGCGAGCAGAGGTTTAATTGCAGGAATTTAAGTGGCTGTCCTACAACTGAGCGACGGTAAAGCGCTTTGTATTGCAGCCAGTACGTATCCGGCCCGGAAGACGCTGGCCCTTCGAATTTGAAATGAACCTTAGTAACGACCACCGGTCAATGTTTCACACCAGGCTGAGGTATGGCAGGTGAGATACTACAGCAAGGAGTACTGTTCAGTGCTTTAAACTTACGGGTTGTGGGCTTGCTAGCAGAGCTGTTGATAGCGAATGCAGGAAGCAGAGAGGTTCTCACTGACCCTCCGAAGAAGGCCTGCCGGTAGGAATCGGCTAATGGCGACATCGCTCCTTATGCTAGGCAGGTCCTGTTGTCTGTAGCATATCCAAGGACAGCTCATAAACAGTCGCAGCGAAGATAGCAGCGGAATACCCGAATGTTTCGCAGGGAAATCAAGTAAAGGACTACAACAGGCTAGGAGTCACCCGAGGCCACTCTCTAGTACGGTAAGGAAAACTGATTGGACAATGCTGGATCATCAGGAGATCCTTCTCGGCCGGCCACAGAGTGCTGCCGCTGAGCCTCAAGACCAGCTCCATCGCAAGATATGCATGAATGGGTGGCCATTTCAGACGCAAGTTCTATCGTCTAAGTTCGAGGGTGATTGACGAAACATTTCCCGCTTCTTCTTTTTACACCAAGTAGTTTTTGTCTTTGTCAGCTTGACACCTTCTCTACTTCAAAGCGGGCTTTTAGTCAATGCTTTTGCTTTGAAGAGATCATCTGTAGCACTCCTCTAAGCACCTTATCCAAGATCGTGGGCTCAGTGAAATTTAAAGGTGTGCGTTTTTCTGAAACTCCTGGTTAGCCCCTATTAGTACGTTGCTGTTAGGAGCCGTGGCACTTGAATGCAGGTCACTCATCACCGCTTACCTGGATGTACATCGATATTTTTTTAGAGGCTAAATCGGCGTAAAATGCCCTGTCCTGTTAAAGCGAGAATGCTGTTCTTCCAGATAATCCTACCGGTGCAGTGATTAAGTCCCTTTTGTTTTACCACGCCAATGAGAGTTTATCACTTCACTAAATATGTCATGGGCATGTTTTTAGGGGCTTAATATTATCTGCTCTTCCTCTGGTATAACTAAACGATTATTTTTTGTTTTCAATGCAATCGCTTAAATTCAGCTGAAAGTGTTAATTCGACAGTAATTTGTAATGCTCCGGTGTTCTCATTTGAGTTATTCCTATGTTACACTAAAGCAGAGATATAATTTGAAAAAGTCGGAGCGCATGGTGATGGTCACGTTGCAGGAATATTTCGGTAGAGAGAGGTCTCCTATTCTGACTCCCTAGATGTTCTATCAAAATGATTTGGGTTTAATCATTCATTACCACATTGAGTCAATTGAAGTTGACTATTAATGTCTGTGAGGTAAGTGTCACCTAACCAGTCACTGCAGCAATTTCAATTACTTTAATGACGATGCTGGCTAAGCATGGTCAGCGTGAATAGCCCAATAACTGCCGTTTCGATCGGAATCACTTTTAAAGGGCTCGTTGGATAAAGGGTGAGCCTCAACTGACCCATAACATGACCTTTTGGATATTCTCAGGCTGTTCATCTGCTGCCTGAGCCACGAATATGGCACGACACGATACAGATTAATCAAGATGCCAAAATTGAGCTTTAACCATGCCAATTCTTCATATCGTCGTCAGATAGTTATCGTCAGTCACGAAGTAGGATATCGTAATCAATATTTTTAATATCCGATAGGTCAATCAGTGCCAGTGCTACATCATTTCCACTTTCATTGCAGCTTACAATATCGCCATGAGAATAATGTGGTTTCAACGCAGCAGCACTGTAACTTGAGATACCTTTTTGCAAAGATATCCCCGTAAGTCAGCACAGCGGACATCTACTTCACAGTAACAGTCTGTTTGGGAATTCAGGAAAAAGAATCAATTGAGACCGTACTGAAAACCATTACAAAGACGCTCTTGCAAGAGTGAGCTACTGTATACTATCCGTCCGTCTTGGTCAACCCTCTTAGCTGCAATGCCATACAAACAATGTTGTAAGCTTTCGCAAGAATAGCCTGACTGAATTTAGGAAGTTTTCAGATTCTGAATTGGTGTCGCTACTTTATTGTCTTTCCAAGTATAAACGGATTAATAGACAAAGAAATGGCATTCTGTTTTCGAGGACTTAGCATGGCAACATCTGTCCAAAAAATTGCTGTCGTTCATAAACTGCTGTGAGTGAGCTTCCTCGAGCCAATAGACTATGAAGAAACAAACTAAACAATAGGAATGGCGCCGGCTTCAGGATGTGAGGAAGATAAATAAATATTTTTACGGCTGGTAGCACAGTGTGCGATCAAAGGCGAAAAAGTCCGCATCTTGTGGAGGTTTATGACTTCATCAAAAAAAGGAACGAACTAAAATGTATTGATCAAATTGATGAAATTAAAACTCTGCCAGTTTTGTTGCAATGTCGAGGAAGTAGTAGGATATAAATAGCTACTAGCTGAAGTGAGGGACTGCTCTACTGACTACTACCATGTCAGGCACTCTAAATTTCGGTCGCATATTTGTACCAAGGCTCGTGCCGGTTTAACTCACAGCTGCTTAGAGCTTGCACACGCCGACTCCACAATAAATTTCTTGCTATTGCTGAACATTTGGCCCCAAGATATCGCTATTTCTGCAAATTTTTCTAACGCTTCAAATTTCCAAAGAAATTTCATCGGCACTAAGTTTCCTTACAAATTTGAAAGACAAAAATTGGTCATTCACTAAAAATACCTTTAAGTGTAAACCACAGCAGCGGATGACTGCACTCTCATTGATTTACTTTGGATATACTTTGAAAGCTCAGATCGGTTAATCGCACAAATATCATAAATTGTGATTAATATTTTATTAACATTGGGTATACGTGCGTGAAGCTATCCTACTTATAATTTTCTTTATTCAGCTCGAGTTTGTTGAATGGACACGTCATTCGCACGCAAATTTGAAATAACCGGGTTTTCCAGCTAGTGTAAGTTGCATAAACGTTGGACTCCGTTAGCATGTGCTGCATGAGCACAAAAATAAAACAGGGGGCATCTTGTTTCCAGAAACGGTATCTTAAATTATACTGATCTATCATCACTTTTAAGGAGACCATGCAATTCAAAAATCAGAGCCTGAATAATAATTTTGAAACGATTGTTATGACCATTCGTTTTCCGCGAAAATATCGTGATAATTTTACTGATCAGAAATTATTTAGAGGTCTCCTCTACTTGCTACTTGTATTCCTAATGCAGTAGCTCTCCAAAAAAGAACACAGCCAGCGGGAAGCTGCAGCGATAAGAGCTTCTTGGGGTCAGTACTATCGACCATGGACACCCAGCATCGATTCTGAGCGTTCGCAAGCGGGTGCAGCTTATCAGCTCTATGCAGTGGCATCGAGGCAGCACTGTGCACTTGCGATCAGCTGATCGACGGTTCGTGAAACTACCGATCGCTTAAAGCGATCGGCCGTGCATCGAGCTACGGCGATCACGTTGAGTAGTTCGGTTTTATAGGGGTTTTCAGTGAGTTAAGGTCGCAAGCTGTGGCAACAGCGACGGTACAAGCGTGTTGCAAATAATCTGGGCTTGCTTAGATACGACACCGAAGCTAAGCTGGTGCATCAGGCTGTAATCCATCTATTAAGTATTACATCTAGGCTCTAATTCATCTAGAGGTAGTAACACGTTTGGCAGACCACCATGGAAGACAGCTCCAAATCTTAGACAGGAATTGGACATGATGACTAGCTGTAGAAGCATATTTTTTAATAAAGCTTTTAAAATTGAGGCAGCTGTTGCATATGAAACCTTAATTTCTTTGGCGTCGTCTGAAAGGCGGCGAAGCGCATGCAACAGCACATCCCCCCTGGTGATTGCTGGTGGTGTTGGGACGCCACTGCACCATAACATAACAGGGGTCCAGTGCCGACTGCAATTAGTGCAGCTCACAGGCGAACCACACCAGCAAGTGGAGTAGTTGTCGTTTCGCAAGAATCGTGGAAGCAAATTTCACAATCTAGGACCTGCAGAGCTTAAACTTTTGTCGCTAACGGTCTTTAAGCGGAGGAATGGGACGGCTAATTTATTGTTCCCACATGACCTGAGGGCGCGAACAGGCTGAAACTAGGGCATCAGTTCAGCTAGGTACGAAGGAGCCAAGCCGTGGCGGGCCTTGTGTGTCAGCGTAAGAACTCTGCTCTGTATCCTATGCTTAACTGGCATCCATCCTTGCTCTTTTAGCATAGGAGGCACGTGCTCAAACCTCTGGCACTTGAAGACCAGCCTTGCAGCCATATTCATAGTCAGCTGCAATGGCCCAGTTGCTTTCTTTGGTAGCTCAGCCAAAAGCAAATTACAATAATCAAGCCGAGACGGAACTAAGGAGCTAGTTAAATTTTTTGCAAGCCACTGTGGAATACAGCTCCTAATCTTGGTTACGGATCAGACGTAATGGCTTGCTGTAGAAGCAGTCTTCTGAATGAAGCTTTTAAAATTGAGGCGGCAGTCGAAAACGACAGCTAAATTTCGAGCACGTTGTGATGGTCGCACAACAGCATCACATACTAGAATAACGTAGCCTTTTAATCCTCAATCGTTCAAGCAGAACTTCGTGATCAATGATGTCGAAGGCAGCAGACAGATCTAGCAGAGCTAGGACAGTGACATTCCGTCGTCATTGCCACGTAGAATGTCATTGCTAACACGGAGGAGAGCAGTTTCAGTAAGAGTGCTGCCTCTTAAACCCTGATTGAAATGTTTCAGAGATTTCATTATTTTCAATATGTTCAACCAGTTGCTTAGCAACAATTTTATCAAGAATCTTTGATAAGAACGGAAGAAGGGAAACTGGGCGATAGTTTGCTAGGACCTCTGTGTCTAATCCAGGCTTTTTAAGAATAGGTCTAACGATTGCCGACTTGAAGGACTTGAGGACGACCCCTCTTTCCAAAGAAGCATTAAAAATCTTGGTTATGGCAGGGCTAAGTTGGTCTGCTAGTGAAGACCACAGAGATGAAGGTATAGGGTCTTCAGGAGACGAGCTCTTTTTGCTAGACCTTATTAAGGCAGCCGCATCACAGGCAGAAACATCAGAGAATCTTTTAAGAAAGGTCACAGGTTGAGGAACGGCGATTGCTTTGGTCGGAGGGGGCTTAATGGAGGCACGAATGTGCACAATTTTTTCAGTAAAGAAGGCTGAAAACTTTTCGGCTGAGCCCTTAATATCTAGAGAGTCAGACCTCACAGCATTGGCCAGTAAATGGTTTACTGTCTTATAAATCTGTTTAGTGTGCGACTGGCAGGAATTCAGCTTTCTAACGAAAAAAGAAGCCGTGGTTTTTTAAGCTTTCGTGTGTAAACACGAAGGAAGTCTTTAAAATTGACTAGGTCTGCCTCAGACCCCGATTTCTTGAAACGACGTTCTAGCCTGCACTTCACCCGGCGCATCTTAAGAAGTTTTTTGTAAATTTAAAGGAATCTCCACAACTTTGAACATGGATAGAGCGAACGGGAGCATGCTTGTCAAGAGCACTCTTGAGTGTCATGTTCATAGCATCAGTGAGGGTATCGAGGCTGCCGGTCGGGTCTGAATGCAGATCAAGAAGACCTGCATCACAAACAGATTTCAAAAACCTGTCCACGTCAATGCTTTGTAAGTTACGACAACGCAGCTGCAAACATTGCTTCAAATTTCGCGTAGCTGCACATAGAGCAATGTAGCTCTATATGAACAGGTGCCAAATGTGAGTCAAATGCTAACTAGCTATGTGTATTCTCCCGAGAATTACTGAGTATAAGCAATTTCTCCGAGATTCGCTTAGTTTAGTAGCGGAATCTGATCGGTAGTTCTTTCAAGTATGTTTAAGCAGGGTTCCTTGATTCGCAAAGGTTTAGCTGGAAAATTTCCTGGACATCGATTCTTTTTTGCTAAGCATGCTTTATAATTCCTCTGGCAGTGCATGCTTTATAACCGTCCTAATCTAAAGGTTTGCCCGTGGTTACAATGCTCACAAAATAGTCAAGAGTAATCAGACAAGATCATGATGACCAGCAGCGGTCATCAGCAAGTCTAACACTTCCGACACAATTATTATGAATTCGTGGCAATGGCTTCTGAACTAAGGTCCTTTATCCTTGACACAGCCCTCGTAGCTCCGCCGGTCCTTGCCGACGGTGTGCTACAAGAGAACTAACAAAACTGGCGCCTCGGAAGTGCTGCATCCTCGATACGCGAAGTTGTTTCGGCCTATAGTGGTAGAACACAGCAGCAATAAAAAGCAGAATATCGTAACATACAAAGTTAATATACTACGCATACAGTCCTGTCCATTCTATAGCCAAAGAGAGACGTGAGTGCAAACACTATCCTTAGCATGCAACCCACTTCAGAGCTCAAACCACAACAAACTAATTAATATATATGATAAATCCTGCTATGTTTTGTAAGGTATCTCCGTTTGTAACTTCACAAAGCTACACAGACTATGTTGACGTTGCACAGGAGTTTTTTATAGCGAACTCAAAGCCTAAGTGGCTTTTGGTACGAATTCGCTTGCCGACTGACTTCATCACGTGTGACAAAGAGGTGAGAAACAAAGAGGTGAGAAAGCTTAGTCGGGATAGCATTTGATGTATCGAGTGGCTCGGCAGCTCCTGTATGTTGCAACTCATGGACTGCCAATAATCTCTACGGTTAACATATTTTGAGCGTGACAGGCCGTTACTGATTGCTGGAGACTTCAATATTCACGTTGACACCCTTAGCAATATCCAGGTCCGCTCATCTCTTGACTGTCTGGAGAATTTTGGTTAGGTCCAACACGTTAATCATACCACCCACGACGGTGGCCATATTCTAGATCTCGTGATCACTAAGGATGTGCTCCCCACTGACCTTGTGGTGTGCCCACTGACCCTCACAGATCATTGTTCGGTCTCATTTACTGTCTTGCTCCCTTGTACGTACAGGGTAATATCGAACTTGGCAGGCCACGTCACTTGCAAAGCTTTGAAATAGACCCATTTTTAAAATCTGTTTGTGATGCAAGTCTTCTTATATAACAATAATAATGCACTTGATAAAGTGCCCTCAATGAATCTCTCTCTAGGCGCTTTACATTTGCTGCAAAGGGGAATGCAATTGAATGGTGAGTAAAATCATGCTTGATAAACAAAAAAAAATAAATAACATGGTTAGGGGTAACCTACACAGGGTCAGCATGCAAATGTGGTTAGTGGCAGCATGCACAGTGTCAGCACGCATAAGCACATCAAGGACGAATCACAAGGACCGTCTAAATGCTGTCCTAAATAGGAGTGTTTTTAAATTCTTTTTAAATGTGGTCAGGTCAGGGGATGTTCTGACGCAGGTCGGGAGGAAGTTCCAGGCTTTGGGAGCATACGAACTAAATGCACGGTCTCCAAAAGATTTGAGGTTTGTACGAGGTATTTGTAGACTGTTGGATTCCGAAAAGCGGGTAGTAAGATGCTTGGCCTGATAGGGTAGTATATCTGAAAGATAGGCTGGAGCCATAGAATGAAGTGACCTAAAAGTGAGCGACAAAACTTTAAAGTCTATCCGTTGCCTGACTGGTAGCCAGTGCAGGTCGGGGAGAAGTGGTATGATATGGCAGCTGCAACGCTCACGACAGACAAGCCTAGCTGCAGAGTTTTGCCCAAGCTGTAATTGCCTGATCGCGCATGCTAGTAGGCCAGTAAGCAGTGAGTTGCAGAAGTCGAGACGGGATGTCACGAATGCATGGACCAACTTGGTCGTGGTATCCTTATCTAAACAAGCCCAAATTTTAGCAATCTTATGAAGCTGACAATAGGCAGATTTGACTGTAGAGCTGATGTGGTCGTCTAACGAGAGGTCACTTTGGAATATGACACCTAGATTTCGAGCTGATTCAACTGGAGATATGCTTGCAGAGCCAATTTTGAGAGTCAGCCTTTCCAATTTGTGAGTCACACTGGGTTAGCCCATGACTAGTAAGTTATTGCATCGTCATTTAGTTTTAGAAAATTTGCTGCCATCCATGTGCGTATGTCATCAATACATGCAGCAAGTAAATTGAGAAAATTTAAGGTGCTCGAAGGCTGGGAGGGATCAAAGCAGAGGTACAACTGAGTGTTATCCACATAGAAGTGAAAGCCTAGATTGTGCTTGGCAATCACATCAGCAAGAGGGAGAGTATAAACCGTGAAAAGGACCGGACCTAGCACGGAGCCCTGGGGTACTCCATATTTCAGAGGTACTTCAGATGATCTTTGTCCATTCACGTCAATACTCTGGAGTCTCCCACTGAGATAGAACCTAAACCACTGCAGAGTAGTGCCAGTGATGCCCAGGCGAGATGAGAGGTGCTCTAGAAGAACTTTGTGATCGATGGTATCAAAAGCTGCCGAAAGATCGAGTAAAACCAGCAGAGACACTCTACCCATGTCTGCATTCCTAAGTAGGTCATTCTATACCCTAAGCAATGCTGACTCTGTGGAGTGATTAGCTCTAAAGCCAGACTGGAACTTACTAGCAAGATATGCACTAAGACTCAACCGGCAGCCTCGATACCCTCACAGATGCAGTGAACATGACACTCAGGGGGGCTCCTGACAAGCATGGTCCCGTGCATTCTCTATGGATGTATAGAGTCGTGGAGATTCCTTTCAATTTACAAAAACACTCCCAAAGATGTGTCGGGTTAAGCACAGGCTTGAACGTCGTTTCAATAAATCGGGGTCTGGTGCAAAGCTAGTCAATTTCAAAGGCTTCCTTCGAGTTTACACTCCGAAGTTTAAAAAAGCCAGGGCTTCGTTTTTCACTCAAAAGCTGAAATCCTGCCAGTCGGACCCTAAACCGATTTATAAGACTAAACCATTTACTGGCCAATGCTGAGAGGTCTGACTCCCCAGATATTAAGGGCTCAGCCAAAAAGTTTTCAGCCTTCTTTATTCAAAATTCAGTGCACATTCGTGCCTCCATAAAGCCCCCTCCGACTAAAGCAATTGCAGAATCGCAACCTGTGACCTTCCTTTAAATGCTTTCCGAGGTTTCTGCATGCGACGTGGCTACCTTAATAACGTCTAGCAAAAAGAGCCCGTCTCCTGAAGACCCTATACCATTATCTCTGTGGTCTTCACTGGCACACCAACGTAATCCTGCCATAACCGAGATTTTTAATGCTTCTTTGGGAAAGGGGGTCGTCGCCAAGTCCTTCAAATCGGCAATCGTTAAACGCATACTTAAAAAGCCTAGATTAGACACAGAGGTCCATGCAAACTATCGTTCAGTTTCTATTCTTCTTTTCTTGTCAGAGATTCTTGAAAAAATTGTTGCTAAGAAGCTGGTTGACCTACTTGAAAAGAATGAAATGTCAGAAACATTTCAATCAGGGTTCAAAAGGCAGCACTCAATTGAAACTGCTCTCCTCCGTGATAACAATGACATTTCACATGGAAACGATGACGGGAATGTCTACTATCACTACCCTAGTTCTGCTTGATCTATCAGCTACCTTCGACACCATTGATCACGATGTTCGACTTGAACGATTGAGAACAATTATCGGTCTGTCATTCAAGGCTCAGGCGTGGTTCAAATCGTACTTGTCTGATCCTTTTCAATCCCAGTCGTGTGGGAGTCAGGTCTCACATACGAGATGGGTCACGTGTGGAAACCCTCGAGAGTCCATAGTCGGTCCCTTGCTGTTTTTCATGTATACTCAAACCTTGTTAAAAACGATTAAGGCCCCTGGAATGGGATATCACTTTAATGTTGACGATACTCAGCTGTATTTGCTATTCAAAACGTCAGAAACTGCTGCAGCAACTGAAAAACTGAATGCTTGCCTTGCCGACATTCGATCCTGGAGGTCAGAAAACTTCTTGAAACTAAATGGTGATAACACTTAACTGCTGCTAGTAGGACACCCTAAGCGAGTGGCTGGATTAAAAGGTTACGCTATTCTAATAGGTGATGCTGTTGTGCGACCATCCCCACGTGCCTAAGAGGTGTCATTTTTAGGTTTAGTTTTTTAGGTGTCGTTTTCGACAGCTGCCTCAATTTTAAAAGTTTCATTCAGAAAACTCCTTCTGCAGCTAGCCATTAAGTCCGATCCCTAACCAAGATTAGGGGCTGTATTCCACAGTGGCTTGCGAAAACTTTAGGTAGCTCCTCAGTTCCGTCTCGGCTTGAACATTGTAATTTGCTTTTGGCTGGGCTACCAAAGAAAGCAACTGGGCCATTGCAGCTGACTATGAACATGGCTTAAGGCTGGTCTTCAAGTCCCAGAGGTTTGAGCACGTGTCTCCTTTGCTAAAAGAACTAGGATGGATGCCAGTTGATAGGGTACAGAAGAGAGTTCTTACAAACAAACAAGGCCCGCCACGGCTTGGCTCCTTCGCACCTAGCTGAACTGATGCCCTGGTTTCAGCCTGTTCTCGCCCTCAGGTCCTGTGTGAACAATAAATTAGCTGTTCCATTCCTCCGCTTAAAGGCCATTGGCGACAAAAGCTTTAGCTCTGCAGGTCCTAGATTGTGAAATTTGCTCCCACAATTCTTACACAACGACATCTACTCTCCTGCTGCCGACTGTAGCACATCTTTTTCAGCGGTCCTGAACGGCTACTTCTATGCTACTCACTACCTCAACTGCTCCCCTGACTCTGCTATGCTTCCCACTTAGTCTTGGTTGTATGAGACGAAGTCTGTTGGCTACCGAATGCGTACCGAAAGCTGCGTAGGCTGTGAGCAAACTATACAAAACTCTCCTTCGTAACACCCTCGTAGTCTTTATGACTTTGTGGAGTTACAGACGGAGATACATAACATAACATAAGCCGGTTCATATAGCCTCCTAACGTTTGAATACCACGGAAATTATAGTAGTATCTTCTGTGCATGAAATTCCACTTTTATCAAAGCACGGAATAAAACCCCAATTTGTAGTGGTATTCAGCTGTGCAAACTTTAGACTTTGTCAATGACCTGGGGATCACATATAAAAGCAGAAGAAATTCTGGGCTACAAAGTCAATAAAACTACCCCTGCCCTCTCAACTGCACACACAAAATAGAGGGGCCACAAACCTATTCAGACACCGAAGGAAGGATCGCAGACTGAGCCTAAGCAAGCAGCTTGTTTGTGTGCTTTTTTAAATTTCTTTTTTAAATGTCTGCCCTTCGCTGCAGTTTTGAAAACTAGAGTAAAATAAAACACACTTGTTTAGCCTCTGCAGACGAATACTGCAATAAAGACTCCCTATGTCCTGATCATGCTCCAAGACAACAAAACTCAAATTTCCAATGACTACAATATAGCCTAGGCAAAGCGTCATTTAGAAAAATAGTCTTGACGAACATTTGTCTCACAGATCTGCTTAATAAAGAAACTGCAGCGAATTGTAGCCTTTATTGCATCAATAACAAATAGCATTTCATGCTGCAGCAGTAGCAAAAAATGATCGCTCAGATGCTAATTAAGTCGTACACACAAGTACACTGTAGGCGAAAATACCCAAGAAATTAGGCAAAAACATGGCATTGTAATAGTGGCGTTAAAAAAGATCAATCAGTCGAAATTTGAAAAACTGCGATGCCGAATCACTATTTGGGTTAATTAATACAATCCCCTTTTGGGTTAATGCAAGCCCGGCTAAATCATCATCCTTTACATTCACATATACATGTAAATGAACAAACACTGATATACTCGTATGCATACACACCCAGAAACGAGCTATGGCTGATTACCATATAGAACCGGATTCCAAAAAAAAATCAAGAGAACCAATCACGTGAGCTTATATAGTGTTGACAATCATTCAGGCAAGGCTACGTTCAGGCATCGCCGAAAGCCACGTGTCATGGAATGGCAACTCCACGAACTTCTCTTTACACTACGATCTAAAACCATCCAAATGAGCAGGACTACTAAAATAGCCGAGCAGCCGACAACTTGACTTCAAGTGACACTTCTGTGTGGCTTTAGCAAGCATGCAAATGCTATATTTTCAAACAGATCCTCCACTTATACAAGAAAATATACCTTTCTTGGCACCAACAGATCAAGAGTACACAACCAACTTCATTTAAAATCCAAGATCGATCCAGTGATTAAACCTCTGGTAATGGACTGGCGAATTTTTCAGTAGATACATTCCAGTACATATACCCTAAGAGGGGGAGGCACCTCGGCAGCTCTTCAGGCTCTACACCGTGTTACAAGACTTAAGACTTATGCTGCATGACACGTTTGAGAGCGTAGCAGGAGTAGCAGCTGCTGCGAGATGGCAGGTTGGCTTAATGCTGCTCAGCCTACTAGCAGCAAGCACAACACTGCGAGCCCACCAAGAATAATTATGTATACCTGCTATGTCGAAGTCCGTTCACCTTGTCCATGAATGTGAGCACTTTTTCTCCATCAACAGGGCCAGTCCAGTTGCCACCGATTTTGAAGTAGGATCCTATTATGAGACCGTCGGCGGCCACATAGTCATTGACGTTTTCCAAAGTAACGCCAGAGCCCACTAGCACGGGAATTTCCACCGAAGTCTTCACAGCTAAATAGAAAGCATGATATAAACGTCAAAAAGAGCTTCGAAGAGCAGAAAAAATCGTAAAATGTACGCAAACGTTAGCCAAGCAGGGATGAAACGGGAATACTTGACCCGGGCGACTTGCTACGAAGCTACCCTAAAGCTGCTGTAACCGGAAGCCAGGAAGGCCAGGCCTGGAAAGCATGAAGCTCAAAACTTTTAGGCTACAACAGATGAGCAGCAAAAGAAGGGAAGTCTTGCTAGCTACCACTTGCAGTATATTAACAATGTATCTGAGTTTGGCTACCATTCTGCGACGGCTACGGACTAGCCATGTTAGTCTCTGGCCTTTGCAACCAAATCGGACATTCTTGCCATAAAGTGAAGAGATGGCAATGGCTGCTCTTCAGTATTATGCCCACTGAGGCATGGTTCTTGCCAACTTCCAACGAGCCTGGAGTAGCACAACAGTCCAATGTTTGCGTGCATTTGATCGGCTCTTACTTACTGCACCTGGAAAGAGATTAAGTTCTCTCAGGGTGATATACAAGTGTACTACCATTATTGAATGCCCAGGTATGACGAGTCCAGCGAGTAATTGCGAAAATGGGAGGTTCAAAGTTGTGATTCGTCCTTGATGTGCTTATGCGTGCTGACACTGTGCATGCTGCCACTAACCACATTTGCATGCTGACCCTGTGCATGTCACCCGTAACCATATTATTCATTTCGTTGGTTTTCAAGCATGATTTTACTTACCATTCAATTGCATTTCACTTTACAGCAAATGTAAAGCGCCTAGAGAGAGAGTTCTCTGATGGTGCTTTATCAAGTGAATTATTATTATTATTATTATAAAGTTACTTTACCTCAATAAATTTAGCATGAGATACTGTAATTGTGTGCATGTCGCATTTTTTTCCATTTTGTTTCTTGTTTTGACCAGTGTGTATACTGTTGGTGAGCCGTAATGGCTCACTAGGGAAGGCGGTTGCTTTTCACGACCTCGGCCCCGAGATCGTGGGTTCGAATCCTGTAGTCTGCGATCCTTTATCGCCACTGCAAGCGGTGGTAATAGCCGCCAAGGCTCTTCTACCAAAATAGGCTGTTCAATAAGCTTGTATTTTTTTGGTAACAGCAGCGTTCGAAAATAATCTGAAATGCAGGTGCATATGTCTTGGCAGCTACCTATCCGTACAAATACTTTTGCTTTTGGGTGTATATATATATATATATATATATACTTATATATTTCTATATATATACTTATATATTTCTATATATATACTTATATATATTTCTATATATATATATATATATATATTCAAAAGCAAAAGTGTATATATATATAAAGGGAGAGAGCTTTGCTTGGATCCCTCCCAGCCTTCGAGCACCTCAAATTCTCTAAACTCACTTGCTGCATGTATTGATGACATACCCACATGGATGGCAGCAAACTTTCTAAAACTAAACGATGATAAAACTAACTTACTAGTTATGGGCTAACCCAATGTGATTCAGATATTGGAAAGGCTGACATTCAAAATTGGCTCTGCCAGCATATCTCCTGTTGAATCAGCTCGAAATCTAGGTGTCATGTTCCAAAATGACCTCTCGTTAGATGACCACATCAGCTCCACAGTCAAATCTGCCTACTTTCAGCTTAATAACATTGCTCAAAGTCGGGCGTGTTTAGATAAGGATACCACTTCCAAGCTGGTCTGTGCATTCGTGACATCTCGTCTCGACTTCTGCAACTCACTACTTACTGGCCTAACGGCATGTGCGATCAGGCTATTGCAGCTGGTGCAAAACTCTGCAGCTAGGCTTGTCTGTCGTGAGCGTTGCAGCTGCCATATCATACCACTTCTCACCGACCTGTACTGGCTACCAGTAAAGCAACGGATTGGCTGCAAGAATTTATCGCTCACTTTCAGGTCACTACATTCTTTGGCTCCAGCCTATCTCTCAGATCTACTGCCCCACCAGGCCAAGCATCGTACTACCTGGTTTTCGGAATCCAACAGTCTAGAAATACCTCGTACAAACCTCAAATCCTTTGGAGACCGTGCATTTAGTTCGTATGCTCCCAAAGCCTGGTACGCCCTCCCGACTTGCATCAGAACATCCCCTGCCTTGACCACATTTAAAAAGAACTTAAAAACCCGCCTACTTAGGACAGCCTTTAGTTGGTCCCTGTGATTCGTCCTTCATGTGCTTATGCATGCTGACACTATGCATGCTGCCACTAACCTCATTTGCAAGGTGACCCTGTGCAGGTCACCCCTAACCATGTTATTCATGTTGTTTATCAAGCATGATATTACTCGCCATTCAATTGCATTTCCCTTTGCAGCCAATGTAAAGCGCCTAGAAAGAGATTGAGTTTCCTGAGGGCGTTTTATCGAGTGCATTATTATTATTATTATTATTATTATTAGAGAGAGAGTGAGAGAGCTGATGTTTTGCCAAGCAGAAAATGTATTAACTTGGCTTATACTGTTTTGTTTTCTGTACAGGTTAGATACGCATTATTTAGCGTATACTTTGCAAAGTGTATACACCTAACGATCAGGTCGAGGGCTCGAGTTCTGCTAGTAAGTTCCAGTCTGGCTTTAGAGCTAATCACTCCACAGAGTCAGCATTGCTTCGGAAATACAACGACCTACTAAGAAATGCAGACATGGGTAGAGTGTCTCTGCTGGTTTTACTCGATCTTTCGGCAGCTTTTGATACCATCGATCACCAAGTTCTTCTAGAGCACCTCTCATCTCGCCTGGGCATCACTGGCACTGCTCTGCAGTGGTTCAGGTCCTATCTCAGTGGGAGACTCCAGAGTATTGACGTGAATGGACAAAGATCATCTAAAGTACCTCTAAAATATGGAGTACCCCAGGGCTCCGTGCTAGGTCCGGTCCTTTTCACGGTTTATACTCTCCCTCTTGCTGATGTGATTGCCAAGCACAATCTAGGCTTTCACTTCTATGTGGATAACACTCAGTTGTACCTCTGCTTTGATCCCTCCCAGCCTTCGAGCACCTCAAATTTTCTCAACTCACTTGCTGCATGCATTGATGACATCCACACATGGATGGCATCAAATTTTCTAAAACTAAATGACGATGCAATAACTTACTAGTCATGGGCTAACCCAGTGTGACTCACAAATTGGAAAGGCTGACTCTCAAAATTGGCTCTGCCAGCATATCTCCAGTTGAATCAGCTCGAAATCTAGGTGTCATATTCCAAAGTGACCTCTCGTTAGACGACCATATCAGCTCCTCAGTCAAATCTGCCTATTTTCAGCTCCATAACATTGTTAGAATTCAGGCTTGTTTAGATAAGGATACCACGACCAAGTTGGTCCATGCATTCGTGACCTCCCATCTCGACTTCTGCAACTCACTGCTTACTGGCCTACCAGCATGTGCGATCAGGCTATTGCAGCTGGTGCAAAACTCTGCAGCTAGGCTTGTCTGGCGTGAGCGTCTCAGTTGCCACATTACTCCACTTCTCTCCGACCTGCACTGGCTACCAGTAAAGCAACAGATTGACTTCAAGGTTATGTCGCTCACTTTTAGGTCACTTCATTCTATGGCTCCAGCCTATCTCTCAGATATACTACCCCATCAGGCCAAGCATCGTACCACCTGCTTTTCGGAATCCAATAGTCTACAAATACCCCGTACAAACCTTAAATCCTTTGGAGACCGTGCATTTAGTTCGTATGCTCCCAAAGCCTGGAACTTCCACCCGACCTGCGTCAGAACATCCCCTGACCTGACCAAATTTAAAAGGAACTTAAAAACACACCTATTTAGGACAGCATTTAGTGGGTCCCGTGATTCGTCCTTCACGTGCTTATGCATGCTGACACTGTGCATGCTGCCACTAACCGCACTTGCATGCTGACCCTGTGCATGTCATCCCTAACCATATTATTCATTTTGTTTGTTTTTTCAAGCATGATTTTACTCACCATTCAATTGCATTTCCCTTTGCAGCCAATTTAAAGCGGCTAGAAAGAGATTAAGTTCCCTGAGGGTGCTTTATCAAGTGCATTATTATTATTATTATCATTATTATTATTATTATTATTATTATGTAGTTAAGGGCAATCCATTATAGTTTCCTAAAAGCAGCTGCTACTCGCTATGGCCCTTCTACTACTATACAAATGAGACTGCTGATTCGGCTTTACTTGCTTCTTTAGTTTATGACTGTAAGCTGTGATTGTCCGTAGTGGGCTTCTTTTTATCAATTGGTGCCGTTAACTGCCCAAGTTCTTGATCGCGAAGATGCTGTGAAGACTAATGGTCCCGTCAGTCCCAAAGGCTTGCTGAGAGCTTGCTTGTCGGTCAGGATCTTTGGCAAAGAATTCCGAAGAAAAGCAGCTCAATGGGCAAAAAAGCTGGTAAGGTGTGATAACAATATAAGAAGTACGACTACATTCGACTATAGCACGTAAGGAAAACTCCGAGCTCAAACTCTAAAGCCGGTGTTGGGTGCCGAAAGAACGATGGTCTGTCTGCCTGCACAATCAGCAGAGAATTGGACTAGCAGCCCTGAGGTTGCGCGATTGCTCTCTAGTTCTAACCAATATTTTTGGGCACTCATAATTAAATCTTTATTTAACACCCCCTCCCATTAAAGCCACACACAAATAGCGATTCACAGTTTGCAAAAAGATGGCAGAGCGCACTTGGCTAGGGGGAGGGGGCTTTTTCAGCCTTCGGTCTCATAGCTAATTATAAAAAATAATAATAATACATTTGATATTGCACCCTCAGATAGCTCAATCTCTTTCTAGGCATTTTACATTTGCTGCAAAGGAAGCACGATCGAATGGTTAGTGGTAGTATGCTCAATAAACAAGAATAATGTGGTTAGGAGTGACATGCACAGGGTCAGTATGCAAGTATGGTTAGTAGCACCATGCACAGCATCAGCACACATAAGCACATAAAAGTCAAATCACACAGACCCACTAAATGCTGCGATAAATAGATGTGTTTGTTTCTTTTTAAATGTGGTCAAGTCAGGAGATGTCGGCTGACGAGATAGCTGAGAGACTTTTGTAGCACTGTACTTCGAAAATAGAACAACCGGTTCTCACTTTTGGCCATGTACATTATGTGACAGAAATGCCAACAGAGAAGCTAGTTCCTCATCCTAGAGGCTCGAACGTGATCTCGTATGCAGGGTCGACCCTGACTTTATTGGTTTGAAGCTTTGCAACTACTCACTAACTGAATTAATCTCATTAAGTTTAATACTGCATGACTGGCATCTAAAGAGAGTACAGTGAATCATTTGATAGCCTTTTTATCGATTTTCTTTCAGTACACCAACAACTTGGCTCCTCCATACCCAGCTGAACTGCTGCACCAGCTTCAGCCTCATTGTGCCCTCAGGTCCTGTGTGAACAATAAATTAGCTGTTCCATTCCTTTGCTCAAAGATCGTTGGTGACAGAAGCTCTAGCTCTGCAGGTCCTAGACTGTGGAACTTGCTTCCACAATTCTTACGACAACTACTCTCCTGCTGACGACTATGGCTCATCCTATACAGCGGTCCTGAGCTACTACTTCCATGTTACTCACTACCTCAACTGGTCTCTTGATTCTGCTATGCTTCCCATTTTTGCGTAAGTGAAGTCTGCTGGCTACCGAATGTGTACCGAAAGCTGCTTGGGCTATGAGTGGGCTACACAAATCTCTCCTGCGTAACACCTGTACAGTCTTTGTAGCTTGTGGAGCTGTAGATGGAGATACGCTACACTGCATTACATAGAACAAGCAGGGCCTTCATGCGTAGAGAATAAAGTGCATCTATGTGAACTTCTTCACCTCAAGCGACCCTGATCTTCCTCTCATTAGAACAAGCCAGTTTCCACTGGCATCCACCGAAGCCTCCTCTTAGCCACCAGCTGTTGTCCCAATTAATTAGTACCGTGATGGCACACTAGGTAAGGCGTGGCTTTCACGACCTTGGTTCCGAGGTCGTGGGTTCGATTCCTGTGGTGGGCGATTCTTTACTGCCACTGCAAGCGGTGGTGATAGCCATAACGGCTCTTCTGTCGCTATACAAAAAGAGGCTGTTTAATCAGCTAGGATTAATGTTATTCATTATTTACATCGACGAACTGGTTTCGTAAAATCAAGCACACCGGTTCGACAAATTACCTCAATCCACTGAAATCCACTTTAATTAGGCAAACATCGACCAGACATTAGCATCGCCGAGCTCTAATTTCGTGCAGATATTGTAGTACATGTTCGATTTTATCTATCCACCAAATTTCATGTCACTTCGAACAAGCGTACTTATGCAAATGAGCTTTTGACGCCGGATGCCTGTACCACAATCCACCGAAATCCATTCTAGTTCCCGTCAAATTCTCTACAAATCAGCTACACACAGGTTCAAAAAGTTTGGAATATCAAACTATGCTGCATGTACAATGTACCCAGAAAATTTCGGGCGATTCTACTCACGAATTCTCACGAGGTCGACTGAAATAATATTGCAGTAGCCCAGGCCAATACCGCAATCGACTGCATTCCACTGTGCAACGAAAGAAATCCTGTTCGAAAAGCTCCTTTTTTGATTGCATATGACAGCACACTCTGCGACAACTGTACTTAAAAGATTTCATTTGCATTGGCACGGCCGTTCTCGTGCAATGTGCGGCAATCTACTGCAGTAGCCCGGGCCAGTACCACAATCTACCGAATCCGCGGCATTAAAAATCGAAATAGATTGTGCCGGGCTCCAGTTTGTACTGCATATTAAAGTTCACCTTGCTGTGTGCACAACCACGTAAAATAAAAAAATTGTGCTTCCTCGCAATGGGCAGCAATCGCCTGAAATGACATGGAAAACTACAGCAATCCACTCTACTACGCAACAAATCATCCTCAAATCTCCATCGCAAAGCTCTAATTGACATTGCATATAGGACTAGACTCAGTTCAAAGTTCATCCACTAAATTTCGCTCACTGTGCACATGCGTTCTTATGCAATGAATTGCAATCAACTGCAACGGCCCGGTCCCATACCGCAATCCACCTCAATGTGCCACAATCCGCTGCAATCCACCACACAGCAACCAGAACGTGCGTACACTAGAAACTCTAATTATGATTGCACACTGCTCTACTCTTCGGTTATTGTGTACTCACATAACTTCACTGTAATAGCCTCCACCATTCTGCACTAATGCATTGCAATTGACTGCAACTGCCCGAGTCAGTATCGTGCAACACAACAAAACGACCAGAATAGATACACCTTACAATCTAATAGTGATTGTACGTTGTTCTGATCTTCGGTTATTGTGTAATCGATCAATTTCACTACAATTGCCTCGACCATTCGGCAGCAATCCACTGCAATTGACTGCAATTGACTGCAATGGCCGGGGGGGGGGCCAATACGGCAATCTCCAGCAATCTGATACAACATGCCCTGAAATCGGTTTTGCAATGCTCCAATATTGAATACATGTTACAAAGCACACAGTTTAAAGCTAATCGCATTATACATTATTTTAAGCAATTTCGCTCGTACAATATCGGGCAATGCATGGCAATCTATGGCAGCGGCTCGGCTCGAAGCAGCAATACATTACAATCCGTGGCAAGTCGACCACATATTGGCTGCACGAAGTGCCATTTGTCATCGTATTTCACATTTCTTTGTGCTAAAAGTGAAATCATAGGACTTCCACGCCATTTAGCACATTAATTGTCAACACAATGCACGGTAATCGACAGCAATGGCAGGGACCAATACTTCTCTCCGTGACAAATCGACAAGAAATCGGCTCCACTAAGCTCCAATGCTCATTCCACGTAACATCTCACTGGCGCGAAATACTTTCAACCAGCTCTGACCGTTCAATCTTGGGCAATGCATGGCAATCGACGGCAATGTCCCGGGCAAATACGGCAATCCATTATGATTCATCGTAAATTAGTGGAAAGTGACAGGGCCAAGATCAAATATTTCTAAGCTGTCACAGCTCACTGTGTTTAGAGTGCAACTACATCATTTCAAACAATTGTGCACGTACAATCGCGAGCAATGAATGGCAATTGACGGCAATGGCCAGGGCCAATACCCCAATTTGCAGTAAACTGACAAGAAATTGGCAGTGCCAAGCCCCAATTGTCATTATATATAACAGACCGCTGCACCCATTTGCTCATTAACTGCCAGCAATGTACGGCAATCCCCAGCAATGGTAGTGGTCGATTCGGCAAATCCGTGGAAATTGACAAGATTGGCTGCAATAAACTGCAACTCATTCCACGTAACATGTACCTGTGTGCACCCATAATTTTCACCCACTGTGCAGTCGTTCAGTCGAGGTCAATGAACGGCAATCGACGGCAATTGCTCAGGGAAATACGCCAATCAATAACGGTCCATTACAAATGGACCGACAGTCGCTGAGAGAAGCTCAAACTTCTCTTGCGTATTGTACTACCACACTGCATTAAAAGTGCAGCCACATCCTTTTAAGCAATCGACAAAGCCACAATCAAGGGCAATGCACGGCAATCGATGGCAATGACCCGGCCTGTACCGCAATCTGCTTAAAATTTTCTGGAAATCAGCTGTTTGAATTTGTAATTGTCCTATCCAATAATGCTCACTGTGAGCGCACATACTGTCATATTTCACGTTTAACCTTGAGCAATCAATGGCGATTGCCCGAGACAATACAACAATCTATTGTACAATTCGATTGATACAATTCAATTGATACAAACGACTGTTACAATTACAAACAAAGCTGGTGGAAGAAGATCCAATTTTTCTTGTCTACGTATGTATGCATGGATGTATATACGTATGTTTATATGTGTGCATGCATGCATGTGCCTATATGTAAGTATCTCCATCTGTAACTCCACAAGGTCACAAAGACGATGTTGGTGCTATACACGAGAATTTTCTATAGCTTACTCAAAGGCTAATGGGAACAGCTAATGTATTATCAATGGAGTACCCGAGGCCAGCGATGACCTTGAAACTGAAGCAGTATTTAAGCTAGGCATGAAGGAGCCAAGCCAAGGCTGCCCTTGTGGGTCAGCGGAACAACTTTACTCTGTATCCGTTGATCAACAAGAAGCTCCTTCAGCAAATGTAACCGAGTCAAGCCTCTGGGATTTGTAAACTAGCCTTGCAGCAATATTAATCACCAGCTGTGGTGGCTTAGTGGCTTCTTTTGGTAGCCTAGCCAAAATTGAATTGCAATAGTCTAGCCAACGACAGAACAAGGTAGCTAATTAAATTTTGCAGGCCGCTGAGGTAGATATTTCCTAATCTCAGATAGGGATCGGACGTAATGGCTAGCTGCAGGAGCAGTCTTCTTAATGAAGTTTTCAAAATTTAGGCAGCTGTCGAAGACGACACCCAAATTCCAAGCACACGGTGCCGATCGCACAGTAGAATCAACTATTAGAAGAGCAAAGTCTTCTAGTCCAGCCATATGCTTGGGTTGTCCTATGAGTAGCAGTTTCATTTTATTATCGTTTAGTTTAAGGAAATTTGCCGACATCCCGGATCAAATGTCTGCAAGAAAATCCTTCAGTTTATCAGTCGCTTCAGCCAGCCGATTCCGACGGTTAAAATGATGAATGCAGCTGAGTATTGTCAGCATAAAGTGATAGCCTATTCCATGGGCCCGAATCACTTTTCCTGCAGGTTCCGTATAAATGCAGAATACAACACCAAAGGATCTAGGACAGACCCTTGTAGGGTTTCACAAGTGATCGGTCTGGTGGATGAAACCTGACCTCCATACGAAACAGATTAAACTCGACTTGACAAGTATGATTTGAACCAAACCAGTGCCTCGTCCACCAGACCAATCGTTGTTTGCAATCGTTCAACCAGGATATCATGATCAATAGTGTCGAAGGCAGTTGATAGATCAAGCAGTACTAGGTCAGTGAGATCCTGTCATCGTGGCTGCATAGGATGACATCAGTTACAAATTGTCATTGAAGGTAATGACAGTATCGGCAAGCAAGTACCGGACGTTTAGCGCATACGAGCAGAAGGCTTGATCAAAAGATTTCAATTTAGGGCAATAGACAGAGATTACTAGATGCTGAGGAGTACGAGGTGTAGTCAGAACACACTGGAGAAGTGAGGAGGTCGGATAGGTAGCTTGGTGCTAACAAATGAGGAGATATGTAACCTGGACAGAGGATTTTAAAATCAATTTTATGCTTAATAAGGAGCCAGTGAAGCTCAGACAGGAGTGGTGCAATGAGGCAGGTACGTTAACGACAACAGACAAGATGAGGCACTAAGATTTGGACCAGTTCCACACTCGATCAAATACTCTCACACGATTATATACTATTCTTCTGTTATCACCGAATTCTTCCCATCGCACCACTTGCAGATCTCATTCAGTTTGCAGTTAGTGCCCTCCTCCTAATAAGAAATCATCTGTAATTGCAACCTTAAAACCATTATATTTATGCTGCCCTCACGAAAATATCTAACTTGTACCTGTTCCTCAATCCAGCCTCGAACCTGCGCTCACTAGCAGAATGCTACAACATGACTCTCTAGCCGACGTTTTTGGTGAGTTCGCACATCTGACTAAGCACACTGTGCTCCCTTAGTCAGATGGCCTTTTGGTTTACGGCAGCCTTTTAACAAGCTAGGTCTACAAAGCTTAAGCTTGAGAAAGTATACAAAATATCAAGACTGACTGTCGATCGACAAGAAGACTGCTGTAGATCATACCATTCCATTAAAGACCAAGTCTAACTTCCAGGAAAATATTGTCAAATCATAGATGCACAATCGAAAAAAGCTTATGTCAAAAGTCAACCATCTACTTGATCACTACCAGGTTAGCTCATTACCGAGCGATCCTTGAGATGAAAAAGCGAATCATTTCTCTAGCTTCTTTGCCAGCAAAATAAACAAGATCAGAGAGTCAATTTCTTAGGTAACCACATCACCAGACTCAGCTTGCTCATTACCACCCCACAGGACTCTTCTCCCTCAATTCCTTGCAGCACCTTTGTGTCTGCATTCAAGCCTGGTGACATCAGCCTGAAATTCATCTTCCTGAGCCGTAATGGCTCACTAGGTAAGGAGGTTGCTTTAATGATTTCTGTCCCGAGGTCTTGGGTTCGAATCCTGTGGTGGGCGATCCTTTTATCATCGCTGCAACCGGTGGTGATAGCCGTAAAGACTCTTCTGTCGCTATACAAAAGAGGCTGTTAAATCAGCTAGTATTTAATTTAAATTTTATAAAGAAGACTATTAGCTATGTAGACCCTATTTTTATTCTCCTACCTCTTCCATGCACATATCTGCTGCTACTACCGTGCATAACTGACATAATAAACATATCCTTAGCCTCAGGTCTTGTTCCCTGCACCTTTCAAAAAGGCTGTTGTTAGGTCACTCAATAATAAAACAAAATAGACCAAGAGGAATTGAGCACCACCATCCCAAACAATGCCTGTTTCTATCAAATACACTACAAGAAGTAGTGGCAGACCAGATGAACTCTTATTGCATTGGAAATGCAAAACTAGAAAGTATGTTCCATTCTGATTTTAGAGCTCGTCATGCTTCAGAGTCACCACCGCTACGGTTGCACCTTCTCAGGGATGCTGACTTAGGCAAAGTCTCTCTGCTTAACTTGCTCGATCTTTTGGCAGCGCTTAATATTACTGATCACAAAATCCTTCTCGCGCACCTCTCGTCATGCACTGGTTATGCCCTGCAAAGGCTGAGGTCATTACTCGAAGAAAGACCCCAGGACAATAATGTCAAAAGGCAAAAATCACACGAGAAACCACTAATGGACACGATACCCTAGGGCTCTGTGATTGGTTCATTTCTTTTCACAATTCATACTCATCCTCTTGCTAATAAAATTGCCAAGCACAATCTTGGCTTTAACGTCATGCCGGTGACACATATAAACACCTATGCTTTGATCCCTCCCAGGGCTCCGGAGTGTCAAACTCTCTTAACTCACTGCATGTGTTGCTGACATACCACTTAAGAAAATAAATAAATACTAGCTGATTCAACAGCCTCTTTTTGCATAGTGACAGAAGAGCCTTGACGGCTATCCCCACCACTGGGAGTGGCGATAAAGGATCGCCCACCACAGGATTCGAACCCATGACCTCGGGCCGAGGTCGTGAAAAGCAACCGTCTTGGTTTAGCAGAAAACATTGGCAAATGTAAATGACGATATAACATTTGAAAATTTAATGAAGATTAAACCAACTTACTTGGTCTGGAAAAATCTAGTGTTACTCAGAAATAGGAAAGTCTAATGCTGAAAATAGGCTCTGGCAGCACATATCCTGTAGAATCTGCACAAAATTTAGGTGTCATGTTCCAAAGTGACCTTTTAATAGTTGATCACATAAGCTTTACCATCAAGTCTACCTATTTACAGCCATGCAACATAGCACATACTAGGGCCTGGTTAGACAGGAATACCACATCCAAGTTATTATATGCATTTCTACCATCCCATTTCGACTTCTGTAATTCACTACTTACGGTTTTCCAGTCTATGCAATCAAGCGCTTACAGTTGGTGAAAAGTGCTGCAGCTAAGCTCGGCTATCATGAAATGTGCACTTGCCTTTTTATAACACATTTCTCACCATCCTGCACTTGCTCCCAATCAAGCCAATAAGGACTTCAAGGATTTGTCACTCACTTTTAGGTCTCATCTTTCTCTGACTCTAGCCTGCCTATCAGATCTACTACAGTATCAGGCTAGGCATCGCACCACCTGCTCTTTCAAATAAAATCGTTTAGCTTTGCTTCGAAACATTCTTAAATCCTTTGGAGACCATGCCTTTAGTCCTTATGCTCCGAAAAAGGTTGGAACTCACTAATGACTGACGTCACGACATCCCCTGACTTGATAATGACTTTGACCCTGTGCATGTCACCCTAACCTTGTTATTCATTTTGTTTGTTTGTCAAGCATGATTTTACTAACCATTCAATTGCATTTCCCTTTGCAGCAAATGCAAAGCGCCTAGAGAGAGATTGAGTTCTCTGAGGGCGCTTTATCAAGTGTATTATTATTATTATTATATTAAAAGAAGCTAAAACGCACGTGTGCCCCACAGGTTTAGCTGGGTCTTGTGATTCGTCCTATACAGGCTTATGGGTGCTGACGTTGAGCAAATTTACAAAAAACCATATTATGTATGCTAACACTGTGCATGCTACCACTAACCTTAGAGTAATGCTTCCTTTACAGCATACGAAAGAGAGTGTTATAAACATGTATTATTATTGTAATCATTTTTATAGTTGCAGACGATTAAGGCGCAGGGCAGAAGACCTGGATTAAGGGAATGGCAATAACTTGGTCTCAATTTCACAAACATGTTAAGTAGTTTGGCTGCTATACTCTCCTCTAAGGAGGCCTTGATTTCGGCAATGTTCCTTAGCTGAAAGTAGGCTGACGTAAGATTTGAGGAAATATGGTCACCTGATGACAAGTCATTATGAAATAGCATGCCTAGATTGTGGCCAGACGTAACGGTAGTGATGCTATCTGAAACAATCTTGTGGGCTACATCTTCCAACTTTGGAGTGACACAAATTTGCCAAGAACTAGTAGGTTACTCTTACCATCGTTAAGCTTCAAGAAGTCAGTAGCCATCCAAATGTGAATGCTGTCGATGTAGGCAGTAAGTGAATTACGTGAGCCAGATGAGTAGCAAGGAAAATACAGCTACAGTACCCAAGTTAATAGAGTGAAGACTTCACACCCCAACTCTCAGTACTGAGCAGAGATGGTCCAAGCGAGGTGAGACCAATATGAATTGGTGTGCCTTGAGTCAGAGGTTCGACCAACCCCATTAATAATAATAATAATATTAATAGTAATGTACTTGATAAAGCACCCTCAGAGAACTTAATCTCTTTCTAGGCACTTTACATTTGCTGCAAAGGGAAATGCAATTAAATGGTAAGTAAAATCATGCTTGAAAAACAAACAAAATGAATAACATGGTTAGGGGTGACATGCACAGGGTCAGCATGCCAATGTGGTTAGTGGCAGCCTCTCAGCAGGAGCCACGCCACACATAGGCAGCGGCGAGCGCATACAGCAGCTTAGCGGCTGACGATCAGCCAGCAGCCACCGGCCTCCACTGAACGAACAGCAGGCCCAACCGGCTGGACATAGCACTTGCTTGTGGTTAAACCTGAGTGACAAGCCAGAACGGACCATGAGCTGGTTGTGTGACATTTGCAAACGAAAAGTTTGATAGTCAAGTATAATATGTGTATGAAGTACATTAAGCTGGTAGAGTCAAAGCACCTAGCACGGGGCATGTGAATGCATTCACCCACCGCCAGGCCAGGAGGCAATGCAAAACAATTAAAGTGCACAGTCAAGGCAAGTGCAAAGGTCACCACAGATGAGACCTCTGCAAAGCCAATGACTGTATGGTTGCTTTCTCATTCGGCAGACTCGGGTGCCTTGTAGGGCTAGTGAGCAGTAAATCCTGAATGTCACGCAAGGCAGAACACGGACCTGATCCTGAGAATGACCTATCATAAGCATTTCAAAATCATAACCCTATTATTAGTTTAAGCTAATCTTCACAACATTTTCTACCAGTAATCCAATTTGAATAATATTGAAGTTAATAGTGGAACACAAGAAGTTCAGTGAAGTTCCATGCTTTTTTATACTGAGTGCGCAGGCAGGCGATGCATGTATGACGCATGATGTACTTATGCGTGCTGACACTGTGCATGCTGCCACTAACCACATTTGCATGCTGACCCTGTGCATGTCACCCATAACCATATTATTCATTTCGTTTGTTTTTCAAGCATGATTTTACTTACCATTCAATTGCATTTCACTTTACAGCAAATGTAAAGCGCCTAGAGAGAGATTAAGTTCTCTGAGGGCGCTTTATCAAGTGAATTATTATTATTATTATGTAGGATATGTAGGCAATGGCAAATACTATAAAGTCAAGACGGTCGTGCATCAGGTTGCATTTCCAGTGAAACTTTCAGGATTGAGGTCAGGATCCAAAATTATGCCAAATTGTCATGCCAAGCATGGGTTCAATGGGGGAGGAAGCAAGTCGCATATTCACTCATTAACGTTGCAGAGCTTCACTATCATTAGAAGTGTACGTGCCATGCCAGCAGAGGTTCAGTTTTGACATTAGGTTAGTTTTAACGAATTTTGTGAGATCCAAGAATAAATGTATGAAGGAATTTAGGCATGAATTTGCTAGGCAAACAGCCAATGAAGCAAACACGATAAAATTGCATAATTTATCCATAACAATTATAGTGGCTGTCATGTGATTGAATGATCTTTCCTAAATTGCAAAAGGTAGCCCACATCTGCACAACAAACCAAGCAGCAGAATCATCGGCCGGCAAACTATTTCAGCAGTAAGCTACTAAAATAAGCAGCTTTAGAAAAAGGTCAGGCTGATGAACATCTCGACCTAATTTAGCGTTAGGCTTAAGTTTGTGGTTCAAATCCGGCAGCTAGGACAACAATTACACGCACCCTACTTCGACATCTGCAAAGAAATAGCTGGGCAAGGAGACTTATACATTGGGATCGTAAATTACAAACCTAATCCGTTCCTGGAATGGGTTCATAACCCGGGTTATTTGCTACCAGGATCATTATTTCCCGTGGGGTTCAATGAGAAAACTTTTGGAATATTTCGATCCCAGAAAATAATCATTCTTGCATCAAAAAATAGGGAAGAAATAATAACCCATATTTTAAATACTCCACTCATTGCTGAGACCAATTTCTTACCCTTAGGGTGTAATACCACATTGCTGGCAGCTTCAAAGCTCAACTTAGCCCTCAATAAATGGGTAAGAATTGGTAATTTTGCCTTTCGGGGATGTTTTGGAAACATGTGGCAGGTGATCCATTCAAATGCTATATTATGCCCGAATACTTACGAAGTGCCTACAAGCCCATTGGGATTTTTTTGTAACCCACAATCAGGTTCGTAACCCAAGTCAGTTTTACCAACCCAGGTGTTCAAAACCTGGATTATTTGTAACCTGAGGCATTCATAACCCAGGACGGCACTATAGTGCCATCATCAGGCCATGGACAGACCAACGGTGAAGTCAGAAGCCAGGGTGACTTGCTAACTCTTTACGCACTGTTAAAAAACCTCACCAACATGCCATCAAAAGCAGCAAAACACCTAGGAGGCAGGCATACCAACTACTTCGGCAGGGCTGGCAGGGCACCCGGTGGCGACGCCGGTGACAACGACTCCGTCTGCTAGAAAACACTCGGCAGCCTTGGCAGTCTCCTCGAGGCTGATGTCAGCAGTAATAGCATGGGCGCTAAAAGAGAACCGAACATAAGGTTCTTTGCAATACAACAAAAACCTAATGCTGCCCAAGGCACAAGGACTGTAAACTTCAAATGCTGCTATACGAGCAGTTGCATATGCCCACAAGCTCTTAAGAAGTACCTGTAAGTATCTACGTCTGTAACTCCACAAAGCCACAAAGACTATGTGGGTGTTACACAGAAGAGTTTTGCATGGCGCACTCACAGCCTAAGCAGCTTTCAGCGGCAGCTAACAGACTTCATCTCATGCAACAAAGAGAAAGTGGGAAGCATTGCAGAATCAGGAGAGCAGTTGAGGTAGTGAGCAGCATGGAAGTAGCAGCTCAGGACCGCTTGAGCCATAGTCATCAGCAGGAGCGTAGTTGTCGTTGCGTAAGAATCGTGGAAGCAAGTTCCACAGTCTAGGGCCTGCAGAGCTGAAGCTTCTGTAGCCAACGGTCTTTAAGCGCAGGAATGGAACAGCCAGTTGATCGCCCACACGGGACCTGAGGGCACCAGGAGGCTGAAACTGGTACAACAGTAATGACACCATTAACCATATTTGCATGGTGATCATGTGCATATTCCCTCTAACCATGGTATACTTGTTGACATTGTGCATGCTACCACTAACCATATGATCATGCTTCCTTCCAGCAAATGTAAAGCACCTAGAAAGATATTGAGTTCTCTGAGGGTGCTATACCAAATGTATTATTATTATTGTGTATTATTATTACCAAACGATGAGTGCAAGAATGTTGAAGTCGATACACTGCTTCATAGGCCGCCAGTACAGATTTAATCAGTGCTGTAGTGAAATAGTTGTGACGTTTACGACAGACAAATCTAGCAGCCGAGTTCTGCAACAGTGGTAAGAGAATTATTACAAGGGCAGGAAGACCTGCATTAATGAGTAACAGAAGTCGAGACTGGATGTCACGAGTAAATGGGACAGCTGTGGTCTCCCTATCCAAATAAGCCCGAATTTGTGTCATGTTACCTAAAATTATAATAATAATAATAATAATAATAATAACAGTATGTCTTTGGTATGGCACCCTAAGAGAACTTAATCTCTATCCGGGCACGTCACAAATCGCTACTAGAGATGCCTTCAATAGGGTAGCCCTAGGCCATCCTCTAGCCAGGAGGGATAGGATGGAGCCACTCGTTTGACCTCCAGCATTACAGGCAGACAGCTAAAGCAGATGTAGACGAGTGATCAGCAGCGGAGCAAAAAGGAAATCCTCTGAGGCTGCAGTACCTGTGTTTCTTCTTTATGTCTGCAATCACTGCAACGTGCTGCGCTCCTATGTTCCTCCTGTACCGCAGCAGCTCACCGGCACTTGCATTCATAAGGCCCTCGTCAGCCACATGACTAAACACATAGCACTCGGCTCTTATGAAGTCCAGACCTAGTTCAGAAGAAAACAGCATAAACTAGCCCACGGGGACAGAATTAACCATTAATTTGACTTGCATACAGACGAGCACTCATTTTTGACACAATTCAATCAGTGACAGATCCATCGGTGCCGGTCCCAGCAATGCGGTGCCATCATACGGTACCAAACGCCTACAGCTATCAAGCTGCCAAATATTTGAAAGTGCAAAGCCAACACACAACAAAACTGCACACACTTTCTTATTGTTAAGGCTGTGTGCCTTTCTCCAGCTACTTCACAAATTCCAAGTATGGTGGCGTGTTCTACAATTCAACGAGCAGCTGCTGTCTAGTCGTCCTGATCTGGTACAACAATGCTCCTCCTTTTCCTAGATTGCCCTCCTGGTTCAGCAATGCTTCTCACTTTTCTCTTTTTAGCGTTACATGAAGTCTGCTGGCTGGATGAAGTCTGCACGCACAGCAAAAGTCCCTAATGCTTTAAGTGAGCTACAGAAAATTCTCACACGTAACACCCACTTAGTCTTTTCGGCTTCGAGGAGTTACAGACGACGATACAGAGACACTGACATACACACACGCACACGCACGCACACATTTATATACATATGTAATCCCAATGCATCACGAAAGACTGAAGCGGACACAGCAATACCATAAGAAATGTGACACGACTGTGTTGCAAAAGCCTGCAAAAAACTCAGCACCCGAAGGCAATATTGCTGTACTGGTTTGGCCTGGTGGCAAAGGTGCTCACTCTGACCAAGATCAAGGTGAATTTGATGGCCAGCGTCGCGCTCGAGCCCCATGGTGAATGCGAAGCGCCTGGATAGAGATTACGTTCTCTTAAAGTGCTTTATAAAGGTATTATATATATTTTATATACAGTATGTAAACCCATGCGGGTACCAGTGGCAGAGCCAAGGGGCAGGAGGGCATTTGCCCTCCCCCCTTACAGGGGGGGAGGGGGACCAGCCTGGCTATTCCTAAGTGCGGTGCCCCACCTCCTTGTCACCAATGATGAAATATCCACTCGATGAACAATCACCGAGTTCGTGTCAAATAGACACAATAATTGTGTGCCATATTTTTTCATTTCTTATGTATCTTCCCCTGCATGAAAATCTTGTAAGCCTTGACTCCACATACAAATCTAACGGGTCTTGCCCATAGATGAAAATCTTGCAGGTTTTGCACCCACCCACCCCCGATGAAAACCCTGGCTCTGCCTCTGGCTGGTGCCATTCCAAGATTGTATCCAAGAAGCTGAAACCCAATCACGCCTCAAGCCTCCTTAGCTTGATTGCTCAGTTAATTTTCCCAGGCCTTAAAGCCACTTGCTTATTTTATTGCAAAGCACCGTGGCTATGGTTTGTGAAGGCAGCAAAGATGAACCTGCATTGGAAAGATAAAGCGACCACAACTCACGGCAATGCCAGAAGAGAGGTGTGCCTAGAATTAATCGCACAGATAGTAAGTTGCTCTAATAAGCTAAAGCATCGACGCTGTGAATACAAGTCAAGCAGTAGATCTTTAATCATTTAATCTCATTTCATGAATTGACACAAGAGCCAGCACTGACAATTAGTGGGCAGCAAGGTGGTCAACCAATAGAGGTTGTTAAGTCACAACTATTTGATTTAAACATAGGGTATCCATAATAATAAATTTAATAGCTCGTTTTTTATAGCAACCCCAGAGAACTCAAACTCTTTCTAGGCACTTTATACTTTCTTATTTACTGTAAAGCACTGAGGAGGCAGCAGTTCTTAGTTATCTTCTTTATAGCTCTTACGACCAATACAGGTAAATACCGACTATGGCTGACCGGGGTACAGACATTTCCCCCAGGATATTCCCCCCCCCCGACATTTACCCTCCCGAACATTCCCCCTGGGGTAGGACATTTCCCCCTGGGGCCAAGGATTTAGAGTTTTAGGATTTAGGGTATAGGGTGGGCTGCACCTCCACTGCCTAAATCTGCACCTGCTCTTAATACACGCTTTAATAATTAGCTTCTATAGCTTTAATAGCTTCTGGTATACTGTGATGGCACACTAGGTAAGGCGGTTGCTTTCACGACCTCGGTCCCGAGGTCGTGGGTTCGATTCCTGCGGTGGGCGATTCTTTATCGTCACTGCAAGCAGTGGTGATAGCCGTAAAGGCTCTTCTGTCGCCTATATAAAATGAGGCTGTTGAACCAGCTAGGATTTTTTTTTATAGAAACATTGTTGAATCACAGATGCACAATCCAAAAATGCTGATGTCGACAATAAACCATCTCCTCAACCGTTCCCAGATTAGCTCCTTACCTGATGATCCTTGTGATGATCTAGCCGATCGATTCTCTTGATTCTTTGTGCAGAAGATAGACAAGCTCAGGGAATCCATCCCTGCGATGACAACCTCCCCACTGGAATGATGTTCCTTGATTCCTGGCTGCACCTCAATGTCTGCATTTAAGCAGGTCACTAGTGATCTAGTCCTAAAGTTCATATCGCAATCAAAGAAGACAACAAGTCCTCTGGACCCTATTCCCACTGTCCTGCTCCTACATTGCCTTGATCTGCTGCTGCCATGCATAAGGAGCATCATTAATATGTCATTAGCCCAGCACCTTTCAAAAAAGCTGTAGTCAGGCCTCTTCTCAAGAAAGCAACACTAGACAAGAGAACTTGAGCAACTACCGCCCAGTCTCCCTTCTTCCATTCCTATCAAAAACACTGGAGCGGGTCGTGGCAGACCAGCTGAACTCAAATATAGAAACCTCACATCTTGCTAGTAAGTTCCAGTCTGGCTTTAGAGCTTATCACTCCACAGAGTCAGCATTGCTTAGGGTATACAACAACCTACTTAGGAATGCAGACATGGGTAGAGTGTCTCTGCTTGTTTTGCTCGATCTTTCGGCAGCTTTTGACACCATCGATCACCAAGTTCTTCTAGAGTGCCTCTCATCTCGCCTGGGCATCGCTGGCACTGCTCTGCAGTGGTTCAGGTCCTATCTCAGTGGGAGACTCCAGAGTATTGACGTGAATGGACAAGGATCATCTGAAGTACCTCTGAAATATGGAGTACCTCAGAGCTCCGTACTAGGTCCGGTTCTTTTCACGGTTTATACTCTCCCTCTTGCTGATGTGATTGCCAAGCACAATCTAGGCTTTCACTTTTATGCGGATGACACTCAGTTGTACCTTTGCTTTGATCCCTCCCAGCCTTCGAGCACCTCTAATTCTCTAAACTCACTTGCTGCATGCATTGATGACATCCGCACATGGATGGCAGCAAATTTTTTTAAACTAAACGATGACAAAACTAACTTACTAGTTATGGGCAAACCCAGTGCGATCCAGAGATTGGAAAGGCTGTCTCTCAAAATTGGCTCTGCCAGCATATCTCCTGTCGAATCAGCTCGAAATCTAGGTGTCATATTCCAAAGTGACCTCTCGTTAGACGACCATATCAGCTCCACAGGCAAATCCGCCTATTGTCAGCTTCATAACATTGCTAAAATTCGGGCTTGTTTTGATAAGGATACCACATCTAAGTTGGTCCATGCATTCGTGACATCTCGTCTCGACTTCTGTAACTCACTGCTTACTGGCCTACCAGCATGTGCGATCAGGGAATTGCAGCTGGTGCAAAACTCAGCAGCTAGGCTTGTCTGTCGTGAGCGTCGAAGTTGCGACGTTACTCCACTTCTTGTTGACCTGCACTGGCTACAAGTCAAGCAACGGATTGACTTCAAGGTTTTGTCGCTCACTTTTAGGTTACTTCATTCTATGGCTCCAGCCTATCTCTCCGACATACTCCCCCATCAGGCCAAGCATCGTACCACCTGCTTTTCGGAATCCAACAGTCTAGAAATACCTCATACAAACCTTAAATCCTTTGGAGACCGTGCATTTAGTTCATACGCTCCCAAAGCCTGGAACTCCCTCCCGACCTGTGTCAGAACATCCCCTGACCTGACCAAATTTAAAAGGAACTTAAAAACACACCTATTTAGGACAGCATTTAGTGGGTCCCCGTGATTCGCCCTTCATGCGCTTATGCGTGCTGACACTGTGCATGCTGCCACTAACCACATTTGCATGCTGACCCTGTGCATGTCACCCCTAACCATGTTATTTATTTTGTATGTTTTTCAAGCATGATTTTACTTACCATTCAATTGCATTTCCCTTTGCAGCAACTGTAAAGCGCCTAGAAAGGGATTAAGTTCTCTGAGGGCGCTTTATCAAGTACATTATTATTATTAATGTTATTAATTTGGGCATATTATCTCCGTGAGATGGAATTATACTCAGTAGACCAGAGGCTTCACGCTTACTTCCTGGAACGCTGTAACGTTGGCATGCCGTAGCGAGTGCCCACTTTGAAGGGTACGAACACATCTGGCGGTGTCATAAAGAGCGAGCAGTACCGAACTCCTGAGGGACCGAACTGTATGGCTTGCCAGTGCCGCTACTGCTGCCGCCACTGCTCGCTCCATTAGAAACCATCCTTCCAATCCATCCATCCGTCCAATTATACTGAGTTGATTTAATTTCAATAGTGCGAACTTCATTTGATCATGTACCATTTTTTCTGCATATACGGCAAACCTGATTATAAGATGCATCCGTAAATAAGACACGGATTTTGACGATTTGTGTAAAAAAATATTGTACATAAGACGAACCCACATAAAAGATGCACCCTGTGTTCGGAGGTATGTAAAACATTGTATAAGACATGTCTTATATGCACGAATATACGGTATATATATATATATATATATATATATATATATATAGTATATATATATATATATATATATCTGTATTCTTAGCTATGCATTCATCAATCTAGGGGGAAATGTCCTAGGGGGAAAATGTCCTACGGGGGGGGGGGGATGTGGGGGGTTAATGTCCTAGGGCCCACCAGAGCGAAAATGTCGGGGGGGGGGGGAAGGGAGACGTAGGGAGGGGGGATGTTCTACACCGGGCTGACCAGCCAGAGCAGCAGCATGGTTAGGTGGAATAGGAACGTCCGATATGTAGTCTACAGGGATAATTACACGGGAACACAAAGTAGGCAGGAGTGTAAAGAAAGTGCACGATGAAGTTTGAATTCACATCAGTGACCAATTGTGAAAGTGCAACAAAACAGTGCATTCTATCGTTAACTCGGTCTATTATCGAATAATGACTCCACAGCTAAAGCTTGGCTTTGGGATTCTCGTGCACAAAGTTGTTCCAAAATATGAGGTGCATGAAATTATTACCTTGTCAGTGGCTTGCTGATCGTTCCAGTTGTTATGCGGCATAGATTCTGCAAGGCCTACACAAGCCGTTCTCCTTGGCGTGGCCCTGCACAGGGATGAATGAGGCGTGCCGGAGAGGCAGGGCTGCTACCGTGCTTCTTCCGGGTCGGTCAAAAGAGGTGGCTGCAGCCCCCTCAAGCCCCCGATGGGTCAGCCCAATTAATATGGTGTCATGTGAGTGTAGAGAAAGCCAAAAGTACCCATGGCAGAAGTTCAACATGGTAGCCAACATCCATTTAGGTTTACATTAAATAAACATGCTTTTGAGCCATTTTTTGATTCAGGGTTTAGGTTTTAGGATTCGAGCTTTAGGGTCTACGGCTTACGATCTACATACGCTCCCTGGCTACCATGTGGAACTTCATGCAATGAGCACATTGCCCATAGCAGAAGTATGCAAAACGACACTGTATTAGCTGGTCAGCCGGCTCAGATCACAGTGCCAAACGCCACATAATAGTCAGTTTCAGAACCATTCGTATATTGTAGATATGGAAGCGTACACTATACAATCTTCGGAGAGCTTCAAAAGGTCGGCCTTATCCTTACTTGTTCTGACATGGCGACTTCAGTCGGAAACCAAACGGTCGTCAAGAATCGGCATGGACTTCACAAATGTAATTCCAGATTGCCTCTGGCTAACATCAATCAGCAAAAGCTGAACGGTACAGAGTAGCATACAGTGTTCTCTGAAACCTCGATGTTTATTAGAAACCTAGCCACTGCACAATCTGGCAGTTAAACTCCTGCACCCTGCCGTTGCAAACAGCATCAGAGTGAAGCAATGAAATGCTATTTAATTTCTACAAGAATTTTATATGCAACAGCTATTAAAAAAAACAATCTTACTGGGGGGTATCTACCAACTGAACCTAACATGATCGGCATGTCAATGGACAGTGGCAGTCACTGATTTTTGCAGCTCCTGTGCCCATCCAGCAGCAAGCATCGTTTGCACAGGCAGTAGTATCCTCTAAGCATACAGAAGACCGGTTTCCTCCTTTCAAAAATGTCTCTAGCACAGACTGCTCTAACTCGGCATCAAAGCGAAGGCGATATTACCGGCAAAGATCAAACAATCACATTCTCACATGTGTTGGTGAAAACTGAGCCAAAACAAGTAGTTGTCAACATCGTGTGTTGCTTGATGTCTGCCATCTCCTGCTTTATATTTTACATATATATTCTATATTATATATATATTATATATTATTTATATATATATATATATGTATGTACATATATATATGTATATATGTATGTATGTACATATATACATATATATATATATATACATATATGTATGTATATATATATATGTATATATATATATATATATATATATATATATATATATATATATTTGAGACTGTAACCACATTAAGAAGGGGTTTCATAGAAATCTCATCTGACCCAGTGTGCTGGCCTCCAAAACAGCTCTACTGCAAAAGCAGCTCTATAGATGCGCCATACACCAACCACTATACACTCATTCTGTGGGTTGGGAAGGAGGTAAGGTGCGGATAATGCTGGATGTGATGTTATCATGGTGGCCAATAGAATGTACCCTAATTTTGGACCTGGGTAGTGAGTGCTGTTTCCTAATGCCTCAAAAATATAGGAAATGGCTATTATTGTGACCAAGAGGATGATAAATTTGAAATAATCCCATTTCCAATGAGAAATGGATACATCTGCATCTTTTGGTTGACATTTCTTCAGAAAAAACAAATCAGCAAAATGTAGGTATATTTACACTGAATTTATACATTAATAAGTCATAAATAAGTTATAAAAAGTTCACATCAAGATTTAGGAGTCAGTAGTTTTTCAATATTTATGATTATAGTGTAAATCACTATCATGAACGAGTCAACCCTAATGCAGTTTCCATCACGTTCTCGTTATACTGTCATTGATATCGAGCATTCAAAGTCCGGTAACTAATAGCAGAAGGACCAGCCGTGCTCAAACGAGTCATCACGTCATGACTAATTTAAAATGACTAACCATATGTGCTATGCCGACTACGAGCTTCGTGCTGCTGGTGCTATTCCCTACAAGCAACTCCGAAGTGCAGAGAGGCAAGCTAGCATGAAGTATGCACACCAGTAACAAAGCAGCTAATCCATCAGAAGTCTCACCTGCAGCCAAGGCCACCGCGAGTGCCTCTCTGTTTCCTTGAGCCAGCACCTGTACACCCACAGGCATATGTCCGCATTCTCGTTTAACCTGGCTGCAAACTGCTGTCATTGCAGCAACAACTTCGGGTCCTAGCAGAGAAGCTTGCACGTATGGAATGTCGTGCATATTCTCGATCATGATAGCATCCTGCAAATAGTGACGAGAGGAGCAGTAGTCTACCAAAGTAACTGATGATTCTGCATAAGAAACCAGGCAGCACCTATGCCGTGGTTCGGTCTGGAACAGCAAACTAATGCATCTGTACGAACTACTCCATCTATATTAAGACCATTGGCAGTAACCCCACTGATACACAATGATTCTTTACAATAATCAACTGACATGAATGAGCATATTCGAAAGCTGGTGCACAAACGAACCAAAGAGCCAGAAAAAGAAGCTTGCACTAACATTGCCCTCACTTTATCACCCCAGATTATTTTATCTCACCACAGCAGATGGCATCATCCCAGAAAAAGAAGCTTGCACTAACATTGCTCTAGCTCCATCATCCCAGAGTATAGCAATTCACAAAGGCAGCTGGTCGCATCCCAACCTCACAGCAAACGTAGCCACATGTACAATAAAAAAGGTTTGTAAAAGATGCATCCACAAGAAAGGCTCTAAGGTGTCTAAAATGTTGCATTCTAGGATTAGTACAGAATTTATGATTCAGAGCAACATTGGCAAGGCATCCCAAGACACGGAGCTGAGTATCCAAGGCCGGTTGCCCGGACAACTAGACTGGATGCCAAGCACCTAAGTGGCCCAGCAGGTTATAATAAAGACCCCAGGACCACATTCAGCCATCAGTGGCTGGCCAGAGATCTTATTAGCTCCTTGGTTCTGCCGACACTGGACAACAGTTATGCGGTATTTGTGGAGCTACCAAAAAAAGCCATTTAGCCCGGACAGCAGGTGGTGAATATGGTTGAAAGGTCAGTTAACAAGTCAGAGAAATGAAGTCGTGAGTCACCTTTGCTGAAAGACCTACAATGGCTAACGGTTGATCAACACATAAAAAATGAGCAAAATTCAAAATTCTTACTCTGACCCACTAGGCCAGCCATGGCTTGGCTCCGTCCTACCTAGCGACGACAAACTATGAGCTGTTCCATTCCTTTGCTTAAAGACCGTGGCAACAGTAGCTTTGCTGTGCATGTCCCAACTGTGGAACTTGCTTCCACAATTCTTACGTCGTGATAGCTTCTATCCACAACTTACGTTATGGCATGTGCTTTACTGCTGCCAACTCTAGCACATCCTTTCCAGATGGCCTGTACTGCTATTTTCCTACTACTAAATTCGTGTTTCGCACATCCTCAACTACCCTTGTAACCCGGCTGAGCCTCTTATCATCTCTTTGAAGCATGATATGTAGTCAGTTGGCTACTGTATGCACACCGAAAGCCACTTGGGTTTTGACTATGCTGTAGAAACCTCTCTAGAGTGACAGCAACTCAGTGCTCGTGGCTTTATGGAGTTATCGATAGAGAAACATACGTACATATAATAATAATAATAATAATAATAATAATAATACACTTGATATAACGCCCTCAGAGAACTCAATGTCTTTCTAGGTGCTTTACATTTGCTGCAAAGGAAACACGATCGAATGGTGAGTGGTATCATGTTTTATAAACATCAAGAATAACATTGTTAGGGGTGACATGCACAGGGTCAGCATGCAAGTGTGGTTAGTGGCAGCATGCAACAGTCGGTGTCAGCACGCATAAGCACATAAACGACGAATAACAGGGACCCACTAAATGCTGTAATAAAGAGGTGCTTTTTAAATTTCTTTCTAAATTTGGTCAAGTCAGGGGATGTCGTGTCGCAAGTCGGGAGTGAGTTCCAGGCCTTGGGAGCATAAGAACTTAATGCACGGTCTCCAGACGATTTGAGGTTTGTACAAGGTACAGGTAAACAGTTAGTTTCCGAAAAGCGGGTGGTATGATGCTTGGCCAGGTGGAGTAGATCTGATAGGTAGCTGGACCCAAAGAATGAAGGAACCTAAAAGTGAGCGACAAAACCTTGAAGTCGGCCCGCTGCTTGACTGGTAACCAGTGCACGTCGGCGAGAACTGGTGTGATGTGGCAACGGTGCTATATAATCCTCTTAAGCAGCATAGCAACCATATAGTCGTAGTAGCCTTGTAGATAGTAGTGACAGAGATACATACTAGTAGCACTGTCGATAAGCATTCAAAAAGGCTGCTGCCTGTGATGACAGTGGTGCTAAGAAGCTACCCGTCATCTGAACAAAAAAAGCACGAATATTTCAAACTTATAATTAATCACGACAACGTATTTTTAAGCACTAACGCTCCACTTAAAAATAGGATTTTTTCAACTGTTTTCTTTCTCACTCTCTCTCATATATATATATATATATATATATATATATATATATATATATATATATATATATATATATATATATATATATATATATATATATATATATATATATATATATATATATATGGATATCGTATGAGAGAGTGAGCAAGACACACTCAAGCAGCAGCTCCCCGATATTATTGTTGGGCTCAAGCATCAGCTGCATCCTCAGAAGCATACGACATATGCACTACAAATAAATACCCTTAGAACTAACATGGTACAAAAAGCTATAGCACAACAGGCATCCTCTTATCTATAGTTCGATAAGGTCACACCCCATACGATAAGCAGCATTTTATCGGATCTAAAGGGTGAATATAGAGAGCAGCCGACAGGCTTAAACGTTCTTGATGTTATACTGCCCTGACACTAACCTGTGCTAGCAGTACTACCTTAACTGGACTTCCCACCTGACTTGTATTTTCAGGCAGCAGTAAGTACGGACCGTCAGCGTCTGGCTAGTGAGTGCTGCAAGGGTTGTCAACACAAAACAATCATACCTATAATCAGCGGTGGAGCCAGTATTTTCGGGTAGGATAAACCCTGCTGACAATCACAAACGCAGAGGAAATCGTGTGTCTTTTAATCGGTATGCGAGCTGCAGCTGCACATAAACTGAAAGTATGTTATGATCTATCATTCCTCACCATTGCAGCCGGTTCTTTCTCAAAAACAGCAGCATGGCATCACTAAGGTAGTCCCCACCCATAGCTGTTCAAAGGCGTCTTGATAAGTTTTATTATGCTAAATGTATGTTCGGCCACGGTGGTTGACCCTGACAGTGTAAGAATAGGTCGCACCAGCCTGTCCAGTAGGTCATAGCTGGCAATGGCTCGAGTGCACCCTGTCAGCATAGCAGCAAGATGGAGAAGCACCCGAAGTTCTTCAGTGCCGAGTTTAAATCTATTTCCCTACGAAAGCTGTGAAGCTGCTGTTTCGAGAGGCTCGTGTGCGTAACCAGTAATAAAGCTTATGGCAGCTACTGCTACTGTCGTTCCATGACGAGACCGCTTTTATGTGCATGTTCTGCACGAAGTCCCAAACTGGGACAACCCACGAACGTTGGCTTTTTCTAACTATATTGCCCGTGTCAGTGGGTGACAGATGAAGAGCTAGGGTGGATGCCGGTTGAGCAACGGATCCAGAGCAAAGTTCTTATGCTGACCCACAAGGCCCGCCAAGGCTTGGCTCCTACGTACCTAGCTGAACTGCTGCACCAGTTACAGCCTGTTCGCCCTCAGGTCCTGTGTGGACAATAAATTAGCTGTTCCATTCCTCTGCTTAAAGACCGTTGGTGACAGAAGCTTTAGCTTTGCAGGTCCTTGACTGTGTAACTCGCTTCCACAATTCTTATGCAACGACAACTACTCTCCTACTGCCGACTATGGCTCATCCTTTTCAGCGGTCCTGAGCTGCTACTTCCATGCCACTCACTACCTCAACTGCTCTCCTGACTCTGCTATGCTTCCCCCTTTCTCTATGTTGCATGAGACGAAGTCTGTTGGCTACCGAATGCGTACCGAAAGCCGCTTAGGCTGTGAGTGTGCTATACAAAACTCCTGCGTAACACCCACCTGGTCTTTGTGACTTTGTGGAGTTAGAGACGGAGATACATTCCTTTACGTGGTACACGGTGGCGTGGGCAGCTGCAGCCCCTGCCAACCCCTTGGCTCTTCCACTGGCTATAATGGTAACGAATAGTACTGTATACATTAACTAATAGGTCAATCAGTTAGCCCTGAAAGGAACGATTTGTACCCTGCAACAAAATGGTCATTTCCATAGGTCTGTGCCAAGCATTCTTGGTATTTGAATTGCACCACAGGTTGCTTATTGGACGACCACAGGGGTATTCTACATGACCCTCTATGGGTTAAAGGGTACACTTCGCATACATGAATATGGGCTTATGTGGTAGCTTCGTCCCATGCACACAACAAGTGTTCTCTGAGAGACAGATGTCACTTTCGTGGTAGAACACACGGTAAAAGCTGGGCTCAGGTCGCACTATTTGCCATCGGCTTAGCTTTATTTACTATTTAAACCATCGGTAGAGCAACACTGCATTTTAACCCTGGCCACCAGTCTTCAAGAGAGTTTTCATGAAAGCAAATTAGGCCTGATGCTCCATTTTTCAATTCCCATAGACTGAGAGGCATCGGGGATAAAAAATACTGAAGTGAGTTGTCAAGCAAGACTTCACAAATGGTTCGCGAAGTACAGTGAGTCATGCTAAGCCATTGTCCAAGGCCTAATTTGCAATGCCAAATGAGGTCAGCCAAAATGAAGAAAACAGCAGGCAGGACAGAGGATCTACACCCTTGCCACTCAGCAGCTGATCAAATAGGATGATGTTCTCAAGAAATTAATTCTAGTACTACAGCAACCCTACTGATGACATGATGACATGGAGACATGTAGTACAAAATGATTAATTGTTCAAATAAGCATGAACAATATCGATTTCTCCTAAGTCATGCCAGCTAATACGGTACTCAAAGTTAGGTAATAATTCTACAAGCCTCTTGACATAATAATGACAGCTCGACTTCTGTAGCAGTCCTGACAGTAGCTGATTATGTAATCAAATGGTGGGATCACAATGATAATGCAATAATGCCAAGTTGTAGTGACCTATTCGTCAGCCGAGCAGCTTTAGTTTAATCCCGGGTTGCAAATCGTTCTCTCTTCGTTACCATTGAGGTAAACAGTTAAGCTTGGGTCTGATCAGGCACAGGATTACACAGCAACGACAAACTACCGACCACAATCCATTAGACTAGTGACGGTCTGTCTTTTAGGAGTTGGGAGTAAGACTTTAAAGAAATTAAGTAACAGGCCTGATTAAGTCTTCATAAAACAGTCATTCACAGCAGCAAAGTGTTGCTCACACTATGACGACGATATGCTAAGAGACGGGGAATTAAGGAAATTGTTTGGGCAAAGCTCGCTTCGACCATTATTATCAAAGACGGATCGGGTCGTGGGGGACCAGCTGAACTCGTATATCGAAACTTCAAACCTTGCTGGTAAGTTCCAGTCTGGCTTTAGAGCTAATCACTCCACAGAGTCAGGATTGCTTAGGGTATACAACAACCTACTTAGGAATGCAGACATGGGTGGAGTGTTTCTGCTTGTTTTGCTCGATTTTTTGGCAGCTTTTGATACCATCGATCACAAAGTTCTTCTAGAGCACCTCTCATCTCGCCTGGGCATCACTGGCACTGCTCTGCAGTGGTTCAGGTCCTATCTCAGTGGGAGACTCCAGAGTATTGACGTGAATGGACAAAGATCATATGAAGTACCTCTGAAATATGGAGTACCTCAGGGCTCCGTACTAGGTCCGGTTCTTTTCACGGTTTATACTCTCCCTCTTGCTGATGTGATTGCCAAGCACAATCCAGGCTTTAACTTCTATGTGGATGACACTCAGTTGTATCTTTGTTTTGATCCCTCCCAGCCTTCGAGCACCTCAAATTTTCTCAACTCACTTGCTGCATGCATTGATGACATCCACACATGGATGGCATCAAATTTTCTAAAACTAAACGATGATAAAACTAACTTACTAGTTATGGGCAAACCCAGTGTGGTTCAGAAATTGGAAAGGCTGACTCTCAAAATTGGCTCTGCCAGCATATCTCCAGTTGCATCAGCTCGAAATTTAGGTGTCATGTTCCAAAGTGACCTCTCGTAAGACGACTACATCAGCTTCACAGTCCAATCTGCCTACTTTCAGCTACATAACATTGCTAAAAATCGGGCGTGTTTAGATAAGGATACCACGTCTAAGTTGGTCCATGCATTCGTGACATCCCATCTCGACTTCTGCAACTCACTACTTACTGGCCTACCGGCATGTGCGATCAGGCGATTGCAGCTGGTGCAAAACTCTGCAGCTAGGCTTGTGTGTCGTGAGCTTCGCAGCTGCCATATCCCACCACTTCTCGCCGACCTGCACTGGCTACCAGTCAAGTAACGGATTGACTTCAAGGTTTTGTCGCCCACTTTTAGGTCACTTCATTCTTTGGCTCCAGCCTATCTCTCAGATCGACTGCCCCACTAGGCCCAGCATCATACCACCCGCTTTTTGAAATCCAACAGTCTACAAATACCTCATACAAACATCAAATCCTTTGGTGACCGTGCATTTAGTTCGTATGCTCCTAAAGCCTGGAACTCCCACCCGACCTGCGTCAGAACATCCCCTGACTTGACCACATTTCAAAAGAACTTTAAAACACACCTATTTAGGACAGCATTTAGTGGGTCCTTGTGATTTGTACTTGATGTGCTTATGCATGCTGACACTGTGCATGCTGCCACTAATCACATTTGCATGCTTACCCTGTGCATGTCACCCCTAACCATGTAATTCATGTTGTTTGTTTATCAAGCATGATATTGCTCACCATTCAATTGCATTTCCCTTTGCAGCAAATGTAAAGCGCCTAGAAAGAGATTGAGTTCTCTGAGGGCGCTTTATCAAGTGCATTATTATTATTATTATTATTATTAAAGCACAGAGGCTTCATTGTAGCCATGTGATGGCTTTGCTTGCCATTCTAAATTGCTCATACCAGCTTAAAGAGCATGTCAAATGGAGAAGCACTTAAAAGTGCGCAACAGCATCCACTAGAGATAAAACCAGCAACTCTTGCCATTAAGGTTAGACCTTGAATCTCGGGTCATCAAACCACCATGCATAGTGTAAATCTTGAAAGAAAAGAGCTGGAGTCGGTAGCTACATATGCTACACTCGGCACTAGATCAGACCCAATCCAGCACACGGTAGGAAACGTGAGAGGCTGCCATTCACTTCAAGAGGCTACGCACACAAAAAGCCTCAGTGGCATCATCAGGAGGACGCAGTGTGGTATTGACACATCAACTTTTAAGTGGTCTAGAGACCAAGGCATCAACACGCATCAATTGCAAACGAAAGCCACCTGCAGTCGCTACTTATCAGTTTAACTATAAAATTGTTCAACACTAACCAATTTGAATAAGCAACTGCTAAATATAACAGGGAGGGAGTGAAATACCCGAAGTTTCATCACGAAGAATTGCCTCCTGTGGGATTCAAGGACATAATCTCGATAGTGAAGTGTGGGCTACGACGGTAAGCAAAAGTCACCCATTCATTTTTCATCAGTTGTTGAGAACAGCCGATTCAATCAAACAGTGCACACATAGGAAAAAGAAATAACACTACTACTGTCGATGCGTGCACAAGAAAGACAAATACGACTCTGTCAATTAAGAAATCTTTAATAATAATAATACACTTGATAAAGCGCCCTCAGAGAACTCAAACTCTTTCTAGGTGCTTTAAATTGCTGCAAAAGAAACATGGTCGAATGGTGAGTGGTTCATGCTTAATAAACAACATGAATAACATGGTCATGGGTGACATGCACAGGTTCAGCATGCAAGTGTGGTTTTTGGTAGCATGCAACAGTGTCAGCACACATAAGTACATAAGAGACGAATCCGATCAGTTATCTTTCCCCTGAAAACCTAGATACCCTCACGTGTACATATCCCATGATGAACCCAGAGTAGATGGAAAAATACTTCAGCATACCTTGACTAATCCCCCAATAAGCTGGAATGCTCTGACCATGATCTAGTATAGTTAAACAAACATAAAAATGTAAGTGCACTTACAATGCCCGTGTGCTTGTACAGCTTTGCTTCCTGGCATGCGATTGAAATAATTTCAGAAATAGAAAGCCGGTTCAGAGGCGTACCTGCAAACATAAGACGTTCTCATCAATACTATGCACTGCTTTTCACGACCTCGGCCCGAGGTCGTGGGTTCGATTCCTGCGGTGGGCGATTCTTTATCGTCACTGCAAGTGGTGGTGATAGCCGTAAAGGCTCTTCTGTCGCTATACAAAAAGAGGCTGTTTAATCAGCTAAGATTTCATTTCATTTCATTTCACCTAACAATAGAATGGTTCAGGCGTTCTTATCAATACTATGCACCTAACAATGGAATGGTTCAGGCATTGCTTGGTCAAAAAGATTACATTACATATAATATGGTATTAAAATGCTAGCATATTATTAGGCATGTATAAACATAAAGCATGTAAAGGAATATGATCGAATATCTCACATGCTTATGTATTTTTATTTAAAATAGAATGTCTTATAAGAGACCTGGTTAAAAGAAATGTATGCAATGCATGAAATGTATGCAATGCATATTCTCTAGGGTGCAAACCAAACAAGCCTATCTCATAATGAACCTCTGTTGGGATAACATTATAAGCAGAGCAATACATGGTTATTTTACAAGAAAATAATCAATTGGCAAAAATCGATGGAAATCCATATGTTATCTGTGACATGCTCTATTAATTTAGCTACGTATATCTTTTTGTATATCAGTCTGTTTTGTCTGACTGCTAGCTCTGTGTTTGAATAACTTAAATAATTCGTAGAAAACTTCAGAACGATTAGTGCAGTTTCAGCTATATCCGAAAGCTGGCTTGCATGATGGCTGCAATGCAACCCGTCAAAAGACACAGCATTCGAAGTTAGTAGCACCATAGAAACTGGACAGTATAAGACTTGCTTGTGAATTATAAAATGCAAGCTTATTAATTTGCTTTTAATTATTCACAGGCAGTGAAATGAAGGGCATGCTTAATGAGTTAATCAAATAAATTGATGAATGACAAGCAATTAATAATGCAGAATAGCAGCAACATGAGTGTACACGCATAAGGGCGCTAATTTTACAAGTCCAAGCTCATCCAAACGATGAGACAACAGCCCAGCTCAGCTGAGATAGCTAGTTAGCAGATGCAAAGACAGTAATTCGACAAGGGATGCCAGACGAGTTGGACTAAAAGATAGCGATTTTGATCCATGAGGAGAAACAACATTAAGACAAAAGTACCTTGCCGACTCACATATCTAGGCCCATGGCACCTCGGTAGCAAACATGTTTCAGCCCAAAAGTCAATACAAATATAACATGCAAGGGTTCAGTCATCCAGCACGTCAAATTCTGTCAACTCTCTTGCTGCTTGTATTGACGACATCTGCACATGGAGAGCAGGAAACTGTCTTAAATTGAATAATGAAAAAACCAACTTACTGGTTATGGGCAAACCAAGTTTAATTCAGAAATTGGAAATGCTCATGCTCGAAATCGGCTCTGCCAAGCATACCTCCTATGGAATCTGCTCGAAATATAGGTGTCATGTTCCAAAGAGTGACGTTTCGTTAGACGACCATGTCAGCTCCACAATCAAGTCTGCCTACTTTCAGCCACATAGCATTGCTAAAATCCAGATTTGGTTAGACAGGGATAATACATCTAAATTGGCCTGTGCATTTGGTTCATCCAGTCTCGATTTCTGTATCTCACTGATTGCTGATCGACCGGTCTGTGTTACGAGGCACTAACAGCTGGTGCATAACTCTTAGCTAGGCTTGGCTGTTGTGAGCAGCACAGCTGCCACATCACACCACTTCTAGCCGATCTGTACTGGCTACCAGTCAAGCAGCGGATCGACTTTGCGGTTCTGTCACTCACTTTTGGGTTCCGTCATTCTTTGGCCCAAGCCTGCCTATAAGATCTACTCCTTCACCAGGCATCCTCCATCATACTATTGCTTTTCTGGAACTATTCTTTGGCTACACCTCGAACGAACATCAAATCCTTTGGAGACCGTGCCTTTAGTGTGTATATTCTCAATGCCCGGAACTCACTTTCGACTGGCATCACGACATCCCCTGACTTGACGACATTTAAAAAGAAGCTAAAAACATACCTATTAACCACAGCATTTAGCGGGCCCATGAGATTTGTCGTTTGTTGTGAGCGACATTGTGAATGCCGCTACTGACCATATCAGCATGCTGACCATGTGCATAACACCTCTAACCGTGTTATGCTTGTTGACAATGAGCATACTATCACTAACCATTCGATCATGCTTCCATTACAGCACATGTAAAGTACCTAAACAGCGATTAAGTTCTAAGGGAGTAATACAAATGTTTTAGTCTTAATCTTAGATGAACAAGCGAGAACAAGATTTCCATATGAGCAGTGCTAATAGTAGCATAAGCTTGATCTATCTCTTCAGTCATTTGGGTAGTAGCGAGGATAAAAAACTATCTATCAATAAATGCAGTTGATTTTTAATTATATCATGCAATGAGGTCAATTTTAAACATAAATAGTCGACTTTACATACATAATACTAAAGTGCACGAATGGCATTAACGATGATGAATTTTGGGATTCAACTTGCATTCAGCATGTCAATGGCTGTTGGTAATAATAATAATAATAATAATAATAATAATAATACACTTGATAAGGCACCCTCGGAGAACTCAATATAATTCATTTGTATAGCGCCCCAAGATAACTTAATCTCTATTCAGGCGCTTCACATATGCCTCCGGGCTCGAGCCCACGACCTCAGCCTCAGACCTTGGTCGGGGCGAGCACCTTAACCGTTGGACCAAACCAGCTCAATCTCTTTCTACAAGCTTTACATTTGCCACAAAGGAAACAAGATCGAATGCTGAGTGATATCATGCTTGATAAACATCAAAAATAACATGGTTAGGGGTGGCATATGCACAGGGTCAGCATGGAAGTGTGGTTAGTGGCAGCATGCAGTGTCAGCACACATAAGCACATGAACGACGAATCACAGGGACCCACTAAATGCTGTCATAAATAGATGTTTTTAATTTCTTTGTAAACGTCACCAAGTCAGGGGATGACATGACGGAAGTCGGGAGTAGGGTCCAGGCTTTAGGACCATACGAACTAAAGGCACGGTCTCCAAAGGATTTGAGGTGTGTACAAGGTATAGGTAAACAGATTCCGAAAAGCAGGTAGTATGATGCTTAGCCTGGTGGGGCAGTAGATTTGATAGGTATGCTGGAGCCAACGAATGAAGGGACCTAAAAGTAAGCAACAAAACTATGAAGTCGATCCGTTGCTTGACTAGTAGCCAGCACAGGTCAGCAAGAAGTGGTGTGATGTGGCAACTGCAGAGCAGCTATCGGTTACTTCAGACTTCGACTAGCTTAATTGGCTTATTACTGATTTGCCTAGACAAAACTTGAACACACTGCAGCTACTTGAGAAATAGGGGTATCGAATAGCAGAAAGATTTGGTTCATCGTCACATTCTGAACATTTCTTCATTGGCTTCAGATAGCATGGACTCGGTTTCAAGGCTTGGGCTCACATTTGCCAAGGTGAAGCAGAATGGATTCGGCTCCTGGCAAAAGGCAAGGCGACCTGCTTGCCTATGTAACTTGCCATGCGAACTACTACGAACAGGGCCCGGTAAGTTCTGGTCGGCCATCTAATGAATGACGTGGGAGATACGGTTTCTCCAAACCTGTGGAAGTGCTCTTGAAATTCCTCACCCCAGAGCACTGCAAGAGCTAGCCTCCAAGATTTTCATGTAGGCAGGGCAAGACCAGCAATTTATGGAAAAGGGTTGCACAAAATCACCCTGCTTAGTCGACATGTAGCCTGCAGTGGCTGATGGACAGGAAGAAAAAGGACACAATTTCGTCATTGGCGATGGTCAAGGGGGAAGAGAGGAGGGTGTGGGCATCGGCCGGTTCGCTGCCCACACTCTAGGGAAGCTTCCCAGCTCCACCACTGCCTCCCAGAGTAACTTACGATGTAGCCCAGCGGTGGTAAACAAACAGAACCAAGGAAAGACAATGACCGAAAACACGAAGAAAACAAAGCAAATAGTGCAGGACCAAAGGTCCTAAAAAGAAAATGCCAGAGAGCTGCATACGAGTGCCTCTTCTTTTCAGGGCTGCATGCCCAAACCGACTTGGGCAATGCTTTATATACTATTATTACTTATTGACTCAGTAACTTCACATTGCTTTACCCCACGAAAGACAGGCAATCATAGCCATCCTTTATCGATCCCTGTGCTCACGTGAAGCAAGTATGCTGCCTGCTTGATACGTACTACGACAGAAATCAGCAAAACAGTGCAGGGGATGAGATGCAATTATCAGATGATAAGTAAAAGGCATTGAATTAGCAATATAATGCATCGCCATCTATAACTCCACAAAGTTACAACGATCAAATAAGAGAATTTTCTCTTGCACGCTCAAATCCTGAGCGGCTTTTGGTACGCACAAGGCAGCCCCCATGCTGTTTCTCACAAAACAAAGAGAAAAGTCAGCAGCACAGCTGAGTCACGAGAGCAGTTGAGGTGGGAGTAGCATGGCAGAAGCAGCTCAGGACAGCTGGAAAATACGTGCCAAAGTCGGCAGCAGGTGAGCAAATGTCGTAGCCTAAGAATTGTGGAAGCCAGTTCAACAGTCTAGGACCTGCAGAGAAAAAGCTTCCGTCGCCGGCGATCTTTAAGTGTAGGAATTAAATGGCTAAATTATCGTCAATAGAGGACCCGAGGCCACGAGGTGGCTGAAACTGGTGCAGCAGTTCAGGTAAGTATGAAGGAGTCCAGCCACGTCGGGTCTTGTGGGTCGGTGTAAGAATTTTGCTCTGTAGTCGTTCATCAACTGGGAGCTATCGAAGCTCCTTCGGCAAAAGAGACACATAGCTGAATTTGTTGAATAACTTTGTAGCCATATACCTCACGAGCTGCAGAGGTGTAATGGCTTCTTTTTCGACCGCCCAGCCAAAGCGGAATTGCAGTAGTCTAGCTCCCAGTCTGCATTCTGCAGACAAAAGCATTGCCACCAGCTTTACAATAAAACCTGAATCACAGAAACAACAAAATTAAGATCTAGATGTAGCGATTGAAATTTTGAGCACTAGTGCCCTGGGTTTGGACAGACATGAGCAGGTCAGAGCAGATGACAAGCCTGAACAAACTTCACTTTACCCTCCCCCAAGGAACCTACAGCTCATTAGGCCCAGAAAGATGAGAGCATATGTCTTGTCTTTCCAGGTGATGAAGGCATCACTGGCTTTACAATGCTTTGTACTTCACACTCTATCCCTAGGACTATAGACCTATATGCACTGCACCACCTGTAACTAGCAGATGTTTGCTTTTTAATGAGCTACAGCCACATAAGGAAAAACAACAATGACAACTTAACAAGTGTATAGCACTCCAACCGAACTAATTACCATGTCAGGCAATTTCACTATGCTGAAAGGAACCATGTCAATGATTTAGAAGACCGATGATGGTACACGTGACCATGAACGTGACCATGACCATGAACGTGACCATGACCATGAACGTGACACGTGACCATGAACAAAGGCCATGAGGAATAGGTTTTTTGCTTCTTTTGGAATGTCTTAAAATCGGGAAATAACATGATTTAGTTAATAAAGTATAAATAGTACATAGGTTGGAACACAAAGCATGTGTGTCTGGGTGTGCACGCAATTATGAGCTTGAATAAATAAGTATGGGAGTGCATGCTTGAGTACAGATTAATGGCGCCAAGCAGCCTAGCTTCAACTAGTTCATTGACAACCACTTGCATATGTATCTGACAGCTAGTGTAGCACTGCTGATAAGATTAAAACCTTTCGAAAAACTTTTTTCAAAATAAAGGATGACCGAAGGCTGTCTATTGTAAAATTAAGTGTTAAAAAAGCTACCCTGAGCAGGTTCACATCAACAATATCTGGGCTACTGATAAAGTGCTCTATCGTATCAGAGCCATCTGAACTACCACATCACTAAACTCAACACGGCATGATGCATTGGCTTTAAACTTTCACTCAATCGAAGAAATGCAGCACTTACTAAGAAGGCTCCAACTGCTACTGAAAGCACTAGATTGCATATCCCGAGTAATGATAACACTTACAAGTACATACACGTGTGCAGTTTGTTCTGCTACTACTTTTAATCCATGTCAGTTAAGACACCACATGCAAGCTTTGAGTTTTCAAGGACAAATAATTTCACGAGCAGTATTACCTCCATATGCATACACTACAAGAATTTGTTAACATCCAGAACTGATGCTGTGTTGCCATATATATATATATATATATATATATATATATATATATATATATATATATATATATATATATATATATATATATATATATATATATATATAGCAACCCAAATGGATTGATGGATTGCCCCAAGCAGCGACAGAGACTTAAAATTCCCAATAGCATTTCTAGTGATGCTATTGAATAGTAACAATTAATATTTAGTCTACTGATGCTGACCATAAGTGGTTACGGGAAAGTACCTACTTGGCTATCCCACTCTCTCAAAGCTCCTCTGTGATTATCGGCAAGTCAAGCAACAAGGAGTTGTGTGTCAACTGTGTCAACATGCAATTGTTAGCACATAGAAACATATACGAAAAGCAGTATCTGCATTCACTTATTGAGATTACAGACAAATTGTATCAAATGCAGTATCACCAACAGCCTCATAGCAGTCGAGCAAACTTAAAGCTGACATTCAACATAGCAAAGCAGTTAACACTATTTTTCGAGACGCATCACAGTAAAAGAAAATGAATGCATCTGTAAAGGGGCTAGTGCATTATCAACAGCATATTGTAGTCAAAGAAATGACTAAAATGTCTGATAGAAAAAATCCTTAGAAATAATAGCAGACCTATTGGCTGAAAAGCTGGCAGCTACAAAAATCTTGACTAATCTCCAGCACCTGCCTCCCAACTCCCGACTGCCAACTGTGGTAGACAGCATGGATTTCAAGCAGCAATACAAGCATTACATCCAGCCTTTTATTGTTGTATCGCCATCTCTAACTCCACAAAGCCACAAAGACTATATAGATGCTACGCAGAAGAGTTATCTATAGAGCATCCAAAGCCTAAGCGGCTTTCGGTAAACATTTGGTAGCCAATAGACTTCATCTCACAAAGATAAAGTGAGAAACATAGCTGAGCCAGGAGAGCAGTTGAGGTAGTGAGTAGCATGGAAGTAGCAGCTCGGGACGGCTGGAAAGAATGTGCCATAGTCGGCAGCAGGAGAGTATTTGTCGTTCTGCAAACCTTGGGCACGTTACTCATCCATTCTTTTTAACTCGATTTATCAAAATTTACTCGGCTACTATATATGAAGTGTGCTGCATACTACCCTTCAGCTTTCATTTGTTTCATTCATGCAGCTGCTACAAATGGTAGCCGACCTGGCAGCTAACTATAGTCATAGTTTTTGTAGTCTGAAAAGGCATAATAATAATAATATTGCACTTGATAAAGCGCCCTCAGAGAACTTAATCTCTTTCTAGGCGCTTTACATTTGCTGCAAAGTGATACGCAATAGAATAGTAAGTAAAATCATGCTTGAAAAACAAACAAAATGAATAACATGGTTAGGGGTTACATGCACTAGGTCAGCATGCAAATGTGGTTAGTGGCAGCATGAACAGTGTCAGCACGCATAAGCACATCGAGGACGAATCACAAGGACCCACTAAATGCTGTCCTAAATAGGTATGTTTTTAAGTTTCTTTTAAATGTGGTCAGGTCGGGGGATGTTCTGATGCAGGTCGGGAGGGAGTTCCAGGCTGTGGGAGCATACGAGCTAAATGCACGGTTTCCAAAGGATTTAAGGTTTGTACGAGGTATTTCTAGACTGTTGGATTCCGAAAAGCGAGTGGTACGATGCTTTGCCTGATGGGGTAGTATATCTGAAAGATAGGCTGGAGCCATAGAATGAAGAGACCTAAAAGTGAGCGACAAAACCTTGAAGTCAATCCGTTGCTTGACTGGTAACCAGTGCAGGTCGGCGAGAAGTGGAGTAATGTGGCAACTGCGACGCTCACGACAGACAAGCCTAGCTGCAGAGTTTCGCACCAGCTGCAATTGCCTGATCGCACATGCTGGTAGGCCAGTAAGCAGTGAGTTGCAGAAGTCGAGACGAGATGTCACGAATGCATGGACCAATTTGGACGTGGCCTTTAAAGTTTTGCAAAGCAAGGAGGTTAGTGCCAAAAGCTTGGTTGTTAGTTCCGGCAGTTTCCAGTCATGAGTAAAGCTCAAGTTGGAAAGAGGAATGTGAGGGTCAGCTAACCTATAACCTCACCTCCAGTGATGAGCACACTCGGGTAACATCTCCATTACAATGACTCTTTCTGTACTACGGTAATAATAATAATAATAATAATAATAATAAAACATTTGTACTGAACCCCTATGAGACCTTAATTTATTTCTGGGTACTTTACATACGCTGTAACGAAAACATTATTAAATGGTTAGTAGTATCATGAATAGTGTCAACAAGTACATACGGTTGGTAGTAAAAGGCAGTGTCATCATGCAAAAGCAAACAAAGAACAAGTTATCAGGACCCAGCAAATGTGGTGAGAAACATGTACATATATAGCTTCTTCTTAAATGCCGTCAGGAGATGTCGTGACCATAAGTCAGGAGATGTCGTGACAGCAAGCAGGAATAAGTTCATAACAGCAAGTGAGAGCAAGTTTCAGGCTTTGGGACCACATGAACTAAAAACACGGTCTCCAAAGAATTTCAGGTTCGTTCGAGGCGAAGCTAAACTAGTTAAATCAGAAGAGAATGTGGTACGTTACCTAGCCTGGTGCGGGTGTAGTTTTGATGGGTAGGCAGGAGCTGATGGGTAGGCAGGAGCAAAATAATGAAGGGAACTAAAAGTGAGTGTCAAAAACACGTTGATATCGATACGATTCTTGATTGTGAGCCAGTGCAGATCAGTGAGAAGTGGTTCAATATGGCGACTGCAACGTTCAAGATAGACAAGCTTAGCTGCACAGTTTTTTGCTAACTGTAGGAGCCTTATTGTACAGGCCAGATGACCTGCAAGGAGGGAGTTATACAAACCAAGATGGGATGTCGAAAATGCATGGACTAAATTGGATATGGTATCTTAGCAGGCCCATAAGGTCAGGGTCGTCACCCATGTAAGAAAGGGTACGACTTGCCAGAGGTAGCCAGTCCTACTAAGGCTAAAGGGACATGTCGGATGGCTCAGCACCAGACATGCCGCTCCGCAATATATGATCAATAAATGTTACCTCGCATAGGGTCAATCAGTTCACTAAATATACTAGATATGCTACAACACAAACGGGCAAAGGATAAATTGGCTAAAAAATATTCTTCAATTACTCTAGCAAAACGGATTATAGCAGCCACCCAAAAATAAATTCCTCCAAGGTAATTGAATTGTATGCATGCAAGCAAATTAGATATCTAAAGATCACAGACACATCCTGACAATAAATGCTCAATAAATGTTATCCTATAGGATCATGTAGTCTACAGAATAAGTCAGATGAGCCATAAGGCCAAACATCACAGTGGTACTGCTAGCACAAAAACATCCGGATAAAGCTCACAAAAACAGATTAAAGTAACTGCCCGTAATAAACACCACCCACTAAAAGAATTGCATTTCGTGCACATGTGCAGATAAGATCTCGTGAGGTTAGCTTATGTATCACAAACAACAGGCTATAAAGTTCTTAGCTCAATCACAAGGCACTGATCTTGCAGAGCTAACCACATCTGCACCACACAGCTGTCCTTTAAGTGACCCTCCCTCTTCTCCCCCCCCAAGATTAGGACATGCATATCGTTCTACTGCCAAACAGTGCAGTGCCAAACATAAGCAGCACTGCTCACAGTCACTGACGGCTGGGTTGAGTAAGCTGCTCAGTTCCCAATCAGCACTCATGACCATTTATCACCGACAGACGACTCATCGGGCAACACTACTCAGCCAAAGCCTTGGCTTGGGCCTGCTGCACAGCACAAAGGGTGGGACTGCAAGTCCCATACTTGCACTTAACTTATGCTAAATAACAGCAGGACGACAACATCCTTTGCACTCCACACCAAATATTGTATCACCAGCTTAATTCACATTCGAACTCAGCTCTCACTATTACTGTAGGACTCTTTCCTCTATGGAAAGGCACATGTATCTCTGTGTAACATGGATGTTGGTATTGAAACAGTGCATAGGCATCTGATGGCTGGCATCAAAAAGCTCACGCTGCTTATTACCCGAGCGGCCGTCCATCACTATAAGAAAGCGCACACGCCCCTGGGCAGACATAGATGGCTTGCACTAAAAGGGTGCAGCATTGCATCTAGAACCAAGAACGTTCTGTTTTGCTAACCAAAGATGTCTTACGGCAGTGTCTCTATGCAGCTGCTCCTTAATTTGTCCTAAAGGCTATGCAAGCAGCACCTAGGAAAACTCACTCCACTAAGCTGTCTCGCTAGTGATGTTCAACCTGCTTCTCAGATTACTTTTTGCGTGCAAAAAAGTGGACAACCCTGGAAATACTTTGGGAATATCCCTGCCACCATTGTCAGAGCATCAGTACATGCATTTCTGCAGATATTGCACAAGCTAAGCCGGGGATCTAGAGTGAGCTGAAGACACTCAAAAGAAGAAAATTAGCATCAGAATTGTGCCAAGCACTGTGATGCAGGGCTCGACAAAGGCGGCTAAGAAAATCTTACCAATGAACCTAGGAAACAAGCAGGGCCGCACATATACAAGTCGGGCATAATCAACTATGTCCGTGGACAGCAGAGACCAGCAGAGCAGCAATTATTTGAGTCAGTGGAAACTGGAATGGCCACTGGATGAACCAGCTGCATAAGATCTTCTCGGCAGCATGGCTTCGTCGTAGTGGGAAATTGGCTAAAATTGTGTGCATGCGCCCCGAGCAAACAAACCAAAAAACGGCAGCCTGTCAGCAGCACCAGAAGGAGCAGGAAGGCCACAAGTGCCGAGCCAGAGATAAAGCCTTGGCAGATTTCTTAATGCAAGTAAGCCACGACAACTAGGATGCAGATTGCAACGTCAGCTGGAAGAAATCTTCACAGAGGCTTGCTAGAAAAGTGGAAGTCTGACAAACTTACAACAAAAAAAAAGCCAACAGCATACACACTGTCAGCCCAATCGGTGACCATGCTGGTTTGCCAGCAATGGGTCAAAAACACTCGAAATCAGCTTGGCCAATCAGCTGATGTCACTTTCGGCTGGTGGTATTGCCACGGTTTTTAATGACACATCATTGTAGCATTGTTGCTCACTAGACCGTGGCGAATGTGCCACGGAACTCAGCTTTCGAGAAAAACGTCTTGTCGGTTGAAGGAGCTGCTTTCACAGCAACAAACAAGACTTGAAACGTTCACAGGTGTGCAACTGAAAGGCAAACTCGGTTTGTAACTGGGTTTGCAGATCCACAAAGCCAACAACTGTGTGGGTGTTACGATAGAGTTTTCAAAAGGGAAGCCTGAGCAGCTTCCGATGCACTTACGGTAGCCAGCCACCACACGTGGTTCGAAACGATGCTGACTTTCACTGACCCGAGTAAGAACAAAACAATGAGCTAAGAAGCCTTTTGAGAGGTTACCTCACCGGAGCAGCTACGTCAGCCTACAGTTTTGCCTGAACTTATGTTAAATGCCGTTTACTGTCACTTTTGTACACACCCTGTCACATTGTCACAGACTACAGTCACTGCAATTCAGTATGCTACTCTGCCCACTGTACATGTTGTTGGCCCATTGGCTTGGGCGTCAGTATCGAAGGCGCTCAACTTCCTTCCTTATTGTCATTAAACGTGGTGGACAGATTTGTGTTCCTATTCGGGTCTTCGATACCCGACATAGTTTCCTACCATGCCTTTCTGCTCGGTGTTCCAAAGGCTGTCTTATCCAACGGCGGCGATGCTGAGACAGGTGCCCAGGTCTAGGGAGCTCTCTGAATTTACCTGAAAGAGACTTCAACCTAAAACAATGAGTGGGTCGCTCGACAAGTGACAGAGTCTCGTCTCGTGTCTCGTCTCGTGCTCCTGACGACTATACAGCTCCAGCGTGGGTCAAGAGCGCCCTTGAAGGCCACAGAGCCCACATTGTCGGTAAGCACACACTGATAGACCTTAGGTTATGGCACGCCAAGATGCAAAATCCTTAAGCAGTGCACTGGCTTACCCCGAGCCAGTACAATGTCACCTGAAGGTAACAGCGAGACACGAGATGCAATACTGGTTCCAAATGGAAAAAATGCACATGCAGCCACCTTATTTGTATTAGCATGTATGATGCCAATTCGACATGACCCCTCATTGGCAGTTTCTAATGTCTCACACCGGCTTGGCCCGGAGGTTAAGGTGCTCGCGTATGGCGACCGAGGTCGTGGGCTCGAGCCCTGCGACATATGTGAAGCTCCTGGATAGAGCTTTAAGATCTCTCAGGGTGTTATTCAGATGAATTATATTTTTTCCTACACAATAGTGACTGTCAAGAGAATATTTCACTGCAGCATCATTAATCCACTGCTCAATAAGCTAATCCAATTTCAGAAACACTATCTCAGCGACCGCACTGGACACTGATCGGCTCCGGCCAGCATTCGAAACATTATTTTGCACCAGCACTAATGTATTCCAGACAGTTTAGAAACAGCTCATGTCAATGACGTGGTAGGACTGTAAAGCTATCAAACTACGTTTTCTTAAGAAAAAGAAACATAAGCGATATTTTGAAACGGGTCCAGTTTTGGCTGACTTTATATGGGCTTAAAGCAATGGGGAAAATCAAGATTCAAATAACAAGAACGGGGACATGCAAAAAGATGAGCCTAACAAACTAGCTTCCGGTTGACTCCCTGACCTTGATGAGTCCGTAAAACATCCGTAAATGGGTATATTGCATCAGCAATGAGTTATAAAATGCCATGTAAATGAAAATTGGTTTTTACTACGACCTCAAGTAGAAAAACATCTTCAAACAGAATAAAAAACTGTATTTCTGATTTTTATGTGCACTGAGTAAATAAACATTTAGGTGTAGGTTTCAATTCTCTTCAATTTATTCTTTACCAGAACCGGATCCATGGCTTACCAACGCTTGCGTTCATGCATGAACGATCCAACATCACCAAGTCCAGACTTTAAAAAACTAGTATAAAAAGAGCATACCTTTTCGATATACCTCAAAGATTTGCACATAAAAAATTCAGACTAATTCCCGAAATATGTCTTCACAAGTTAAAATGAAAATAAACACGCTCCTTAACAGTAGGTCGGCCACCAATATACTTAATAACATGAGATTCTCGAGTACGTTCACTCAAGGAAGCAGCAGGAAAAGTATGAACACCTATTTGAATACAGCAGGCTTCACCCCGTCTGATGCCTTGCTGTAATAAAACATCGCTACGAATAGATTATTCAAGGAAAGTCTTTGCAGTCATAATGATCACATCGTCGAATTGAATCGCGTACAACAGCGAACGCAAAGCCATGTAAGGTTAACAACCTCAGTTTTCTGCGGGAATTAATATGCTGTGTTACCGGGAAGAGCTTGAACGTGCACCATCCCAATTATAAACGGCCGAGCCGATGATAAAAGACGTTTCAAAGCCATGCTGCAGTTAAAAGTGGGTGGTAGCGACCATTACGCCCTTGACATTGAAAGAACCAATCGTATCAAAGCGTCTCTGTAGCTATCCCATCAGGCCCGTTACTATCCCCACCGGCTGATAGGGCGGTTCTCCGAGCAGTCGACAGCAGCTTATAGACAGCTGTCTTCATTAATTTATTCTAGTAGTTTGGAAAAATATACTGATTTCTAGAATCAAGCTATTTGACTTTATAAAACAGTGCAAGACTCAGTCCACTTCACTTTGGGGAATAAGGTGACCGAGACAGCAGTGTGTTTACATGGCATCTAAAACACCCGCGCTAGCGCGGGAGTGAAACAAAGGTAGGGGAAGCATTTTCAAGGGGTTAGTGGCCTGTAATCAGGCACAGGCTTTTCAAAAGCCCCTTTCAAAAGCCATATTTTATGTCGTACTCTGTGAGCGATGCGTGCAGCAGAGCTCCATCTCACGAACGCTCACCCCATCGCACCCTGGTCACCCAGTACCCTTGAAACCGGAAAGCTCTAGGGTTTCATAAAATTTCACGTAACGTGTTGCTAAGTGCGTAGGCACGCTCCAAAGTTTATTGCAGATGTTCAGTTCAAAATAGTCATTTATCTAGCAGCAGACGCTGACGTATTTATTACCCGAGCCACAAATGCGCGGGGGAGCTGCGCGCGTCGTTTTTGGCGGGCTCGATGGTCAGTGGACGCCCTGCCGTCTCACAGGTAAGACGTGTAGTGCAGCTGCTGGCCTGACACGTCATCACTGGAATCTTATTCGCAAATAGTTGACTATCTCGTGTTCCACTTCGTAAGTATGTGCTCACTAATATGTTTAGTGAGTGCTTTGTTACCCATCGCGTTCTTCCACGTCCCCGCCCGGCGCCGCGTCTGGTGAGTGTCGCCAGCCTTCATCCATCTTTGTCTTGCCAGATCGGTCCTTGCGGCCACTTATGCATAAATATTTGATAAGAAACTCAAATCGTATCAATTTAGGTACATCTACAAGACGATATAGTTGCTATGCCACGAAAAAGGTAAGGGACGCTGGCCGGGCACATGCCGGCGTGCTAGGCCGGCTGCTGCAGCGCTTTTATCTTTTGCATGCACCCGTTAAGTTTCTGGCGACATTTCCTTGGCTGCAGCTTTCTGAATTCTTCGAAAGAATCGACGGATAGTGGAAGCATCGACAAGTACTTAACATGCGAAATGAGGAAAAGGAAGTGCCAGGCAGCTGCCGTCGACGAACCCGCCGTGAGTGACCCGCCAAATTTAGTCGGTCGTGGCCCTCGAGCCTGCAGGTGTCGCTTATGGTTGTTCGAATTTCCTAGTCTCTTCTCGTGTATAAAGCATGCTTCTTTGTTCACGCTAGGGTCCGCCTTGTCAGGAAGATGAGAATTCGACCGTGTCTGAGCAGGTCACCAAGCGACGTCAGGAGTTTTATATTGAGGTTAGGCTAATTGCTAGCGATCCAGTAGCCGTGCTCACTTCTTTCTCTGGCATTTTCTGGCGCTCGATTTCACTGATTAACTGCTTCCTTGTAACTGGTGCTGGAATTGTTCGCCAGTCAGTGCACAACGTGCTATCTGCCCTGTGGCCTCCCATACCATCCGCCTCGTGATGTGCCCGAGATTTCACTATTGAACTTGTGCCAGCCTGTAGGGTTTTAGCATGATCAGATTTTTGAGGCAATTCGGAGACCAAGAACGATTGATGCCTGATGTTAGAGGGCCTTCTGTCGTCAGTATTATGTTTCTAGTCTCAGCCATCTTAGTGTATGTGGTGTAAGAGTGAGGACCCCCTGCAGTAGTGTGGCTTGCTATTGTTAACTTTTGGTGATTTATGAAACGCCCTTTACTATCATGGGTGATCGTGAAGTTACTAGTTACGGCCAGCCTTTCCTATGTAACACATCCTGTGATAGTCTTGAGGCAGTGTCACACAGTCGATTAAGTTCGACTGTGATGTGCACTCAAATGATTGACCTAACAGCATTGAATCTGTTGGGATCCAAGACTGAGTTTGAGGATTCTGTTCATGAATATTCTTTGTAGAAAGTTTGAGAGTAGCCGGCATATTGTCCGACTTCAGATGGGGTATAATGCAGTGTTTTGTTGTATTACAATAGACTGTTCATACCCAATTATCTTCATTTGTCTTGTCAGTACCATGATGCCATTGTATAGGGAGTCGTGTCCAGGTGCTATTCAGTCGGTTTGTGCTGCTACGCCATTGCTATTTCACACTAAGCAATGTAAAAGAAAATAACATGCATCAGCTTGGCACACATACCTTTATTCAGTCAGAGTCTATTGACCCATGCAGAGAATGAAGGCACTTTTTGTAAGCATTCTCTATGAATAGTGTTCAATTGAAATGCAACATGTGAATCAATGGTTGAGTATAAGGTCTCCAGTTTGTATAACCTGTTCTAGTGCATGTTATTGGATGGTCCTCTCCTGTTTTAAAGCTTTTAGGAGTAGCTAGACATCGAACTCGTTGAAACTTTAAGAGATTAAAGAAAGCAAATTCGTAAGTCTCTGTCTCAGTGCTGCTGCCCCAAGATATGGTTGGGCATCAACTGAATGGACTTATTGTTTTGTAGAGCAATATTATTTAAACCCATCTGATGTTTAGTTCGGCTTATTTTGCGTGGCAAATCAGAGCTGGGTGTCAATTCATTCAGCCTTGTCGGACTCTATGTGCAATTGTGTACAGTTAATATTCAGCACCCTTGCTGCCCTAGTTTGGGCCATGGCTAAAGTGCTAACCTTTAGCAACCGACATTGTGGGCTAAGGTTTGATCAAATACCGTGTTTTGTTTGTGACATCAATTCGGCCATCTGAAGACGACGTCAGGCCGAGCCTCACTTAGGTATACTAGTGCCTACATGTCAGTCGAGTACTAAGTATTTTGTGAATTGTGGCATTATGTTAGTGCTGTGAATGCACCACTAGCATTTGCCTAACCTGCCAATGAAAACATGGAACAGGCATCAAGAGTATGGCTGTCAGCACCATCTCAGCAAAGCTAAACCATGGTAATCCTAATCGGTACATGTACTCCATAGAATTGTGTTACATCATGGGGGAGATCTTAGCCAATTGATACATTTTCATGATCTTTAATCTCCTGACTTCCAACCAATATCCACACATTAGTCAAGGAAAGGCTTGCTGAATGGAGGCAACTGCTGGCCGACAGGAGTTATTAAGAGTGTAGATGCCTTCATAAAAGTTGATGGCTTACCGGTGATCTTGGTTTTATTTACTATATCTTATATCAAGGCGAACTGCAGGTCGAATACTGCAGATCCCTTGGTCATCTCTTTTCAAGGTACATATCTGTAATCGGGTCTTGTTGATTCAGCATACTGATATCATCCAGTATAAGCAGTGTAGGTCAAGGTGAACTCATGCTACCTACATCTATGGTTGGTCAAAATGCACGAGTTGTTACAACTGCCTTTGCTGGTTGTGTAGGTTTGTGACTTAACTCACGATGATTTTTCAAGCACTTCGATATATATCTATATGTATATGTAATTCATTTGTTTAGCAATGGTATCTCTTTAGTGTTTTTTAGATAAATTGAGCTGATGGTTCAGCTTAACATATATTTATAACAATGAATGATTTTTGACTACCAGTTAGCTGTCTAGTATCCTGTCGAGGAATCCTGCATTTAGTCCTCGTCGGGTCTGATAGATAGCCGGGTATTTTAAAGATGGGCTAAACCTTGACCCGGACCAGGCCAGTAGATTGTAGAAGAGGCTGGAAATGTGTCTTAGTCCTTTCTATGTCGGCCTTGAGTGTTCTGCCTTCTGATTGTATTCTCCTTGCTGTCCTAATGCCTCTACAGTAAAATGTCATTCTCCTACCGGTTAGCTGTGTGCACTGGCTAGGCAGTTGTCTTGTGATTGTACCTTACCTGCACGGTCAGGCTGCTCATAGCAATAATTATTGATCGGTTCGTGGGATCAGTATAGACGACAGGGGTTAGTCCAATGTCCTTCTCTGTTAACTCCGAAGCACATCGTCCTGCTACTTCATACTTTCGATGGACAAGGGCAGACAGTATGTAAAACTTAAGGCCGTGCCACGTGGCCGGAGAGGGCTGTGGATGCTGGTACTGCTTCTGCATGGCTTTAATATCATTCTCAACCCAAATTAGTGACTGCTGCCAGCTATTCAGACACCTAATTTTCCACTGGTGCCAAGTGGCCATTTTTGGGGGCTGGTGCCAAGTGGAAAGGCCGAGAATGGTCTCCTGTGTTTGTGTCTTTCTCTCGGAAGAGCAGGCCGGCTCATCTCATGGTAGAGCTTGTTGTCTGTGCTCCTATTGTTCTTATTCAACGTGTCATTGTCAGGCATATTGAGTGGATGTTCACTCCCTGCAATATCGGCACTCTTTGTGTGTCGTTGCTATCACCTAATATGTCACCTTAGTTTTGCACTGGCTTGGTTTCTGTCATTTGTGTTTCCACACTCCTTGCCCGGGAGTCTTGGGTTCGAGCCCTGCTGCATGTGATTCTTTGTTGCCCACTGCAATCGGTATGCTCTTCTGCCTTTATGTGAGGCTATTAAATCAGCCGACCTTTACTTTCGTATGTTCCTACCTCTATGAATTTTCGATTTAACTGTGTCAAGAGCAATGCAAAACCGTCGGATCAGGGCTGGGTTTGTGCTGTGTATTACTGTCTTCGCCTCCCTGACCGACTACTGAAGGGCTATGCCGATGTGCCCAAGCAATAGTACAAAGCCAGTCTAAGTACTTTAATCCGAAACATTGGCTCTCTCACTCGTAGCCCTTGCAGGCTACGACTCCTCAGTGCTAGCCGAAGATCTTCGAAGTCAGGCCTACACTAGTCGGTAGGTCGAACACACACAGCATCAGCAGCAACCCCGGGTGGATCGGGGCCACTTCCTCAGCACCAGCCAGCCATAAGTCAATGTGAATTTTAGATATATATATATATATATATATATATATATATATATATATATATATATATATATATATATATATATATATATATATATATATATATATATACATATATCCATCTGTAACTTCTCAAAGATTAAATTGGTGTTTTGCTTAGCAGCTTTCTATAGCTCACTCGAAGCCTAAGCAGTTTTCTGTACAAATTCGGCAGCCTACAGGCTCGTGCAACAAAGAGAGAGTGAGAAGCATAGTAGCTGAGTCAGCAGGGCAATCGAGGAAGTGAGTAGCATGAAAGTATCTGAGTCAGGGCGGCTGGAAATGATGTGCTGCGGTCGGCAGTAGGTTAATAGATGTCGTTACATAGAATAGTGGAAGTGAGCACTTCTGTCTAGGACCTGCAGAGCAAAAGTTTCTGTCGGCCAACGGTCTGAGTTCGTAGGAATGGAACGGCTAATTTATTGCCTTTAGAGGACACGACTATGCTGAAACTGGTGCAGTAGTTCAGCTAAGTGTGAAGGAGCTGTGCCATGGCGGACTTTTCGGGTCAGCGTAAGAACTTCTATGTGTATCCATTGATCTGCGTTAAGCCATAGCAGCCCATTCAGCAAAGGAGACACATAGCTGAACCTCTGGGATTTAGTTACTAGCCTTGCAGTCATATTCCTCACCTATTTGCCTGCCACCGTGGTAGACAATTCCCTATCTTAGATAAGAATCTTAAGTGAAGGCTAGTTGTTTAAGAAGTCTTCTTACTGAAACTTTCAAAATCGTTCAAGTAAGATATTGAGATGAATAGTTTGGAACGCAGCTGATACATTCAGCCAGGCCAGGGCAGTGACATTCGTGTCAACGTTGCTGCATACCATGTCGTTGGTAACATGGGGGAGAGCAATTTTAGTGGAATTGTGTTGCAATACCGAATGTAATTTTTTTCTAGCTATTCATTCTTTCCTATGTGTGCCACAAGCTGCTTAGCAACAATCTCTTCGAGAATCTTTGACAGAAAAGCAAGATGGTAAGCTGGGCGGTTGTTCGCTAAGACCTCCGAATCAAATTCAGGCTTTATAAGTAATGGTCGAACTATGGCTGATTTGAACAGCGAGCAGCAGACTTGGGAACAACTCTGTTATCCAGAAAAGCATTAAAACACTTGAGTTAAAGCTGAACTGAGTTGTGTGCCAGTGAAAACCACCGCAGGAATAGTATAGGTTCTTCAGGTGGAGCTCTTTTTACTAGACTTTATTTGGTTTGCTTATTTTGCATGCAGAAACCTCGGAGAATCTCTAAATAAGATTGCAACTCAGCATTTGCTTTAATCGGAGGGGGCTCTATGGGGCCACAAAGAAGTGCAATTTTTTCAACGATGAAGGCAAACCTTTTTCGTCCCAGCCATTAGTATTAAGGGAGTGAGACCTCTTAAAGTTGGCAAGCTACTTGTTCCTCATCTCATAAATTTGTTTTGGGTCTTACTGGCAGTGCTTTAGTTATCGAGTGAAAAAGGAAGCCCCTGGCCTATCTAAGCCTTCGGGTGAGTGTAGAGGCAAAGCCAGGATTGGAGTGTCGAGTTAGCATGGGTATGACCGGGGGAGCCTCCTCTAAAAGGGGTCTGGAGGCGGTTGCCCTAGCTACTGTAGATGTCGTGCAGCCTGGCCCAGCAGCAAGGGGGCTGCCCCTAAAGCGAGGCGGTAAAGCCAACGACCAGATATCGGACTCGCCTCCCACCTACCAGGTCAGGGGTGGCTGCCACCCTCTGGGTGTAGATGCAACGCTCTCTGAAATAGGGTAGATAGTCGTCAGACCCAGACTTCTTGACGGGTGTTCAAGCCTTCGCTTAACACGGTGCATCTTCTGAAGTTATTTGGTAAATTTAAAGGAATCTCCTTGACCCGGCACACTAACTAAATGTAGCAGAGCATGCTCATCGAAAGCACACCCGAGTTTTACTATCTTGGTTAATGTATTGAGGCCTGTAGATCAATTAGACCTGCAACCCAAATGGGTTACAGAAACTTCTCCGGACATTAGTTTTCAAGTTGCATCGTCTCACAAACTCAATGTTACACTGCATCTACAATGGAACCGGAGAAGTAAATGAGATTAGTGTGAGATAGCAAGTGTGCACACAACAAGGTCATTGGGGTAGAGATTCTTAGTGATGACTAGATCCAGAATTGAACAAGGTTAGGCAGACTGCCTGAAGGAGGCTGATTGATCACAGCTGTGGGAGTCGTGGTCTTTTATGTGGACCTGATAGCAACTAGTTCAAGCGATGGCACATGTGAAAAACTGCAGGTCCTTATGCCAAGCAATTCACGATCAACGACAGCAATCCTGAAGAGCACATATTCATACTTAATGAACTGAAAGAATTAGACTTCTGCAGAGTTACACAACCAGCCATCGGGGCAGGACGCCATTCTTGTCTTGGTCCAGCAGACAGGCATCTAGCTTGTCCCCGAAGCCTGATCGCAGATAAGTAGCCCCTTGGTTTTTCTGTGCGTGAACATTGAAAAGACTTAGGCTGTCCGGTGCCTTTGGGGGGGGACCAAATAGAAATGGTGGGGTCGCTGTGAGCATGCTTAGCATTCCCCGGCCGACCGAAGGATGGTACATTAACTGTGGCTTGGGCACAGGCCGGTACCCAGCTGTGGTACACTGGCCAGCCTTTGATTAGCTGCTGCTGATAAGTTGGGGGCAGGGCAAAAGGACCCAGTAGATACAGGAGCAGCAAGGCATACAGTCACTTTCCGAGTCGTCTAAGGGGGGCCCACCCCCACTCAAGCAGCTGGCAGTCGAGGTCAGAGGGGAGGTCGAAGGTCGAGGTCGCAGCACCTACTCAGTTGCCGGCCATTGAGGCCTGCTGCAGTACGCCACTGCAGCAGCTGCGCAGCGGCTAGCGGCACGGCCGGAGCCACGACGATGCCCCCAGCCTCGGTCCGGCAGCTGGCAGGCCGAAAGATTGTGGCCAGTTGTGCTAGCAATGTTTCAGTGGAGTTAGTACAGTAACCTTATAAGTTCTGCCTTCCAAGCTGAAGAACAGCTATTTATTGTCCTGATTAAACCCGCAGAACGCACGTGCTCGATTACACTACTGTCCCATTCCAAGTTCAAGAGTTCATGAGAAAAGTTCGATCTGAAGTAGTTTGATGTATGATCTGGGGAAGTAGTTATCCAGGCGTAGAGGAGCGTTCGGACTCGGTAGCTATGCTGCTGTGTGCATTAGTATCTCCTGCATAGAAGCAGGCGAATGCTGAGAGAAGCGCTTTTATGGCAAAACCATTTTTAGTGCTATTGTTGACTCGATGACTGGGCTCCCCTCGGCACGTCTGCTATCGGCTATTGGAATGTCACTGTGGCTTCAGTCCATCTGATCGCTGTATACAGCATTTGAAGCATTTTGCCTTGTCTTCTCGGGAAGGCGAGTGACCGTGTGCATTCTTCTTTCCTTGTGGATTTCCCGACGCCTCTTGACTGCGCAAACTCTGCTTTTGGTATCCTGTTTTGGCAACCCAACTTTGACTCTGATGGGCTGCAGCGGAGGTGGGCTTTGTGTGGCTCTCCCATGTTAATCCTTGTCAATGAGTGCCGCCATCTTGCGTCCTTGGACCCTTGAAATGTGGCACCTGCCTTGGTGGCCACTGCGAGTTTCTTGGCGTTCAGCAAGTGAGGTGTCGCCATTGTTATTACATCTACCTCAAAGCAGAAAGCTTTTGCTTTAACTCGCCACAGAACCGTTGGATTCCCATATGTGGTACGGCCAGCCCGACGACGGCAGCCGTCACCGTCTCGCACGTGAACCAGCTGCTGGGTGTCACTGCATCGGAGACTGCAGCAGCCGCTTGCAGCCTGAGGAGTGGTGCTTCTGGCAGCAGCAGCACGGGTGGCATGACGTCGTTTCGCTTTCAAAACTACTTTACCACCCCACTTGAGGAAGTGAGGTCGCCATTGCCTCATCTGGCCTGGGCCGACCGTTGCGAAGTGTGGCTTGAAATGCTGAAAAGGGAGTCGAAATATCATCGCGATCCGAAACTGTTTGCCAGGCACCAGCTCTTGCAGCCACACATGCGAGCCATCCTGCTGGACTGGCTTATTGAGGTGAGGCGGCGTGCCGTGTCTGCTCGAGACGTGCGTCCTCGCTGTCTCTGGCGCTGTCCGTCGCTCGTCAGTGCCGCGCGCTTCGAGCCAGCGCCACTCTGCTGTGGCTCTCGTGCGTTCATATGCGCTCGCCGTACAATTCATCGACGCATGCGACTCCCGTGACTAGGTCTGCGAAGTGCACCGGTTGCACCGACAGACGTTCTACCTCACCGTCGACTTTGTCGATCGCTACTTGTCGGTGCAGACGAACGTCCACAAGACTCAGCTGCAGCTTATCGGCATCACGGCTCTTTTTATTGCCGCCAAGCTCGAGGTAGGTGAGACACCCCAGAGTCGTAGGGGGGAAGGACAGGGGTAGGGACAGCCTCGGCAGCACGTTGTTTGTTCACGTTGTATGCATCTCATCTCATAGCTGCAGCTTATGGGCATTGTTATTGGTGTCAGCTGACCGACGGCTTTGATTGACTGCCCTACATGGTTGATGTCCTTAGGTTGCATAACGGATGGTAGGCGAGCAGCCAAGTTGAAGTGCCTATCTCTTTTCCCCACCACTTTTCCATTGCAGTTGCCGATGTGCTCTAGTTTTAAAAACGCATTAAGATGGTCAGAGAAAGCAAGTAAATATGGCACGAATGGGAAGAAATGACCCGGGAAGAAATACATGCTAGAGGAATGTTTTTTCTATTGAGCAAAAGAAAGGCAAAAGTAAGCAAAGTTATGTAGTGGCTATTTCCTTGCTTGCAGTGGGCAATAAAGGATTGTCTCTTGCTGGATTTCAACTCACGATCCGGATCATAGAGGGCGAGCCCCTTACCTTTGGGTAAGACCCAGAGACCAGGGAAGGCAACTGCCGGCAAGCAGTGTAAATAGGTGGCCGTAATACAAATCTGGAAGAGCCCGGGTACTCACGTGGCTTTCGTCCTTATTCTGGCGTGGCTTTGAGGCTGCACATACATAACCCATATTTTTCGTCCAACTTCGAGTGCATACCTTTTTTCACGTGCCTTTTGTGTGCGTGCGTAAGTGCTTCTACCGTTGTATCACCTATCGGGTGCACCATCTTGGTACACAGCCTGCTTGCTTTTAGGAAATTTACCCTCCCAAAGTAGCCGAGTTTGCTTACGTCACGGACGGTGCTTGCAGTGAGACCGACATTATCAACCAAGAGCTGATAATGCTAAAGGTAATTCGCGATGCCGGCAATCGGATTCAATGCAGCTAAAACTTTGGCCTCCGGCAGTCGTTGCTAGCAGCACCAGCTTTAACTAGGTAGCAAGTAGTTTAGAGCCGCCATTTTTTCACTCGACGCCGGCAGTCGGCCACTCACTCTCACGTCTTGGGCCATTTCGAGCGATAGCTGGCTGCTCTGAGCCGGCGGACCCCACGTCCTCTGCTGGTGCTGTCTCTCTCTCTCTCTCTCTCTCTCTCTCTCTCTCTCTCTCTCTCTCTCTCTCTCTCTCTCTCTCTCTCTCTCTCTCTCGTGGCATATTGGTCTCAGTTGGACAGGTAGCAGACTGGCACCAGCTGTTCCCAGCAAGTCGCGAACTGTCACTCTTTCCCGGACTGTGTCACGACTTGCCATTCGGCTTCGGAGGGGCAGCGGCCGTAGTCTTTTTTGCTGCCTTCCCTGCGCCTCGTGTTTTCTCCGATGACCGGTTGTCCGATTGCACTAGATGCTCGCTCGAGTGCTTACCCGAGGCTGTGCACCATCGTCTGACCCGTAATCAGCCGACGGCTGTCGATTATGGCCCCGTGTCTGCCTGTGCTGCTCTCTTCTCTGCTCAATCTTTGCTCTTGCATTATTTTGGGCGGCTCGAGTGAGTAGCGCTCCTTCGCTCACCCTATCTGCCGACCTTCTTGCCCGTTGGGGGGAGGCAGGAGGTGGCTTTGCAGCTTAGTAGTGAACCTTCACGAAGCCGGCGTGCCCCAGAAGCGCGAGCAGAGCTCGTCGAGGCCTCTTTCTATTCTTTTCGCTGGCGACTTCAAGCCTGTTCCTCTGCCAAGCCTCCCCGCCGACCCTGGCATCTGCTCTTCGTAAAGCTGCCGGTGTTGCCTGTAGGTTGTCGGCGAGGGCACTGCAAAAGAACCCCTTTCTCTTGCGGCCCGTCGGCAGCCTGCTCGATTTGCCGGCGGTCGGGTGTGCTTTCCCTGGAATTCGCTGGCTCGTCATCATCGATCTTCGTCGTTCTTTGCAGTCTCTAAAGTGGGAGGTCAATCCGGTGACTGTGAATAATTGGATAACCGCATACATGCAGCTCCTGCGCCTGCACAAGTCCGACTTCCTCGCTGCTGCGGCAGGAGCGCAGCGGCCCGTCGACCGGACTGGCGCCGCCTCGTCGGGCGAGCATAAGAATGCCGACGAAGCAGATCTCCTCGTGCCCTGCTTCTCCGGACGCGCTTTCGCTCAGCTCATTCGGGTAAGCCGCTCGAGCGTTCACGCCACCGCTTCGGCGGTGTGAGCCCGCTCGGTGCTCGCTGCTGGCAACCTAACGATTGCGTAGCGATTAGAAGGAGCGAGTTGTATTAGATGGTGGCTGCCATCGAGGCTCTCGCTGGCCGTCAGTCGTCGTCTGGTCCATCAGCGGCATCCATGCTTCGCTCGCTCTTACCGCATTCGCTCGCTCACCGGGCAGCCCAGTTCAATCACCCTAGAGCAGCAGAGGCACTTGCCATTGCACTTACTGCGCGCTTGCGATTCGGTGTTATGTCGTGTACGCTGCTGCAGTATTCCTACGTGCAGTAATTGTATTCCTTGTGTGTTTTGTTTTCTTGTTTTTTAGCTGACAGACCTGTGCATGCTGGAAGTGGGTTGTCTTCACCATTCGTACAGCGTTATAGCCGCGTCGGCCCTGTATCACATGTCGGCAGAGAAGGTGGCGCTCGGCGTCTCGGGTGCGTACGGTGTGCGCCTGCTTCTGTCGCCGCCCAGCCAACGCTCCCCATCGGCTGCAGCCGTCTCTCCTTTGGGCCCACGCTAGTAGCGCACATTGACTGGCAGCATTGCCGTCCGCCAAAAATGCTGGCGTTTTGTTTTGGCAGCAATGTTTACGCTGGCTGCCTTTCTTTTTGAGTGGTTTAGAAGTTCTCTTTGAGTCCTAGTTTGTATAAATATGGTGCCTTCGCGAATCTTTGCCCGAGTAGTGTCTGTCGGCTTTCCTTTCTGATAGATACCCTGTGCCTCGATGCTTCCTTTTCTTTTAAACGCCAAGACTTTGGTCACCAACCGTGCATGCCACGCTTGCGATGCAGGTTATGGCTGGGGAGACATAGCGCCCTGCGTTGCCTGGATGGCACCATTTGCACTCGCCGTGCGCCAGAAGGATGCCGTGCGCATGCCGAACTTCGACAATGTTGCACCGGAAGATGCACACAACGTCCAATCTCATTGCGGCGACCTGACCTTGCTCGTAAGTGTCTTGCCTGGCCGCTCTGGCTGCCACGAGAGAGCGCTTCTGCCACCTTCGCACAGCTGGTCGATTGATGCCAAGACTGCGCACACACACACACACACACACACACACACACACAGGGCAGCTAACGGGCACGAGCAGACGCCACTCTATTTGTCTGTCGCATCCATTGCTATCCAGCAGCCTGGTGCCGTTACCTGGGAACTGTCTGCAACTGTCCTAGCGTAGCGACAAAAACAAGCCTTGGCAGTGAATGCAGACTTGATGCTCCGATAGTGGTGTTTCTCACTCGGGGGGGCCCCCCCCCCCCCCCCCCCCCCCCGCTTTCCGGTCGTTGCTGGATGGCTGCTTCTAAACTGCTGATGCACGGTCGAGGCCAAGTGGCTGTCCCTTGCCAAGTTTGTCGAAAGCCAGCCTTGAATTAAGGGCTGGCTTAAAAATGACTTTTTGTTGCAGCATAGCTGGGGTGGGAACCCCTGCTGTGCAGCTGACACGATGCTGGCCAGCAGTACTGTCGGGGGGGGGGGGACAGTCGCGCACAAGCCATGACTAGTCAAGATAGTGTCCCCCTATGCTGGATCAGCAGCCTTCAAGACCATGGGGGGATGGGATCATAACCACTATTGCTTCGGGAATTGCATTTTTATGTGCAGTGCACTTAATCATCTAAAAGGTTTGCGGTTTGGTGATTGAAGGAAAGAAGCAAGAACTGGCTGGGCATGCCCGTGCCTTTACTGTCGCTCGGTCCTACCCCTTTCGACGGCTGACTCTACACTGCAGACTTCTGTGACTTTCAGTTCTTTGATAAGAAACTTACCTAGAACTCACTGCCAGCTGACTTAACGTAACCCTTACTTGACGGCCTTTTAAAAAGTAGCTATAAACTCTTGCTTACTTTCCAGCACATGTAAAGTGTCTAGAAAAAGATTTAGTCCTCTTGGGTGCTTCGAATATTTTGTATCATTGTTATATTCAGAGTGCCTTTCTTAGCTCGCTCGAGTAATTCTCTTCGGGCTGCCGTGATGCACAACGCTCACCTGCAAGCCTGCTTGCCACCTTGCTGCAGCACGCTCACCTTATAGGACTATACATTGTACATTGTAGGAGGTAGTGAGGAACGCACAAGCACGGATCAATGCGAGTCTCGCCCGGTCCAGCCCGGACACGTGCGGCCAGCCTGCACCGGGCGGTGTGCTAACTCCGCCTCCTAGTCACGAGAAGAGCAGCGGCAGCTCACCACACTAACTCGCAAACTTGATCAGCAGCAAGGGTCCGGTGTCTGGCTGTCGGGGGTGTGCCAGCAAGCTTCTGCCAACTGTTACTTCAGCCAACCGATGTGGTTACTTTTTTCTTTTTTTTACCGATGCCAATTACGAAGCAATGCCTGTAGAGAAAATGATCCGTGGCTCGGTTTCACACCGAAGCTACACCACGACTTGTCAGTCAGTGCTGGCAGCAGCAGCACCTGTTTTAGGCCATATTGGTCGCCAGCCAGCCAGCTAGCTGGCTGTAGCTCTTTTTGTACGAGCACAGCAACCCTCTCTCCTCTGGATCAGGCTTGCCACCTGACATTCCCCTCTGTAACACTGGTCACCGCTTGAGGCTCAGTAGCTCTGCAACGGCTGAGCACATGTAACCAGCCAGCGGGCATGATGCAATCACGCTCTTGAACAACAGGGACATGACTCCTTTATATGAGACATGCACCCTCTATAGCTAATTGGCAGGTCGCAGCGCACACTCTATGGCAGCTCTACCTACCGGCTGTGCCTTGCACTGCTGCTGTACCACTCTTTCGGGTACAATTTTTTTATGACTGGCCGTTGGACAGAGCTGACATACATGCTGCCCAACACAGGTTTCTACAAGCATCGGCACACTGCACAGCCTGATTAATTTATGCAAACTTGTTAGGACCTTAAGCATATATTATTTATTGCATTTCATGGCAACCGAAGCTGCAGGGCACAACTTAAGCAATAAAAGTACACACAAATCTGACATTGCTCTTCGGTTATCTCACGAACAACATTTGCGCCGCAGGTTACTGTCGCCCCGGTTGCAGCTACAGCTGTATTGTACACCGGCGGAAACAGCTCCATATAACAAGCAACGAGCACAAGTTTCCTGTCAGCTCACAGGGTCTAGTTATGCAAGATCTGGTCAAAGGCAGCTTGGATGCCCAGGTACACTTCGACCGCCCTGGATTTCAGCGAGAGTGTGAAGTCGGCATTGCCGGGCTGGATTTTCAGCTCAGCCAGCACCCATATGCCATTGGTCAACTTGAGAGACTGGTATAGCATGTCCTGGCCTTCCACGTTGCGCTTGGCAATTGTGAAGACGTTATTATTCTTCAACTTTTGCGAGACGGTGTCTAAAATTGAAAAGAAATTGCTGCACGTACATGCATCGAGAGCATTAAAAGTTTGCCATGCAATTTCCATCGATACTAATATCGTTTAATAATAACAATGCACTTGATAAAACGCCCTCAGAGAACTCAAATCTCTTTCTAGGCGCTTCACATTTGCTGCAAAGGGAAGCGCGATTAAGTGGTGAGTAACATCATGCTTGAGAAACATGAATAACACGGTTAGGGGTTTGATGAAATAGCCCAATGTAGGTGCAACAATGTATCGATTACATAGTGCTGTAGAATATTGTCAGTGAGAGGGTGATGAGGTAAGGTGGTTGCACTTCACGACCGAATGTGGTGGGTTCGAATCGGTGGGTGATACTTTATCGCCGCTGCAAGCAGTGGTGATGGCCGTAATGGCTCTTCTGTCGCTTTACAAAAGAGGCTGTTTAATTAGCTGGTATTTTTGTATTGAGTCGTGATATGAGATTAAATCTGTTTGCTACCGTATGTGCAACAAAGGCTGCTTTCAGTGGGTTGTCGAACACTTCCCAACAAAACACTTGTTTTTTTGCAGAATTACATACCAAAATGCAGACATACGGAAGTTGTTTTGAATGGAGAAAATTTGCCAAATGGGTAGCTTTCGAGAGGCCAGCCAACTAGGAGCTGCTCACAACCCTGTCTGCGCGAACTATGATCGTGCTCCACATACGGCAGAGAGTGAGAGCAAAATTGAGCACTGCAAGGATGTGTGCTCAACACATCCTACTGTGTATGTCTGTATATCACTGCCAGAACATCCAATCGCTGCTAGATGATTTAAAACTAGCTCGGCAACCCCGGTAGTTAGCTGTTGCTTGAAAGCAGTTGAGTAAATCCCGAAACGCCCACTGGGAAGTCCAACAAAGGCATGTCACGGCTCTCAGAATTGCTGCTGCTGTCTTAAAATAGGCTCTGGCTGGCTAAAATGACTGGCCAGCAGTTCCTGCGGTTCCATGGACAAGATCGGTGCAGGTTGACCCCAACAAACTATGCCTAACTGGTCTCGGAGGGTTTGTCTACTAGCTCGTAGCTCGTCTGACCGGCGACGAATGATTAAAATATATTCTCAAGTTTGACTAATTTGGTAATGCAAACGCCTGATCGTACTGTGCAGCCATGCAGAAATCCTGTTCCGGCGACCTTTCTGAATCACACCCCACCCCAGCCGAATAGGTACAGGGAGAGAAGCCGGAAAGCCGCAGTGTAGACAAACCAAGTCTGCTGGCCGACGGCTGGGCACTAAGCAGCTTAAGTGGCTTTACAAAAAACCGGTTAGGGTCGTCTGCCGACGCCCAGCAAGAAAGTGGGGAGGGACAGCTTGTTTTCACAGCTCGGAGTGGCACTGCCACCACCGGCCAGTCAGTAAAGTCGTGATGGCATAAAGCCGATTAAGTCACCCAGCACGCAAAAACAGCCAAGCCCAAAATGTCTACTGAGTTAAGAACTACTTACTTACACAGTACACAAATTACGTGGCCGGCGGGTTTACGTAGCACGGCAGAAGAAATGCACAGCAAAGTTCACGCTGATATTTTTCTTCGTGCGGAGCTAACACTCAAAACGATTCTTCAAGAATTCTGGAAATAAATCCCTTAGGATAGGACTTGGGGCCAGCCTGAATGGTTTTGAGTATTTTTTTTAATGAGGCTCGAGATCATGCACGACCGACCGTGCTGGCTCTCTGAAAGCCTCCAAAGTGCAGCGTCCTGACCGTATGGCGAATATGCAAGTCCGTTTGTCATCGCTAGAGTCGCACTAATGGCACGGTCATGCTAGACCACGTGCACGCCACTCGCACATGCACACACAGAAAGTGAGATTGTAGCCGACTCTCAAGGTCGAAGCCGAGCCAATCTTAATGGGTGGGATCGGCCCAAAGATCCGTAGCTGCGGTCCTCGTTGCAGTTCATTCAAAGTTACGCTACTAAGGACACCTAAACCACCCTTGCTCTAAACCCGCCACTAACCACACTGGCATGCTGACCCTGTGCATGTCACCTCTAACCATGTTATTCTTGTTGTTTATCAAGCATGTTACATTCGATCGTGTTTCCTTTGCAGCAAATGTAAGCGCCTAAAAAGAGATCGAGTTCTCTGAGGGCGCTTTATCAAGTATGTTATTATTAATATTCTTATTATGGGTAAGGTGCTCGTTCTTTCCGACCCGAGTCGTGAGTTCGAGTCCTGCAGCGGTGGCGATACTTCATTGCTCGCTGCCCACGGGTGATAGCCCGTGAGGCTCTTCTGCCGCTACAAAAATGGGGCTGCTAAATCAGCTGACCTTAAATGCTGAAGCTGCCAATGCTTCACAGCACACTCGTTCTCCGCCCACCCCTAGTCTCTCGCCCTCGCCTTCTGGTTGGTCATGCTTAGCATGCGAAGCAGTCACGCGAATGCAAGCATCAGCCACTGGTGGGCACATGCGCAGAGCACCTGCAACCGAGTGCATTCGCTGTGACCAGGGATCGGCCACATTCGACGAAGCCGTAACAACGAGCTACTACTGGACACTGACTTCCTGCCCAAGTCATTTCGACAACTCAACACTAGGATAGTGGCCCCTGGCCAAGAAAGAAAGCCCTCACCACTACAACTACAACTACTACCTACTACTACTACTACTACTACTACCACCACCACCACCAACACCACCACCACCACCACCACCACTACCACTACTACTACAGCACCCTAATAGGCAGTATCTGGCATGATATAAGATGCTAAAAATGACCCTGGCGCAAAAAAGCATCCAACGCAAGCGACGAACTGATAGTCCGCAGCCGCTGCCACGGGCCTCGAGCCGATGCCAGCCCATGCTCTGAATATGGCGGCATCCGCACCTGCGCTGTGCTGAACGTTGTGAATCGTTGACTGTATTTCGTTTTGCGACGGAATGTCCTTCCACGTGGCCAAGAACAATCGTTTCTCCATCTCACCGTCCTCCGTGAAGAGGACGTGTATCGGCACGGCACAGGAGAAGTAGAACACGTCGACGTTATTCTTGACCGCCACCTGTGAAAGAGAATGCGCTGCTGGGGGTCCCGCATCTTCCTGCAAGCAGCATGCTTGTGGCAACCGGTGGCTGCGCTGGGGATGAGGAGCCTCAAGAGAAATATGGAAGGGGCATCTCACCAAGTGAGCAGACCCGGCTCTGGAGTTTGCACACACCCACGCGCACATCCAGCACAAAAAACGCTGTACAGAGAGTGGGCTGACAACGACGGGAAGGGGAGGCCGACTGCTTGACAGGTGCATCGTGGCACGAGGGGCATGCCGAACCTGTAGATTCGTGAGGGGCTCCATCTTTGCAATGGCACCCTGGGTGGTAATCGGTAAAGAGACACTGCAGTTCTGGTTAGGAGGTAGTGGAGTCCGAACTTGCAAAAGGTTGGCCGGTGAGAGCCCAAAACTGCAATTGATATCCAAAAACACCAGCAATCAGCATAACCGGTGCATTTACCACACTTGCAGCCAAGCGGCAATGGCATCGAAGGCAACCAACAGCAGTGGCAACATTGACACGTTGCTAACTGCACAATGGCGGCTTGATTACCTGTTTTTGTTGAACTGTATGGCAAATCCACTCATGGCTTGCATCGCTTTGTTTGAAAAGGTCATCTCCATAAATATCTGACTGTTCTTCCTAGAGAAGGTCCCCGTTACCTCAAGACCTTTTCCTCGAGTGGCAGGAAGCCATAGCTACAATGCGCAAGCAAGATCGGTCGGCGATCAAACTGCACGGCACACCCACCAAAACACCCGTCCCAATTACCCCCCCCCCCCACCATCTGACTTGTAGAGCAGCAGCAGAATGTTGAGAAGACACGCCTACCACTGCCCAGCTAGCTCACCACGTAAGTGCTGCACATACGTCCGTTCAAGGCACAATTACCTCGGCAGCTGGTGTGTATATAGGCGATGTCTGATAGCCAAATATATCCACCAGGCCACCGACTCCCGACAAATTGCTAGGTCCACTGCTAGGCAGTCCACCACCACCCATTATGTCCACTGGATGTCCACTCGTCGGCATGCCACCCCCAAGCTGCAATGATAAGAAAAACCAGCAAACGGTCAGGGCACCATCGAGCTCCAAGACCTAGGATTAGCCTCCCTCTGCATAATGGCCAGTGTAAGGTACTGTGCAAGCAAGGTCTTGAGCACGTGGCAGGCTACATCACGAGCCACACTACAAATGCCCCTCTACATATAGTAAGGTATCAAGCTGAGACAAACAAACACACAAAAGCATGCACGAGGCTCAGATTTGCCTGAAAAAAGACACAAGAAGACATTCAGGGTTACTAGGATTACTTCTGGTTAATATGACCCCTTGTTAATAACATAAACTGCATCTTGAACCGGTGAGCATGCAAGCACACAGGAATAAAAAGGCATCCTCACTGGGATTATCACTAAATGTAGTCGGTACCCTATTTCAAACACTATCTACCATAACTAGATCCAAACAGAAGTCAGCATAATTTATCTCCAACAAATTACAGCTAGACTGCACGTGGCAAGCAGACATAGTCGTGCTGTGTGCGCGTGACAGACGGTGCACACACGAGGCACACACGCTAAGCTTTCCATGGAGCGTACAATTTGCAAAGCTTGTTTTCACTATATATACCAGGCTGTCAAGACCTTCTCCAAACGGATCCAGTGCTGCCGTCTGATGCAAAGGCTGGGCAGGCACGGTTGGTTGACGGTAAGTAGTAGGGCCGAGGTCAAGGCTGAGCAAGTCTCCAACAAGGGAGTCAGCACCGGGTATGACAGTTGGCTGCTGTGGCTGCTGGCCAGCCACGCTTGGTCGAAGCCCTCCTCCAAAATCTGCATCTGCATGGCCTCTTTCGTCCTCATCGTCTACATCCGTACTAAAAACAAAGTGAAGCATATAGCAGGTACGGTTGGCCACTAGTCACGATTAAAACTGCATTATTTCCCGGGTTGTATCCTCGAAACTAAACGCACTGAGAACACACTGTGTCCGATGGACTGCAGATGTGAAACTAGAGCACTAAAAAACTGCGAACATTCATCAAAAATGCACCTTTTGATAGCGGTTGATTTAAACTAGAACATTACTTAGCATTCGCATAACATGTACGATCCACGGATGCGGAATAAAGGTATATTTCACTGTAGGATGATTTAGCATTCCTGACAGCATTTGCTGTGTCCTTGCGATTTGTCATTTGTGTGCATGTGAGTGCTGACATTGTGCATGTTACCACTAACCATATTATGCATGTTGACATTACGCATCTTAGCACTAACCACAGGGTCATGCTTCCTTTACATCATATGTAAAGTGCCTAGAATTCCCCTTGCAGCAAATGAAAAGCACCTAGAAAGAGATTGAGTTCTCTGAGGGTGCTTTATCAAGTGCATTACTATTATTATTATTATTATAAAGAGAGACAATTCTCAAAGGGCATTATACAAATGTATTTTTATTATCATTTTTATTTTTAAACTAATGACAAAAATCAGCATGGGTTCTAACGAAAGTAAGAGCATGAGTGTACCAAAAAAGGAAGATATCACTGTATTTTCGAAAATGCTTTGATAACTTCTCAAATGTAAAAATGCCTAGTCAAATTTTACAGCAGTGACTTCCTCGAGGGCATGCTAGAAGCCAAGCGACTATAATAGCAGCTCGACCTCGAGTCACTCAGTCAAGGCATGAAGCATGGCAATACAGCTAGTGCAAGGTGACAGTTATGAACCACTTCACCAGAAGCTGCTGTACAGATAGCGCTCTTCCAGTGACCACAGTACAGACATGCCATCCATGCAGAATGACAGATTGCCGAGTGTGGTGCTTCCATGACCAAGGCTTCCACATTCTCGAAACTTTAAAGAGTTCTACTCATGTCGTACAGGCAGCTTTTGGTCAACACGTTATACACAGCTAACACATCTTGTAATCACTCCCATCTTCATAAGCCCTTCTGCTGACAGGCGGTCAGAAGTGAGCGGCACAGACGGTCAGACGTGAGCCGCACAGACAGCAGGGTAACACTCAACATGCCTAAAGCTGTTGATGCACAGCAAGCAAATACTTGAGCGATTATGGTCTGAAACACACTCGAGATCAGCTGACAATCTCCTGGAAGCTCAACGGCTACATGCTCAGAGTAACATTTCGATGCATCTAAACCAACCAGTTGGCAATATAAAAAAATACTAGCTGATTTAACAGCCTATTTTTGTATTGCGACAGAAGAGCCTTTACGGCTATCACCACTGCTTGCAGTGGCGATACAAAATCGCCCATCACAGGATTCGAACCCACGACCTCGGGGCCGAGGTCATGAAAAGCAACCACCTTACCTAGTGAGAAGTGGAGCAAAATGACTCAGTCATGAGCTGCCGAGGCGTGCCTACATCAATTGCAGTACATGCCTGAAGTAGGCCGAATCTTGTCCTAAGCTTTACAAAAAAACCAGAAATGAGAGGCCGGCATATACCTTCAGCTAATTCTCTCAGTATGCCAAGACTGGAGCTCTACGAACAATGCTACCCTTTCCACGATTATTACCAAACCACCAGCCTTTTGGCAGTCATTGGACTTGTAGGTAACATTTTCCAGACCCATCTGCTCCTTTCCCCTGTATGGGTAACCGCAGTAATTTCAAAATACAGGAAAACCAAAAGCCATCTAGTATCTGTCGATGCATCTGCTTTCAGAGTCACTAATTAGGATTTCCACTCACACCTCGATACAGAGCAGTGGCACTCCTAGCTAAGAGAACAGAGCCTATGAGAGAATTGAACTTTGTATTATTGACTGCAGCATCTAATTTTTACTGAGCATCATTATTTAGCATAGTAATAAAGCAGTGCTCAAATAGTATTTGAATAGTAGGTTGATAGTAATAGAACAGATGGCATTCGACTGACATTGCTAAGAAAAGGCCGCACAGAAGCAGCTGACCTTTACCGTGACCACGGACTGCAGCAGAAAAGACCAGGCAGGTTCAGCCAATACCCCGCCGAAATCTGGGGCAGCTCAAAATGATGGGGCAGGGCAGGTTAAAAAAAATTCGATCCTCGGGCCATGTTTTCAGGCTATACGACAAATCGCTAGCAGACACAAAGGAGATTTAGTGAGAGTGCGATGCCGGATAATACAGAGGGGGAGGGGTGCCCCTTATGGACACTCACGTCTCTGAGCGTGGCGGCAGAGCACGTCTGAGGCCGCCGGCGGCCGCTCGTCCCTCCACGAACGCACTCGGCGGCTTGTGGTAGACAGACGCCAAGCTCGATATGTGGCAGATGAGCTCGTCGAGCAACGTCGGCTCGATGAGGTCTGTCTCCTCCGAGATCAGAGGCTTCTCAGCGAGCACCACCTCCTTAGCAGCCGTGGGATCGGTGGACAGCAGGCGCCAGTAGATGTAGCCACGATCTCTCAGATCAGGGTTGTCGCTGTCCTAAAGAGCGATTGAAGAGCTGTCATAAAGAGCAAATCGGGGGGGGGTGAGGTCGTGCATAAAAAGCCCCCCCCCCCCCCCCCCCGCCAGTGGCACCGCTAACCTAGCAGCTGCAGGCAAAGTACATGCACGGAGCACTCGAATACACGCATGAAAGCTTTAGTTGCAATGTCTCACTTGTGTTGCCAGGCTGAGAGCCTTCTGCACTAGCTCCTGGGTATCTGTTGGCTTCTTCAGGAACAGCTTAACAACTGCAGTCAAGAGCTGCAACTGAACCTAAAAGCACACGGAGCAGCCGGGCATGCGTGCATGCTAAATTGCAGATGCATCTATGGGCATCATTTGCTGTAAGCCAAACAATGTGCAGACAACCTATACACGTTCTACGAATTGCGTCAAGTCCTGAGGAGTTGGAGTCAAGTCCTGAGAGTTAGGAGTCGGCTCTGAGGCAGTAAGCCAAAGCTTTCTTTGATATGCCCCCTACACCATTTCTTTTCGTGAAGCTGTACAAGAAATGCCAGTGCACCTGCCAAAGAGGTGCATATTCGTCTTTTAAACTAGTTCAGCAATGTGTAAACCGGGAAACTAATATAACAAGTACGGACGACGATCAAGGAACCCTCAAACTTCTGGGAGAAGACACTATGGAGCATAACATAATACTGGGGCACCACAAGTACAAAATTGCAAAGCAAAGAAAAAGCTGCCGAACCTGTAAATCTAAACGATACAAAAAAGTTTCGACACCATGCAACACAAATATGATGGCACAAATGATGCACGAGTGCAACACAACCTTCTATCTACAAAAATAAGAGAGACTGTGCAATGGTTTGCAGCAAGAGTTTCTTACAACATGGGTTCTGTGGCATAAGCAGCAGCAGCAGACACGAGGCATTTGAATGCGATCAAGACAAGGCAGCATACTCAACTCACAAGAGCGCGTTTCACGAGAGCACCTTACCTGTGTGTTCTCATCTTGAAATCCTTCCAGGAAACTCTCCAGGAGCTCGTCAGCATTGTCTATTCTCTCTGCATACTCTCCGACAATCCAGATCATAGAGGCTCGCGCTTCCGGCTCATCAAGTGTATCCAGGTTCTCGCACAGCGTGGCAATGACGCTCTCATACTTGTTCGGATATTTTCGGAAGATGTCCTGAGCAAAATCAAAACGTTCAAAGTGCAACAAACACAAGAGGCAGCTACAAGCAGGACCTTACGTGCTAACGATCTCAAAGCAGTCCCTAAGTAATGACCTGCATAATGCTGGACACAGCAACCCTTTGAATGGTCAGCATCAAGCAGTTCAGCAAAAGATGTTCAACAGACGTTCACAGACGAGGTACTTCCACATACGAGAAACAATCACGTGTTTCTACTACTACCCTCTACCAGCTGCAACAGCACCACTCAAGAGGTTACATACTTTGATAACAACGATTGCTTCCTGAACGACGTAGTTGACCTTGGTCTGAATAAGATCCAATAGCGTGCTAACACAGCGTTCAGCAGCCGAGTCAACTTTGATGGCACATCGGCCGATGGCACGAACAGACTTGCGCACAAAATCAACGTCCACCTCGGTGGCATACCTAAACAGAGCGAAGTGTATGCACAGTTAGCTCAATCAATTCTCCGCTCGAACTGCAACTGGCCAAGAAGAAGACATCGGCTAGAAATGTGTCTGGCTAGTGCTCGTGCTCCCACTTACTCTTTCAGCTCGGCCAGGACCTGAGCAATATTTGACTGGTTGGTCAACCGAATCATTATGTCCAGTTTTTCCAATTTAACATAGATTGGGTCATTATACTTCACGAAGAAAACCTTTAGCTCGTTCTTAAGAATTTCAGGCCTACAACATAAAGGGCACTCCATATCGGTAGGCATCGAGTAGGCCAAAATCAAAATACTAGCCGACTAGCACAAGCAAACACTAAATCTGGGTCGCCATTAAGAAAAAATGTGCTATATTTAAACTGGCTAAGGGATATGCAAAGAGTGCAGTGGAAAAGAATCGACATACAAAATCATGCATTACCTAAATCACATGACAACTTAAGCAATAACCATTTTTAATAGTGCCATGAGAAAAACGTGTTCCACATAGTAATGGACCTGGCATAGCACCGTGGAGGAGCAGCAACTACATGCAAGGTGCTTGGCAGCAAAGCAGGGAACAGGTAGAACAACGCTTGAAGTATAACAGCATAGCCAGCTTTTTGGCGTGGGGCTAAACCTCGAACTTGCGGAGCATGGCAGTCATTTAAGACCATCTCTTTGAAGTTTACATGGAAAAGCTCCTTAGCCCTTCTGAAATGTACTAGTCCCACTTTAGGAGAGCCTGAAGCTCTGTGCCAAAGGCACGTGGTCCATGTCTCTCGTTTGTCCAAGAAAAAATCCGTGCTCCCATTTGGAGAGGCTCAAGCCAAAGGCCAAAAGCTTACCTTTCTGCTAGCTTCCTTTCGACCTGCCTAAAAAGAACTAATTTAGCACCTCTAAGAATACGATAGCTTTCAAAAATAGCCAACCACTAGAAACAAATCCTGAAAGTGCATGCCAAAACGGCTTGAACAGCTGCAACTTAAATTGAGGCAGCCCTGTCTTTTCAGCCAGAACTAAAGACCAAGGGGACCTCAAACCAGCCCCCTCTCTATGTAAGGTGACCGGCCTGTTCTGCACAACTAATGATAAAGCATGCGATTGATCTCATAAAAAAGAACTTAGGATCAGACAATCGAGGAAACCACGAAACAGCACCGAACATGCGAGACCACTCCAGCAGCATAAAGGGTAAGAGAGCCGCTGGCGGTGGGCTGAAGTATTATTAACCCGACAAAAAAATACTGGCTGATTCAACAGCCTCTTTTGTTTAGTGACAGAAGAGCCTTTACTGCTATCGCCACTGCTTACAGTGGCAATTAGGATTCGAACCCACGACCTCTGGACCGAGGTCGTGAAAAGCAACCCTGGCTCACCAGAACCACACCACAAAACGACGGCAACAAGAGACGTGTGCAAGCCAAAATCGGATTTAGTGGGGACGCCACACAAGCACACGATCCCGCCATTGCTTTCGTGAGGCATCCACCAGCTCCCTCACTTGCCCCTCCTTATCCCCCCCCCCCGATTAAAAGTGATGCGACAGGCGAGGTGCACGGGCCTCCTGCCTGTGTCAACGCAAGCATACACAAGCTCACCTTTTTTGGACCACCAGATTGATGTTTCTTAAAGCCACGTACTGAATCTCGGCCTCGGCAGAAAGCAGAGTGACCAAGGGCGGCGAAAGTTTCTTGGTGAGCGAAGCCACGAACTCACTGGACTGATCAAGCATCTCGATCAGCTTCATCACCACCTGCGATCGCACGAGCCGAGCGCTGCTGCCATCTCTCTTGAGTCTGCCTCACCTGAGAAGCTAGCGAGGAGCTTGCCGACGCCCGTGAAGCCGGCGCCTGCAGCGGGCAGCGGCGGCGCAAGGGAAGGCGAGCAGCTGGCGAGGTGCAGCAGCAGCTGCTGCTGCTCGCTGGGCAAGCTGCTGCAGCTGGTGGAGCCCAGCCCAAGCTGCTGCTGCTCGCTCCACCTTCACTGCAGACAGAACGACGGCGGCGTTGGCATGCGCCAGCCGCGGAGTGACTCGCTCCACGATGCTTTGCGCTTCCTTGTCGTCCTTCGGGTTGTAGCTGGCCACGGCATCCAGAATAAACACCTGACCCCACCTGCGGTTCGTGGAGGAGAAGACGCTGCGCTCGGCCGGCGGCTTAACGAATTGGTGGCAGCAAAAGCAGCAGCAGCGAAAGCAGCTGCATAGAGCAACGGCAGGGTTGCATAGATAGGAAGCAAGCATGAGTTGGCTACGCCCGAGGCAATCGAGGTAAAAGTCTGTTATTGGCCGTTAAAGCCACAACGGCAGCCAACGGCAACAGCAGCCAACTGTGATGGACGAGCGATCGTGCATCAGCAGCCGCCACCTACTCGGTGCACTCGTTTAGTGCAGTCAGCAGCTTGTTGATGGTCTGAGCATTGAATTCCAATATGCTTCTGGCAGCCGAAGAAACTTCCATGATCTCGGTGATGGAGGCAACCGCATTCGCGACCACCTGCAGTAACCGCACGTGATCGGATGCAATCAGTGACAGCAGCAGCTTGGACAAAGGCCTGCGAGTCAGCATGCTCGAAGCCAATGCAACAGGCGTGACACTGCCAACTGCAGTGGCTCGGGCGGAGTAAGCAAAGATCGGTCAGATGGGACAGACAGTCGCTGCACTGACCATGGGATTGGCATCGGACAGAAGATCCTTAAGGATGTCCAGGAAACCTTGATCTTCGACGAGTTGCGCATTTATGTCATGCAGTTTCGCCACACTGACAGCAGCCGTTTTTCGAACGTACGGGTCCTCGTCACGCAGGCACGCACGAAGCGGCTCACACAGATATTCTGTTATCTTATCCACACGAATGCAGCCCATCGTGCGCACGGCCAGAGCACGGATCAGCGGGTTAGGATCCTTGCAGTCCTGCGCAGGCAAGAAAGTGTTGCGTGCAATCAGCCAACGCACAAGCCAAACTGCTGCCTGCTGAGCAAGCATAAGAACAGCTCTTCAGAGAAGAACCAAGCATTTTTAATAGCTTCCAAGTAAAAGCCACAAAATAACCAGAACACCCAAGAGTGATGGCCAAGTCGACCTGCACGACAAATTTCTCACCGGGCAAGACAGCAGAGAAAGGGGACCAACGACATCACACGATTGACAATTAATAAAGAGAATCGTGAAAAGCATGGATAGTGACAGGAAGGTTGAAATGATACGACTTACACGCAAATATAACATCGCAGAGCAAGGTTAGCAGAGCATGCAAAAAGTTGCACTCATAAAGTAAAGTAAAAAGCAGCAGAGGTGACAGCCCCGTTTTTATAGTGGCATAACAGCCTTTGCAGCTCCCACGCCATGCAGCAGGCAACCAAAGATTACAGGCTGTATTACTCAGAACCCACGACCTAGACCACGAAGTTATAGCATCTTACCACTGGACTAAAACTCGGCGGCATCAGAAAACTTCTGTGCACATATGCGCGCTCAAGTGCATCGATCGCTGGTCAACGAAATCGAAAGCGGTGAAAAGGTAAACTGCACACGACTACAAATGACAGCAGTTGCTGATGGGCGAGCATGTGCACAATGCCCGAGAGCAGCCAGTGCCAAACCTACCATTACAAAGGTGTTCACAGCCATGATGGCCATATCTGGCTGACTCTTAGCATAGTTCATCAGGTAAAGATACACGAGTTTCTTCAGCTCCAGGTTATCCGTCTGCATGCAGTTGATCACGTCGGGAAACAACGCACTGCAACATGCAAGCAAAGCTTTTCAGAGACCACTGACGACCTAAAAGACAAGCTACGGCTGGCCAGGGGCCTGGCATCTAGATTGGCATCTCAATATTGGCATCTAACTGCACTCATAGCAAGAATGATGATAGCTGCCTCTTCCAGAAACCAGTGGCCGATAAAAAAAATCAATATAGGCAAGCAGCAGAACGCAGCCAAAATCAAGGCAACAGAAATGTGAGGAGGAGGCAATTACTATCACCTCACATCCTTTCCTACAGTCATGCTGGCGATGACTTTCTTCACTGCTTCCTTCTTCTTCTCCTTCTTTTCACTGTTCAGTTCGGCCTTCAGCTCGAAGATCTCACCTGTCAAAAAGCATTCAAAAATGTAAATCGGGTCTTCCAAGATCTAACTAAAGAAGCTGTCAAAATCATGGATATGCAGGACACAATAAGAATACTAAACAGTACAGTAAAAAGGAATACTATGTGAAGGCGAAACACGTGAGCCTAAGCAACATACACCCAATGCTCCCACAGCCTGGAACTCCCTCCTGACCTGACCACATTTAAAAGGAACTTAAAAACACACCTATTTAGGAGAGCATTTAGCGGGTCCCTGTGATTCGTCCTTGATGTGCTTATGCGTTATGACACTGTGCATGCTGCCACTAACCACATTCCCATGCTGACCCTGTGCATGTCACCCCTAACCATATTATTCATTTTGTTTGTTTTTCAAGCATGATTTTACTTACCATTCAATTGCATTTCACTTTGCAGCAAATGTAAAGCGCCTAGAGAGAGATTAAGTTCTCTGAGGGCGCTTTATCAAGTACATTATTATTATTATTGTTAAAAGAGATCGATCATCAAGAGAAAACCATCCGCAACTAAAAGGTACGAGTGGCAACTTAGCAGTTTGCACATCCACTTTCAGAGTGACATGCGAGACAGCAAAAGATCTTCATGCATGCTATTTAGGAAGCACTGCCCCTGCTGCTGGCTTCCCAACAAAGCTGACACCCAACCACACCACAGAAAAGCAGCTCCTCCATCAGCCTGCACGGCACCCTCACTGCATTCGCCTTGCACCAATTCTTAAACTAAGAACAAAACTTCAGCACGCCGTTTCATTTTGCACAATAATAATAATAATAATGCACTTGATAAAGCGCCCTCAGAGAACTCAATCTCTTTCTAGGCGCTTTACATTTGCTGCAAAGGGAAACGCGATTGAATGGCGAGCAATATCATGCTTGATAAACAACATGAATAACATGGTTATGGGTAACATGCACGTGGTCAGCATGCAAATGTGGTTAGTGGCACAATAAATGGCATCGTAAAATGGCAACTTATTCCACCAGACTTGTAGGCCTAAACCTGTAGGTCAAACATGAGCACACATGCACTGGAACAAAGGAGCAAGGGGATGAGTATGCGTGCACGTATATCTGTTTGTGCATGCCCATGCACGTGCACAAGAATGCACGAACACGTGAGCACAGGCATGCACTCTCGAGTCCATGCACGCCTGTGGGTGGTCGTATGTACATACGTGAGTTCGAACGTCAAGTAGAGCATGCTTGTGAAGCAAGCACGTGTGTAAGTCGCACAGTCAACCTGTCGGCTTTTCACGATAGCTGACAAAGCCGAGCACAGTAGTATTTTTTATTATTAGACGAGCACAAAAACCGAAGCCAGAGGGCTCATGCAACCCTTACATGGCTGGTTTAAGCAGGATCAGGTAACTGCCAGCATGTGTGTAGCAAATATAGAACGTTCAATGCATCAACATTGCACGTTCAGCATGGGCAGGAGAGAAACAGCTTATGGGAAGAAATGTATCCCCCCACATTTGCAAAATAGATAAGGGCTGTTTAAGGTTAGCACTCCTGACAGCAATCTTGTCAGGGCAGTGGTCGGAGAGGCCGGAGCACAACAATCAGATTCCAATACAATGATGAACAAGCAGGATAGTAACATAGGACGCCGATCAACCAGATACACATGCAAACACAGGTGAACTGCATGATTATGCAGCAACATCAGGCAGTACAGGCATATCTTGATTGCGGCTTCTGCAGTCGAATGTACAAAGCTACATAGACGAGGTGTTACAATTCCTTTCCCAGTTCTGCCATCCTTTCTAGCACTGAGTAAGCTGAGTCAAGTGAAATGCAGGGACACACAGATCAATGCAATCAGTGCCACCAGAAGCAGCAGCGCCAAAGCACAAGAAGTCAGCCAGCAAAAGGTGAGGAGATTATCAGTGAGTCAAAAGGTTTCTAAAAAATAGCACTAGCTTCTCTCTGGCCAGCGCTTCAGTGCTACTCGGGTTGTTTCTGCCACATTTTCACATGTAGTGAATCCATGCAATCCTAGCACAACTGACTCTAAGGGTGAGCATTGCCACTAGCTCGGCCATCTTTGCTGACCCGCTAGCTACAAATGGATTGAAGGAGTATAAAGATTTTTACGAGAACAAGCTGTTTCAAATGACCTATACTCCAGCACAGATGCTTCTGACTATATCACCACTGCTTGGTTAAGCAAGCACTAACTAGACTGCAGCCATACTGGGACTCCTGTATATAGCCAATAATTACTGTAATAATAGCCCATAATTATTAGTCCACTGGTACCTACATATTATAATGTAAGCACAGATCAGCCCAGAATTAACTGGGTAGCGGACTAACCGGTGAACTTGCTTTTAGTAACAACATAACCGCCTAACCGTTCGACCTGCTGTTTGCAGATCTGGCTGCTTTATGTCATCCGAAGCTTTAACCCATCACACCGGCAAACTTCTTAAGATTTAAATAGTGACTCTCGTAAAAAAAATACCCTTAGCTTGCTACCGTATAACGGCCAGCTAGAAAAAGCTAAGTACCATTGCTCATGCCCAATATAGCAACAGAAATACACAAGTAAATGCTATGCAAAGTCAGCTGATTAAAAAGCCTCAGTTATATAGCAGCAGAAAAGCCTTGGCAGCAATCACCCCCCCCCCTTCCATTGGGCAATACAGATAAATGTCTGCTGCAGCACTTAAACCCAAAACCTGGGTCTCGAGGTGCAAGGACCATACCCACTGGGCTAAGATGCAGAGGACAGCTGTGAAAGAAATGCTTTAGGCACACGGGCCTAACTATTTGCCCGTGCCAACCGTAGCAATAAATGCTGCAGCCTCGGTCTTCAAGCAACAACAAAAAATAATGGGACGTCAAAATCAAAAGAAGCTTGCAGCTCGTTGAGTGACAGCAGCTTGCCTCGGATGGACAAGTGCAAAGGCAGCAACAGCAGGTTGAAAAACCAGAGCTTGCAGAGAGAGGGGCCCTAACTGAAGCATCTCAAGTTTCAATGCTTCCCAGTGCTTTCACACCAATGATAATCTAAAAAAGTAGATGAATTACAAATGACGAGACAAAGTTTCTACATATAACAAGATGGTCTTGTAACACATCATCGTTTAGCATATTCTTAATTCTACTGCCGTATAAACATATACAGGCATAACTCTCAGCGACTGAAAGTAAGTAAGAGTGACCAGATGGATATACCACAAGTCTATCGTTCCATCGTAAACCAGAACAGCTATCTCAGAGCAGCAGTACAATCGCCTGTCACCCTACCCTTAACGAGAATCGGCAACTATTCAGTAGAGGATTACAAGTAACTGCTGGGCTACGCAGCTTCTTTTCAAACCTCACTCAATGATTTTTCCTTTCATACCACATCTCACTAACAGGTGCTTTTTACCCTCTTTGTCTTTGTCCCCCTTCTTTATATATATATAACATATAATAATATAATTCATTTGTATAGTGCCTTAAGAGAACTTGATCTCTATTCAGGCGCTTCACATATGCCACGAGGCTCGAGCCCACGACCTCGGCCAGACCTTGGTCGGGGCGAGCACCCTAACCACTAGGTCAAACCAGCGCGGCATCTTAACCAACTAAACTCATTTAATTCTGCTCTATATTAGCTTCTCCCTATATTGCATCGCAGGAGACCAGGCGCAATGTCCACAGATTAATCGACTTAGAGCACTAGCTAGCATGCAGTGGCAGCCATCTATCACGTGAGCATGCACTACTCATGTTGTGCTGATGTCGGGAACTTGTGAGTGCCTCCTCTCCTGCTGCAGCTGTTGGATATTACGAATTAAATGACTAATGCCCGACTACGGGCAATGCCGGCCGAGTCTACCTGTACTGCATGTGCCAGAAAGCGCGTTCGTCCTTGATCTTGTCTTTGCACAGAACATCTCAGTGCTTACAGTGTACATTTTTGCTTAGCAGCAAAATTTCCCGATTCAGTATCACATAGCAGCTGTCAGGTCAGGCAAACAAACGCTGTTGCTTGACATGTACTTCCAGGAAACCACGATGTCACTCCGACTTGTTAGAGCACATGCTAAATCATAAAGTGTCGGCTGCAAGGCCCTGGCACACCATCGTGGTCAAGCATGCAGTCATAGGCAGAAATCTGAGCAAGGGAAGATAGTGTAAAGGCTCCAAAACGGGTGAAGCAATCCACCTCCCCCAAAATGAATGGAGATTTTCCCAGATGGATAAGTCGCTCGTTTTCATATGAGGTATGATATGTCTGGTTACCTTGACTAGCCATTATTTTCCTCTGAGTGTTTCTGTTCACAAGGTAATAATATTAATAATACCTTGTATAATTATTTATAATTATATTAATAGTAATTATAATTATATACTATGTATGTATTTTATATTATGTATGATTTTCTAGTCCCAGGCATTGCTGATTACCAATGTCTTGATTTATCTTGATTTGTATAGCTGCCGACAACAGTACTGTGGTTTGCCGGATGGTGAGTGCTGAGGCCGGCACGACAATGGCACTTTGATTAAAAACAATCGACCCTACCAGGACTCGAACCTGGAATCTTCTGATTCGTAGTCAGACGCCTTATCCATTGGGCCATAGGGCCTTACATTTCCAAGAACTGTTAAACAACATTTTGTAACTCTTACCGTTGAACATTCGCTATATGATGCAAAAAAGATTTCTGTAATGCAGTAGCTGTACCTTTCTTAGTAGTCGTGAAATACTTGGAGTCGGTTGTCTTGAAAGAATCCATTTTTCTGACCTTACGCTCTAAAATTGATGCGGAGCACATCGCGCTAAGGGCAGACTTACAGCGTAAAAACATCTCAAGCAGATAAGCAGATTATAAGATTACTCGTGCACTAAGGCTACGCTCCTGTCAAAACTGGGGCATTGCAGGACATAGACTCACATACGCCCTACCAATTCCAGAGAGTGCCAAAGCCGTCTGAGATCGAACGTCGCAGTAAGGGTGGAAAAGGATTTGTCTTTGGAACCGTCAACAGCGATTTCGTGTTCTATGGCGTTCACTTACCAGTGCAACGCGTAAATTCACTAACGGCCCAGAAGCAAGCAATACAACGCTCAGTGGGGCGGACCCGAGTAAATGGCTCCGAACGGCCGGCTAATGCTACCTGCCAGATTCCACTTCCGGGTGGTTATCCCTATGGATTGGTTGCTGTGAAGTGATTCTTAGATTACGATGTCCCATGTTAGATATCCTACATAATGAAGCATAATAACTTGAAGCATATACTTCATACCATAATTTTAAGACCACACTAAAGCGATCTTTTGGGTGGTTCGACAGTGCACTTCCTGTCTCTCTAGCCGGTTTGAGGCCGTCGCTGCAGGCAGCTCCCTCCCCCCGTTTAGTGTGACCTAGCATCGAGGGTAGAGCGGTTTGGACATCTGCTCGGAAGTATGGCCGAGTTCGGTGCTCATATGACAAATCTTGTAAAAGGAATCGATCAGCCGAATATATTTACCGTTTTGGCTCAGGATGGTCTATTGGGTGCCGTTCGACCAGCGCTGAATCATTTATGTCGGGTACGACGTCGAGACCGGCGCTGAGCCTCCTTCCGAAAGCATGCGCTAAGCTCACTGTGGCACACTTTCATTCGCTACGCTATTGAATAAGCAATGAATTCCTAACTGTTGGTCTGCACGGATTTCAGTCGTTCTGCCGACTATGCCGGCGGGGTTAGACAGATGTATCAGTTCGAGGTGGATACGGGTTCCTTCCCTGCTGATTTCACTCTCGCGCTACAGCGCTTCGTTACTTAATGAAGATCGATGCTTATAGCACACAGCTGCATCCACAAGTTTTCCGTGAGTTAACGCTCGTCTTGGTCGCAGGTGGTTTGAAGCCTGCCGGCTCGGGCGTGTAACTTCACTCTTGAGCAAAGTAACACTCCTGGGAGTCTCACGGAAATGTCGTATACTTGTAAAATTGTGTAGCCATAAACTTTGTAACAAGAGGTGGAAGCGAAAGCCGTCTGAGACGCCTGGGCGTCGCGGACGGCACCGGCGGCTTAAGAATGAAATGGCATGTCTAAAGCACCCAAAGAGAACTGATCTCTGCCTTGGCATTTTGCATAGGCTAGAAAGGAATACGGTGCTCAGAAGAGTAGCATGCCCTAGCATCCTTAGGATCGTCAGTAGATGCATTATAAGTTCAGCTTGACATACAGATATTCAATAAACAGCTGTGTTGAAGAAGAAAGTAAACCGACATTCGAATTTAAATCTATAATAAACAGTGCGACAGAATTGTGAATAGGGTTCAGTTTAAAAGTATGGATCCCAAAGTGTATCTACTGGGGGCTTAAGTCACAAAGATTTGTTGAATCAAACCAGAAATTGAACCTGAATCACTCGGTTAATGATAGAGCGATTTCTTAAGTCGTTCACCTACTCTTTCTGCATCCAGTGTAAACCACATTATTACTTGCAGGCTGTAGGCAAAGAACGTTATGAATGGCAGGAAGGGCAATCTACTACGATAAATAAGCAGTGCCACATTTCAGCGTATTCTCACTCGTTCAATATAAACTGGTGGGCTGCATATTGCATACTATTGCTTTCCTAGTTTTATTTAATTCCATCAAAAATTATTAGTAACCAACATTTTGTACTCTACATCTGGCTGGTTTTTACAGCCTGACTCGTGCTGCCACAATAATCAAGGTTTGGGGATGGTTCTCAACTATGGCTAAGCAATAGTTGGAGTAAGACCAAGCATGCTGCTCATCATTATGAATTGTGGCACTGCTGCCACTAACCACATTTACATGCTGACCCTGTGCATGTCACCCCAAACCATGTTATTCATTTTTTTTGTTTATCAAGCATGATTTTACTCACCATTCAATTGCATTTCACTTTGCAGTAAATGTAAAGCGCCTAAAGAGAGATTAAATTCTCTGAGGGCGCTTTATCAAGTGCATTATTATTATTATATTATTATTTTTAATGCTATTTTCAATGCATCGATGCCTTGTGGTCACGGCCACTATGTCATGTTACATGTTTTACTTGTTATTCTGTATAAATAACTATGTGTAAGGTTACATGTGTTAGTCGTCATTCTTCATAAGTAATTTTATGTGTAAGACGAATAGCTTGGTTCTTATATATTGAGCAGATGGATTGTGAAAAAAGTTCAATTAAATCGATAATCATTCAAGAGTTGCATATATGTTTAGCTGAATGTTAGCAAGTTTTTGCTTAATTGTCTATTGCCTTGTGATTAGACCTAAAATTAATGAAAGATTATTCGACTAAACTTTAATGTCTGAGCAGCACTCAAGTCCAAGCAGCAGGGTATGTTTACCACTCTTTGCAGAAATTTGATGTCTTCCGGCATTGCATGGCTTAACTTTGTAGTGCATTTGAAGTCGTATGTCCTTCTGAACACCTTTACTGTGAGGCACTAACGGGACTTGTAACACCCCTGGGACCGATCAGAGTGCCCACCCCAGGTTAAGCTCCCATAGAAAACTCCGGGGCTTGCCTACGATCTGGAATATTTAAATTTTATTTGTATGACCACAAAATCCCATAAACTTTGTTAGTTTATTTCACCCACAATGACAGATGCTTACTTTTTTCTTAGTTGTGGCAAGTTTGACTGGGCAAGTCTTCTGTATAGGTGAGCCATGCTGAATTGATGCACGAATTGGTAAGTCTGTAGCTTTTGACATAGGTCCGGAACCCTAATTTGGTGAATCCGGATCTAATCGAAGGCTCACTCCCCCCCCCCCAATCAGCCTAGCCTTCAGAACCTTTCACTTATTGATCGACTTCTCTGGTTTTGGCTGGTCTGTCTTGTACCGTCATGCTTCCATCAGTCAGATCATGGCCGATGCCACCTGCGCATCCTTATTTATCTCGAAGGCTAGTGTATGCAGTTCCTCTTGTTGAAGCCGAATGTCAAGCAGCTGTTGGTATTGGTGTACTGCATATGCTCTGTGGCATCTTCACCTAGATCTGTGATGGTCGTGCCATGCCTGGCTGAGGCCCGTCTACGCAGGCCTCGGACTTGACCTAATGTGCCTGTTTGTGCTAAGTTGCTGAACTGTTGCTGTCTTGCGTGAGCAACCCTCCACTGCCATTGCCACCGTATGCTCATAGTGTGTGGATCACTGACCTCTTGTGTACTACGGCTAATAGACATTTGCTTTCGCAATTTCCCAAAAGTAAGGGGATGATATCACCAAGCAACATGCAGCATGTACACTAGTAGTCGTGAATGCTGCTCACTTACTTGGCTATAGACTCTACTACCTTCTAGTCTGCCATCTCCCACAGATCATATTCTTACGAGGTCTGTTATTTGGCCGTTTTATTTTGAAGTGGCTGGCTCAGCAGCAGCCTTGGCATGCGGCATGGGTCAACACGTTCAGTGACGAAATTCATGTGGTCCTCGATCTTGCATTGCAAGGGTACATGCTGCAGAAGCACGGTAGGTTTTGTTCACAGCTTTCAACCGAAATGGTCGTAGAGCCTCAGTGGCTACGCTTTAGCAAGACGAGCCGATTGGCCCGTCTATGCATGCCCCTCTCCGACGAGCTTTTCCATGAGCCGAGTATTCGAGCATGTACCGTGCCGAGTCATAGGTGACCCTGCCCTAGCTGCTTGGCTGCGTGCCGAGGTTTCTGATGTTTGTCTCCTCCTTGGTGTCGTGACCAGATCGTGCACAGCCATCCCCATTCAAGTGTCAGCAAATCTCGGGCTCTTAAAAAAATCCAAGCTGGTTTAACAGCCTCTTTAGTCTTTTGTATAGAGATAGGAGAGCCTTTAAGGCTATCGCCACCATTTGCAGTGGCACTAAGGGATCGCCCACTGCAGGATTCGAAACCACGACTTCGGCAATGAGGTCGTGAAAAGCAGCATCACTATCTGGTGTGTCATCACGGCTCCTCTTTGCATTAAGAATAATTATAATAATAGTTAGACATGTATACAGCATCCTGGGAGAATTAATTCTCTTTCTAAGCTCTTGACGTGTGCTAGGAAAGCAACTTATGTATAATATATAAATAATTCATTTGTAGTGCACCCTAAGAGAACTTAATCTCAATTCATTTGCTTCACATATGCAATGGGCTCGAGCCCACGACCTCGGCCAGACCGTTGTCGGGGCGAGCACCTTAACCACTGGGCCAACAAGTCAGTTGGTTAGGGATTTCAGAGTGGCCATCCCTTTGGCCAAACCATGGCCATGGTGTTGCATAGTGTTAGCCGGAAGGTCACGTGCAGGATCTGTGGTCAGAGTTACTCTCGGTTCACAGAATTAGGGACACGTACCACTGCTGTGTACCGTGTTAGCATGCACGTCAAATCAACCCCTTTGTGTTAACATGGTGTGGTTATTTCAAAATCTGCAACAGTGGGTGCCGAGAGCACCATATTTGTATCTGTCTGTATCTGGCTGAGTTTCTTGGTCTGTCAGTTTGCCCCCCCCCCCTCTCTCTCTCTCTCTCTCTCTCTCTCTCTCTCTCTCTCTCTCTCTCTCTCTCTCTCTCTCTCTCTCTCTCTCTCTCTCTCTCTCTCTCTCTCTCTCTCTCTCTCTCTCTCTCTAGCTTGCTCTCTCTCTTGCTTGCTCTCTCTCTCTCTCTCTCAGTCTCTCTCACTCTTGTCTCTTTTTGTCCTTTCCACCCTCCTTCTCTCCCTCATTCCCAACATGCATGTGAACTGCATTTCGATATTTGCAGTGCGCTTTTTCTTTTTATAGATTGCACGTTCTCTGAAAAGTTTTATGGCTTAAAACGCACTCTACCTACGGGACTGCCATTAAATAATAGCACCCGGTTGAGGAGCATTGCAACGTCGGTTTGTATTGCTCGGCGAGTGTGTTCGACACTGTCATAGCATTAGCATTTAGTATTCTCCAAACTCATGTGTTACTTTCCGACTGAAGATAGTACCACTTTGGCAAGTTTCTGTAACTTGAACATGGTGTCTAGACCCGTTCTTCAAACCGCAGTGGCTCCATCCTTGCTCTTTATAACCTACAGCCTGAGTTTCGTGTCCTGCAGCAGGCAATGCAGAATTGCCTGCTGCATGTAGAGTGAGAGCCGCTAAGGCTTTTCTATATAAACGTGGCTGTTAAATCAGTCGACCTTTACTCTTACTTTTCCTTACATCTTAGAGGCCACGTATCTTGTGCTTAGTTCTCGATTTACTCGTTGGTACTTCAATTTTGCCGGGTGCTATTGCGCTCGTTGGTGTGTGCCAGTGTGCTGTCCCCTCTCGGGTCCATGATGAATTTGTGATAAGCTCCTACCTTGGTCGATTGCTGGCACTACACATATTTGTTTTGGGCGACATTTACTCAAATCTGGGCAGAATCAGTCCGTGCATGTGATGTATCTTTGAACTGCCCTGATGTTGCCTATAGATGCCGGTGTGAATTCTTGTTCAGTAGACTTTAGGCTCTGGAGTGGCAGTATCCCATGGCGACAGTGGTGTAATGTCATGTATTTTGTCTATAATTCCACAAAGCTATGAGAACTAAGAGGGTGCTACGAAGGAGAGTTTTCTTTGGTGCACTCAAAGCCTGAGCGCCTTTCAGTGCACATATGGTAGCCAGCAGACTGCATCTCATGCAACAAAGAGAAAGTGAGAAGCCCATAGCTGAATCTGGAGGGCAGCCGAAGAAGTGAGTAGCAAGGAGGTAGCAGCTCAGGACTGCTTGAAGGATGTGCCGCTGTCAGCAACATGAGAGAAGATGTCGTTGCATAAGAATTGTGAAAGTGAGTTCCATGGTCTAGGACCTTCACACTAAAAGCCTCTGTTCACAACAGTCTTCAAATGAAGGAATGGAACAGCTAATTCTTAGTCCATAGGTGACCTGAGGGCATGAGAAGGCCAAGACTGGTGCAGCAGTTCAGCCGCGTATAAAAAAAAGGTTAGCTGATTCAGCAGCCTCATTTGATTAGCAGCCAAAAAGCGTTGACGGCTATCACCACTGCTGGCAGTGGACAATAAAGGATCGCCCACTGCAGAACTCGAACCCACGACCTCGGTCGTGAAGAGCAAGCACCTTACCTTGTGGGCAAAGACCCAGGGACATGGTAGCCATGCCATGGTCGGCGTTGTTGATCAGAGTATGGATTTTGCTCTGTATCCGTTGTTCAACCGGGAGCAATCGCAGCTCCTTCAGCAAATGATATGTATGGCTAAACTTCATGGATTGGTAACGAACATTGCAGCCGTATTCATCACAAGCTGCAGAGGCTAAGTGGATTTTTTTGGTAGCCCAGCCACAACTGAACAATAGTACTCCAGCCTAAATAGTAACAGGGATCTATTTTAGCCAGCCACCATCTTAGAGTGTCCCTAATCTTAGACAGGGACCGAGCATGATGGCTAGCTGTAGAACCAGTCTTCTTAATGAAACTTAAATTTTAAGTAGTTATCTAAGAGGACACGTACATTCCGAGTAAATGAGGATAGTAGAATTGCAATTAGAAAGATATGGCATCTTTCGATCCTTCCCCTCTGTCTCTCTCACTCATTTTCTCACACAATTCTCTCTCCCTCTGTCGCTCTCTCTGTCTCTCTCTCTCTCTGTCTCTGTCTCTCTCTCTGTCTCTGTCTCTGTCTCTCTCTCTCTCTCTGTCTCTCTCTCTCTCTCTCTCTCTCTCTCTCTCTCTCTCTCTCTCTCTCTCTCTCTCTCTCTCTCTCTCTCTCTCTCTCTCTCTCTCTCTCTCTCTCTCTCTCTGTCTCTCTCTCTCTCTCCCTCCCTCTCTCTCTCTCTTTCTCTCTCTCTCTCGACTGTCTTCCTTGTCACCGTGTCTCACTGGTCGCGACTTTGCTGCACACACTGCCGCATAATTGCAAAAGTCAGCAGCACCTGAGCTAGTGTTCTGGCCCCCTCCTTCACTGCAAGTCCTTCTCCCTGTGCCCTCTTGAGTCAGCAATTGAATGGCTAAGTTTCCTAATCTAACCGCATGCTTAGGGTGTCCAATGAGTAGGAGTTTGGTTGTATCACATCTATTGAATTCAGCTCAAAGCTTCAATAGTAGTATTAATCATCTAAAGTCAAGTGTACTATAAGTTAAGGTAAGTTAAGATTAATTTGTGTAGCAAAGCCGCGACGACTAGCAACACTGCTTGCAGTGGGCAGTAAAGGACTGCCCACTGAAGGAGTCGAACCCACGCGACCTGGGTCGAAAAGTGCAAAGGCTATATCCTTGGGTTAAAACCCAGTGTACTGACATAGCATATAGTTCTGCCTGGTGGGTCATTTCATTGTGTTACACTTAAATGGTGACTTTGTTCTTAGCAGCAATGCAGTATGTGTCAACTGTTGGGTCGTGAGAAGCCATTCCGTTGGGTGATAAAGACTCGTGTGGATGCTTACAAGAGCCACTAGCACACAGTGTTACTTTGCTGTCAATAAAATCATCTTATTCTGATCACTGTGAGAGCAAGCACTCTTTTTCGATATGCTGCTAGGTTTTGGGTAGGGACGTTTTTCAGCCATCCTGTTTATCGAACTCGTTTGTGGCTGAGGTATTAGCCTTTGGTTACAGAGGTCTTTGGTTCAACTCCCGAGACATTCAATATGTATTTCTTCTTTCTTTCCTGTCGAATGCTTCTGCCTTGTTATAGAGGCGTTGTGGCACGATTTATATAGTCGGTAATGAGGCTCTTTGCAAAAGCCACATTTTCTTGACATTCACATTGACCTCCATATTCTGTTGTGCTTTTGTTGCTAGCAGGTACTAGCATGATAATTGGAAATAAGCTGATCTCGTTGCAAGTATTCTGCTCTGTTGCTGTGTTGAGTGAACATTACTACTCATTTTCTTTAAAACTCCCTTGATGTATTATGCTTTGGCTTGTAGGTAATCCTACCATACTTGCATTCCAAAGGCGAGTGGCTGTACGAAAACCTGACATGGAAGGAGTATGAAGGACAGCTTCCAGAAAAGGCAGGCTGTGTGTGCATATCTGGGATGAGTTGCTGCATTCGCTGCATTCACTGCTTGCTGCTGCAGTATCCTCTAAATGGAACTAGCCATCCTTAAATTACAGGTGCTGATTCGGAAGCTAGCAACCACTTACATTGCAGCATACCCTTTTCTTCACATGTTATGCGAGGCTATATCGTGGTCTTTCCATGTGGCATACCTTGTCGGAAAGAGCAGGACGCATTCCCCGATGCTGCCGATGACAGGCGTCATACTTATCAACAGCCAGGAAGACAAGCTCGATTTTAGAACATTGCCTCCCGTTCCATCACAGCTGAGGTAGATTTTCCGCTAGCAGTGGGATTTTCTTTTCTTTTGGCTACTTTCAGTTTTAGCTGCTCTGGCTTCTTCATGCCCTGGCATGATGCTCAGACTCTCACGTCACTGGTCGTGACTACTTACGTTTTAGCTGAGACACTGGGGTCTTAGCCTGCTGCTCTGCGTTTCTTGTCTTTTAGCGGTTCTGCGTGGGTAAAGGCCGTGTCGCTATATTTCATGGAGCAGCTGATGCGCTTCTTCTCGTCGGCTGTCACCGGCGCTCTGTTCTTTCTGCAATTCATGCAGTGGTGGTATAATCGCGGAGACGACCACGGGCGCGCAGGGGCCAGCTCCTCCTGGGAGCGTCCTGCAGCCATTCCTGAGCCCCCTCAGGTATGGCTTCTGTGTATTCAAAAGCCAATAGGGGGGGGGGCTTTTTCTTAGCCGATTTGTCTATCTGCTTTTCCGTGCGTGCAGGTGATGTGTTACAGCCGAGTGTCACCGAGTTAAATGAGAATCGGGGTATTGCAAAGTAATCTGGCATTGCTGATGCAATCATGGTGTAGGGTGCTTTGGTCGTAAATGCCGTGGTCCTGGTTTTAAGAACCGGGTCTTGGTCATAGTGCTCGTCGTCGTTCGTGGTCCGGTTCTCGTAGTCGTGATTGCTGCCCACCGAAACGAACGCCCCCAGCTCCTCCTCCCCCCCCACACACACACACACACACACACACACACACACACACACACACAAACACACACACATACACACTACCACCCACTTACAGCTCCTCTACCTGTCTACTTTCATGAACAAGTAGAAAACTGGGAAGAAATGTCTGCGTATTACTTCAAGGCCACCCACTGCCCGGTACGGCAGCAAGCTACTTACTGTGGTGAGGCCGATTGCAGTACTGTGCTACTAGGTGTAGTAGCTCCATTGCTGAGCCAAGTGTAGCCATTTTAATCATTTGTATCATTTGTTCAGTGAGAATGCTGGGTGTTTTTCTCTTCTCTTTCCCACCTCTGATCTGACTAAAAAAAAGAGAGCAAATTATGGTGGGCCTCTGATACGTGATTAAAGCTCACTCGAAAAGTACCAATGTTTACAAGCACTTCTGTTCCTCTGTCACCAGCTACCTCCCCCCCCCCCACATGCCGTGCACTCGGGACCTCTGGAGGTGGTCCCTGCCTGAAGCCATGCCATTGTGGCATAGCAAAGCATGACACAGCAATCAGCAAACTGAAAGTAGAATCACCTGAGGCTTCAAAGACTAGGTAGGCACTATTGAACGACATTGGCACACATGCACGGTCGCGAGCAGTTGTAGGGATCGATTTTAGACTGGAGAAACCGACTTAGCTGGTATTTCTAGCTTACCTCCCCCTCCCCCTTCCCCTCCCCCTTCCCCCGGCTGCAAGTGCATTTCACACCGCTAGACATACCTACCCCTCCATCCCTCGGCAGCCGAAACTCAACTGAAATCTTTAGCATATATGCCACAATGTGGCTTTAGCCCTGCTATCTCAACCGTGTCCCATGTCAGAGCTCTTTGCTGATGCTTCAATGGAGTGCTGGAGACAGGCTGTTGTGGTGACTTATTTCTCCTACACTTGACTCTTGGGTCTTTTTTGTTTTTTGATAGCACTAAGAAAGATGAGTGTCACGCTCAGTAAGCATTGAAACAGGACATCAGATGACTCGGAGATGGGATGGATTGAGGGGCTGTGCATGGTTCGAGGATGTACACTCCAAATAAATTTGCATTTGCTCGTGGCTTGGCCACTGAAGCCGGGGCCAGCACATTCACATTCATGTCTACAGTTTTTGCTAAGATTTTCTTGCGGCTAATTACAATATGGGAAAGCAGGAATATCCTGCCTGTGTAATCGTAGTTTTGCGGCTGTAAACCATGCAATCCCAAACTCCATATTCCTTATTACTTATGCTTTGTTTGCTGTAACAAGAAGTTTCTTGGTATGAATTCTGACATAATGTTCGTGCTGACAAACACAATTACTGTGTCCTTAATGTAACCTTACAAGAACTTGGCACGGTTTGATGGAATGCTAGATTTTTTCATAACCCTACATGTGATCTGATCACTTGCCTTTCGAACTTCCTTAAATGTGGCTAATAGTTGCCTGCTGTGTGGTCAGCTGGCATAAGGTAGGCTACGCTCATAAGATGGGAACAAAGATATCACGTGCGTAGCCTTCAAAAATTGTGGACTTCCCTTGATAGGAATTTCACATTAGCTGGCCTATCAATTCTTAGTTAGCAAGCTCACATGTGGAACTGTCTCATTCTCCCTTGGACTTCAGGAGGCCCCAGCAATCTAGAACTGTTGACATGGGGCCGCCACGGCTTGGCTCCTTTGTACCTTACTGAACTGCTGCATCAGTTTCAGCCTCTTCACACCCTCAGGTCCTGTGTGGACAATCGATTAGCTGTTCCATTCCTCTGCTTAAAGATCGTTGTCGACAGAAGCTTTAGCTCTGCAGGTCCTAGGCTGTGGAACTCGCTTCCACAATTCTTACGCAACGACAACTACTCACCTACTGCCGACTATGGCTCATTCTCTTCAGCAGTCCTGAGCTGCTACTCCCATGCTACTCACTACCTCAACTGCTCTCCTGACTCTGCTATGCTTCCCACATTCTCTTTGTTGCATGAGATGAAGTCTGTTCGCTACCGAATGCATACCAAAAGCTTCTTAGGCTGCGAGTGCGCTATACAAAACTCTCCTGCGTAACACCCACATGGTCTTTATGACTGTGTGGAGTTACAGTCGGAGATACATTACATGGGGATGCTTTACAATCTGAAAAAGGGAAAAGAAATGAAATATTGTATCGCAAAAAGTCATTGCATGCTTCAATTTTGACATAGCTAGCTTATTAATGAAACGTGCCATCTTAATAATGAACAGTAAGAGTAATTGTTTACAGTCTGAAGTAGCAGTGTTTGGTGCACACCTTTATTCTCTTTTTTGAAACTTATTAAAAGGTAGCAATAATTGCTGGTTGTTTTCAGTTAAGCTGCGGAGAGATCATCCTTGGGGATTGCTGCAGCCTTGCAGCACCAACACTAACACGCTCTGGTCAACTCTTGTTGACAGTGCAGCCGTCGGGGAAGCGTTTGAGAAACGGTTCGGCAATACACACTAGGCTTTCTGTCTTATCGGTTCAACATTATCGGGCCGTGACCGAACGTAGCTAAGAAAAGTTTCTTGGAAAGCTCATGTTCGTTAATGGGTGGCTGTGAATGGATGCAGAGCTCGGGCATCCATTTAGCGATACGTTGTCTTTGGTTTCTTGTACCAAATCCTATTTCCGGTCCATCAGTCTTTTGGCACTGAGCAAGACTATCTGTCAATGTTGAGATCGTAATAGAGATGCATAAGCCAGACTACAACAGTGCCGCCCCAGATGTTGTCTACCGGTACTAGGCTGGGGGCGGCCTCCCGACCTTGCCTGACCAATCGAGGTGCAACGTTCCTGCTGCAGGCGCTAGCAACGGCGCTGGCCAATCGGAGTGCAGAGTTCCTGAGCGCAGACGATAGGAACTGTTAGCAGGCTGACTGAGGCTCTGTTAGCATGAACATCTGCAGAAGAGTTGTTGATTAATCGTTGTCGAGTTCGGTTGTGTTCCGAGTGCTCCAAGTCGTTTGCTGTTTAGCAATAAACGCACGCACACGCTCACAACATCTACCTGACGGCTCCTCATCACCTTTCGTCCCTGAATTGTTTGCTTGATGTCTGTGGTACTCGGCAAATCTTCTTATCCTTTTAGGATTAAATGCCCCTTCTCAAATTAGTCAGCGTTTTAGTAGCAACCATGTAGCTGTGGCTTCTTATTGTAAAAATGTGCTGTTTTAGGGCCGTGATAGCCATCGCGCGTCACTCAGTTCCACGAGGCACTGTTTTGTGTTGGCAAAGCTGGCCAGAGTCTTGTACTTGTATATCCTCCTATCATATCTTCTTTCACTTGCATCTTCGGATACCTTGTTATAGAGAGTACCGTTCTGGGTACACGTTGCTAAGATGTGGTGTAGAATAAGGCTTGGCTCCTTCATACCTAGCTGAACTGCTGCACCAGTTTCAGCCTCCCTTGCCCTCAGATCCTGTATCGACAATCAATCAGCTGTTCCATTCCTCCGCTTAAAGACCGTTGGTGACAGAAGCTATTGCTCTGCAGGTCCTAGACTGTGGAGCTCACTTCCCCGATTCTTACGCAACGGTAAGTACTCTCCTGCTGCCGACCATGGCTTATGCTTTCCAGCGGTCCTGAGCAGCTACTTCCGTGCTACTCACTACCTCAACTGCTCACCTTACTCTGCTACGCTTCCCACTTTCTCTTTGTTGCGTGAGATAAAGTCTGTTGGCTACCGATTGCCTACCAAAAGTGGCTTAGGCTGCGGATGTGCTATACAAACTATCTTAACACCCACACAATTTGTTTGTGGCTTTGTGGAGTTACAGATGCAGATACATATATTCGCCCAGTGGTTCTTAAGTTCCTTCGGGGTTCAGTTGGTCGTTCTGGTACCTTTTAAAATATAATTCAAGCCGGTCTTTCAAGGCTGTTCAGATCGTTGCTCGGATAAGGGATTTCAAAACTGCTATAGCCGGTGAGCTCAAAATGTTCTGAATGGTGATGGTGATGAATGCCAAATGAGACCCTGGTGTAGTGTGGTCACGTGACCGTGAATCGAAGGGGTCGTGTATTGCACCGGTCCTGCCAGAGCAAGTTTGGCAGGGTGGCATCTTTTGAAGTACCTAGTTAGCCTTGGAGTGAATCGAACGAGCTAGCAGCACGGTATGGTACTTCGTGCTACAAGCGCTATAGAGTTACCGACAATCGTAGGAGAAATGTCCCGGTAAGTAAGCAGACAGGTCCGCGACTGTAAAGACAATAGACAATAGACTGCTGCTCCATTGTACATGCGATAGAGGTAGGTGATATTCGAACCGTTTGTGTGTGCATGTGTGTGTTCTTAAGTCCGTGTAAGATCCACCAGTGATTACCTTTCAGTCAGATGGTGGTGTCAGGTGTCGAATTTGAGAAGATAATGCTTGTTTTCTTGATCTTCATATGTTCATTTCAGCCGATTCAACCGATCGAATGAGTGGGACAGCAAGAAAGAAAAAAGAGAGAGGCGGCTGCCCATTCCTAGCTGTAAGGAGAGACTGCTGAGTGTGGTGCAGTTCAGCCCGTGGCTTGGCAGGTCATGCCCAGCGGGGTGGTGGTTTTCGATGCAGCAGCTAGCAGTGCACTTCGACAGCCAACTCGATGGTTGATCAATGGCCGATTTTTCTAGTCGCAGGCTGAATTTCCAACTGAATGGCCAGCGGCCGGTTCGAAATGAGGCCAGTTATCAAAGGAGGCGTTTGCTAGCTTCCTGCAGCCATGTGATCGTTACAGGAGCTGCTGCCTTTTTTTGCAACCTTGCTGTCACTGTGCAACTCCATATATGTATCGTGAGAAGCCCGGGGCACCTCATTTAATTGACATAAAAGGTTTGCAATCGACAAAAGGTCAGCAGCAGTGCCAGTTCATATCCTCGAGGTCCAATGAACCGGTTCGAAACCTTCGTTGATGGTTAGCACGGCAGAGCAGACCTCGGTAGTCGTGCTGCCACAGTATATTGCTGAAGCCAGCCTCATACAGGTGTGGTGCGATATTCGCCAAATAAGAAGCAGTGGCTGTCCACCCCACTAAGTTTCTTTGTAGTATGCGCTGTGTAGTCTGTTTGTACGTGAATGTGCATACTGTCACGGGTTGCCTCATTTGTGGGCCTGCTTTGCATTGTAGAAATACGAGCTTGCTCGAGCTGGTGGCATTGGCAAGTGCCCGCTGTGCAGTGACGTCAGAAAAAACGACACCTTAGTCAGTGTCTCAGGGTAAGACATAAATAGCCAATCTCTTTAGCTCTTTGTCTTTTGTGGTCCTGCCAACTACTATGCCGATCGAACTTCAAGCAGACTGTAATTCGACGGTCTTCGGTCATACTTTGAACTCGGTGTGTCTGACTACTTTGTGGGCCTTGTTTCTCGAGATTGCCATAACCATGCATGATCATTTCATGTACCCAATCTCACACTTGTCTTGCCGAGACGGGTGGGCCTGAATGGATCCGGCACTGGCCAGCGATGGCTGACCTTACAATGGGGTTAGTTGTTCTGGACTGTGGAGTGTTAGCACCTTACAACAGGCAGGTCGGACAATCCGATGGTTGCATGTGTGGCTTCTTGTCGACCAGTAGACGGTCTGGATGATGATAATAATAATAATAATAATTACAAGATATTTGTTTAGCACTCTCAGTGCAGTGATGAGTCCCATCTTGCTGATGCTACCACTCGTTTGCTGCTCCATTCAAACATATGTGGCAATCAACTGCTCTCCTGAATCGGCTATGCTTCTCACTTTCTCTTTGTTGCGTGAGATGGAGTCTTTTGGCTACCGAATGTATACCGATAGTCGCTTAGGCTTTGAGTTTGCCAGAGAAAACTCTCCTTCGTAACGTCCACTTAGTCTTTGTGGCATTCTGGACTTACAGGTGGAGATACATTACATTACATTCAGCTGCTGCAGAAGATTGCTCAAGTGACGTAAAGACTGAGCAAAAGCATAAAGGCTGTGCAAAAGCACATAAGTTATAGTGCATGCTGCCAGAACTTACTGCTCTCCAGTCAGTGATTGTGTCAAGGCAGGGAACCATTGCAAAAGTGCTCACCTGGCAGCCAATAGTCAGATGATTGAATTCTGGTTCTTTCATTCGTCTGCTGAGCGACAGGTGCTTCGCTTGCTCAGAGTACTGGCTCTGAGTGTGTCTGTTGTCACCTCGCTATGCCGAGCTTGCTCGGCGCTTTAGGGTTAGAAGCAATGCGATCCTTGGTCCACACGCAACTAGCTTGCCCCGTGGGTATAAAGCAGGGGTCGCCAATGAGCACTGGCTCTCGTCAAGCGGCCCAAAGGGGCATGCTGGGAGGTAAGCCGTCCGGTGCGCCCATCAACCTACCTATAATTTGCTGCCTCTGGCTCGGTTGGGATGCAGCCCCTCCTTGGATTAATCCTGGACTGTCCCCCATAGCATGACTATGTGGCCAGGCCAGATGCTCCGGAGCAATATCTTGGTCTATGCTTGAAGGCCGCCGAAATAAGCTTGCCAAAGATTTACCTCAGCTGTGTGTCCCTCGATAGCCTTGACCTGCTTGCTGGCTTTCTTTATTGCCATTGCAGCGATCACACTGCCGTGCAGCCTAGACCCTTCACTCAGCGCATACCGCTTGACCCAGGGTCTTAGTCCACGTGTAAGGTGCTCGCTCGCTCTTCATGACCCAGGTCGTGAGTTCGAGTCCTGAAGTGAGCGAACCTTTATTTCCCACAGCAAGCGGCAGTGATAGCCGTCTAGGCTCTTCTGCTGCTATATATGTGTGTGTGTGTGTGTGTGTGTGTGTGTGTGTGTGTGTGTGTGTGTGTGTGTGTGTGTGTGTGTGTGTGTGTGTGTGTGTGTGTGTGTGTAGTGTGTGTGTGTGTGTGTGTGTGTGTGTGTGTGTGTGTGTGTGTGTGTGTGTGTGTGTGTGTGTGTGTGTGTGTGTGTGTGTGTGTGTGTGTGTGTGTGTGTGTGTGTGTGTGTGTGTTTGTGTGTGAGTGTGTGTGTGTGTGTGTGTGTGTGTGTGTGTGTGTGTGTGTGTGTGTGTGTGTGTGTGTGTGTGGTGTGTGTGTGTGTGTGTGTGTGTGTGTGTGTGTGTGTGTGTGTGTGTGTGTGTGTGTGTGTGTGTGTGTGTGTGTGTGTGTGTGTGTGTGTGTGTGTGTGTGTGTGTGTGTATGTGTGTGTGTGTGTGTGTGTGTGTGTGTGTGTGTGTGTGTGTGTGTGTGTGTGTATACAGATGAGGCTGCTGAATCGGCTAACCTTTAACCTTTGAGCCTGCTGCCCTAGCGAAGTAGGCCTGAGCCCCCTTCGTGCATCTCCCGTAAATCAGGCTGCTGCCCTGGTTCTTCCATCGTCTCCGTATGACTGACCACATTTGTATGCTGACCCTGTGCATGTCACCCCTAACCATGTTATTCATTTTATTTGTTTATCAAGCATGATATTACTCACCATTCAATTGCATTTCCCTTTGCAGCAAATGTAAAGTGTCTAGAGAGATTGAGTTCTCTGAGGGCGCTTTATCAAGTGCAATATTATTATTATTATTATGTTTTGCGGCCTCCCACCGAGCAAGCGCCCTTTTTTGCTTTGCAGGTTTGCATTCTGCTTCTCGTGCATCCTGCCCTACGTGCGTAAGCACCAGCGATGCCCCGTGACGCAGCTGCCGTTCAAAGAGGAGCACCTCATCAGGCTGTACCACCAGGGCTAAGCCGCCGAGCGTTACGAGCTGCGCTCGATCACGCAAGCGGCGTAACACGTTGAGCGCCAACCGACCGGAGCTGCTCCTCGTTCGCTGCCTGCTGCGCGGCCCCCCCCCCCGACGTTACTGGCGGCGGCCTGCTGCTGAGGCAGTGTCGGCAACTCGTATCGAGTCGGCTGCCATGTCCTGGCTCTGCAACCGGTTTTCTTTTAATCACTGCCCCTACTGCGTCTGCGGTCGGGTGGGCCGATCGTTGACAGCCAGCGATTGGGATTTTTCCTGTGAGCTGCCAAGCGTACAGAGGGGGGCTGCTCGGTGGGAACCTTGCCGTGTCAAGCCATAGGCCGTCCGCTCGTGGCCGTGCGCTTGACACACGGCAAAGTGCAGGTCGCACCTAGTCGCAAATTGCAGCATCGCATCTGGGCTCTCCTGGCTCTCCGCGATGTGGCATGCCTGCAGCACGTGCATCCTGCCTATACTGGCTGATTGGCTGCAGTTTCTTGGCGCCGGCAGCAAGATGGCCAGTGTCACCTACACGCTGACTCGGTAAAGTCTCTAAATACACAGGTGCCAATCAGAGCACATTGTGACTGCCCTGGTAAGAGCTGAGTGAAAAACTGCCCTGCTTAACAGCAGGGCAGTTTTTCACTCAGCTCTCGATATGCTGCTCTGCTGCTTCATTCCACTTTAACTTCGCATTGTGGCTTGTACTTGTTTGGAGTTTTCTCCCTCGCGAGAAATCTTTGCACTTGTGCAAAAACGAGACGACATGTTGCACTTTGAGCCAGTGAGCAAGCCTGTGTGCAGGAAAGTGCCGCTTTTTTATGCTGGCTGTCTATGGCCCCTGCGAGGTCGAGGCAGCCCGTAGCGCTGCGGCCGCATTACCCGATGCCTGATGTGTTTGCCTGAGATGCCGCAAGGGGCAAGAGCTGCTGCCAGAGCCTTTGAATCGTTGCCAAGAGGCTGATCAGAAGACAGCGGTCGCCATTCAAGCTGACAGTGCCAAAGAGACTGATAGAAAGAGGAAGCATCCTGCCTGTGGCTGCATGCTCTCCTCTGGCTGCTAGATGTTCTGCACTCTCTGAACGTACATTTGTCCACTGACATTTGGTTCGTTTGCCTTCCTTTGGCAGTGCTGAAATCGCCCAGACAGCATCCATCAAACGCATCCTGTTTGTGCCTGCTGACTTGCTCGATCGTCCTACTGGATTTGCAGTTTCTAATTATAAGAAGTGAAAAGTGCACGATAGTCTTGTAGCTACCTCCGGCATTGACCAGTCAAATTAAATGCAGATTCTCACTTGCCTTGATACCCATAGGAAGCCTCGTCAGCCTTTAGGGATACTAAGCAAGCAACGTACTTACAAAAATACTTGTCTGCAATGGGGACTTGGTTTTACCCCCTACCTCTGGCTCGGAGGTCGTGGGTTTAACTCTCAAGGACGGTGAGACATTTTCTTCTCGAGCTAGGGTTTCAAGCGCTATGTAAATCCGTTTGGTGGTTCAGCTGGATTATTTCTCTATTGCTACACTGCTTCGGCAATCGATGAAAAAATTATATTAGTGCTCTTTGCAAGCAACGGGCTTTATGTGAACGGCTCTAACTTGCCATAGGCTAATCCGTAGGTTGTTATAAAAAAAACAGTGGGATAGGAAAAAAGAATTACGACATACAGAGTGACCGGAAGCCGTATGCTGCTTAACTGAAGCCGAAAACGAATTTCGTCTCGAGCTGCTCTGGGTTACCGGAACGGCTCTGCTACCAGTTGAACTGTCGAGACTACTTTTTCTTTATCGATTCTGAGGCAGGGATCATGTTAGCCAGCATCCTTGATTGGATTAGTTTTATTAACCTCGGAGCTATGGAAGATATTATAAAAATCCGGCACGTCGCTATTTTATTGAATTATGCAAATGATTCTGTGGAGACCAGTCAGCCGAAGTAGTATTATTTTTACAATCACCCCTCGAACTGCATAGTAGGGCAATGCAACTGGAAGGCCAGACTCGAAGTGCTAATAAGAGCATGCTTTTGCTCCATGTATTTCTTGCAAGCGACGGCATTTGCTCTAAGGTAAAAAAGAGCGTAACTTTTAGAAATGTGTGCTCAATCTCTGGGAAATCCCAGCTGACTAGAAGCGGATTACTATCTCACTGGAATCGTAATGAATAAACTTAAGGTCACCAGTCCCGCAACCTACGTTACATTTTGTTGATTGAATGCAGCTGGTTGCATTCATGCTTTAAACACGTGCTCGAATAGCGTTATAGACTATCAATATGTCGTAAAACTTGGTCATACCTGATCAAGTTCGTCCCTTGCCGAAATGCCCTGCTGCTTCGCTCTCAATCAAACGGGACCATCAGAATTTGGCAAACAATCACCTCCACTGTGACTCATCCAAGCACTCGCACGTGAGGGCAAGAACAGAAGCCTGCTAGAAAACACAGGGAGTACATCCTGTGTGCGTGAGCGACATTGTCTTCAAAGCAATTAACATGTTGACATGTGGATGCAATAAACTTCAGGCTGCGAACGTGACTTTGATGCCACTCTGACTCTGCAAAACCACAGTGGAAGCATAATAATAATAATAATAATAATGTACTTGATAAAGCGCCCTCAGAGAACTTAATCTCTTTCAAGGCGCTTTACATTTCCTGCAAAGGGAAATGCAATTAAATGGTAAGTAAAATAATGCTTGAAAAACAAACAAAATGAATAACATGGTTAGGGGTGAGATGTACAGGGTCAGCATGCGAATGTGGTTAGTGGCAGCATGCACAGTGTCAGCACGAATAAGCACGTGAAGGACGAATCACAGGGACCCACTAATGCTGTCCTAAATAGGTGTGTTTTTAAGTTCCTTTTAAATGTGGTCAGGTCAGGGGATGTTCTGACGCAGGTCGGGAGGGAGTTCCAGGCTTTGGGAGCATATGAACTAAATGCACGGTCTCCAAAGGATTTGAGGTTTGTACGAGGTATTGGTAGACTGTTGGATTCCGAAAAGCAGGTGCTACGATGCTTGGCCTGATGGGGGAGTATGTCGGAGAGATAGGCTGGAGCCATATAATGAAGGGACCTAAACGTGAGCGACAAAACCTTGAAGTCAATCCGTTGCTTGACTGGTAACCAGTGCAGGTCGGCGAGAAGTGGAGTAATGTGGCAACTGCGACGCTCACGACAGACAAGCCTAGCTGCTGAGTTTTGCACCAGCTGCAATCGCCTGATCGAACATGCTGGTAGGCCAGTAAGCAGTGAGTTGCAGAAGTCGAGACGAGATGTCACGAATGCATGGACCAACTTGGACGTGGTATCCTTATCTAAACAAGCCCGAATTTTAGCAATATTATGAAGCTGAAAATAGGCAGATTTGACCGTGGAGCTGATATGGTCGTCTAACGAGAGGTCGCTTTGGAATATGACACCTAGATTTCGAGCTGATTCGACAGGAGATATGCTGGCAGAGCCAATTTTGAGCTTCAGCCTTTCCAATTTCTGAATCACACTGGGTTTGCCCATAACTAGTAAGTTAGTTTTGTCATCGTTTAGTTTTAGAAAATTTGCTGCCATCCATGTGCGGATGTCATCAATGCATGCAGCAAGTGAGTTGAGAGAATTTGAGGTGCTCGAAGGCTGGGAGGGATCAAAGCAAAGGTACAACTGAGTGTCATCCGCATAGAAGTGAAAGCCTAGATTGTGCTTGGCAATCACATCAGCAAGAGGCAGAGTATAAACGGTGAAAAGAACCGGACCTAGCACGGAGCCCTGAGGTACTCCATATTTCAGAGGTACTTCAGATGATCGTTGTCCATTCACGTCAACACTCTGGAGTCTCCCACTGATATAGGACCTGAACCACTGCAGAGCAGTGCTAGTGATGCATAGGCGAGATGAGAGGCGCTCTAGAAGAACTTTGTGATCGATGGTGTCAATCCACTTGCTAGGGGTGACATATTCACCGGCCTCGGCTTGCTCGGACGCTGCACGGCAGGATTGAAGAAACTGCTGCCGATGGAAAGGCCGCCAGGGCAATCGATTCGGTTCGTCTCTGTGTATAAATTGTTTCAGAAATTGCACGAGCTACTAGCTCGACTGCTTGTACCCACCCCATCACTCGCGCTTATCGGGCCCGTACGCTCGGACGGTCGCTGGCCGACACTGACGTTTTCCTGGTAACAGAACTGCTTTTTCCGGCGGCGTCAAATGATATCCGTTGCAATAGGCGCAGCTCATATAATTCATTTATATTGCGCCCCCAGAGAACCTAATCTCTATTCAGGCGCTTCACGTATGCCTCGGGGCTCCAGCCCACGACCTCAGTCAGACCTTGGTCGGGGCGAGCACCTTAACCGCTAGACCAAACCAGCTCGGCATGCAAGCGTTATGGACGATTTTGATCTGGGCGGCCTACATTCTCAAGAGAACGAACCGAACTGCACCAGTTAACCTGCTGGCGAAGGTTGTGGTGACTTCGACCAGGACTTCGATTTTCCTTTCAATGTAAGTGTAGCTGCAGACTCAATGTCCCGAAGACTTGGCTCACACATAGTGACCTTTCTCGACTTTTAAAAGCTTCATGCCACGCTGTGATGAATTCGCTATGGCAGCTCCTCCACTACAATTGTGTGCCAAAAGCACGGCGCTCGTAACTGCTCAGGCACGCGTTAAATACCGTTGGAGCGAGTGCCTCAAAGCGCGACTAATGCTTCGAAGCTGCTATACAGATAAACATTAATATATTTTGACCGAAGCAGAGCACGAGAAAATTGAAAGCGACCATGATTTCTGATTTTGATTGGAGATACATTGGCTGTATACGTCATCAAACGTCCCGGAGCTTTTTTCCGTAATCGTGGACATATAGCAAAATTTATCCAGCCAAAATCAGAATTGTTTTCCTTATTTCAAACAAACAAAGTTAAACTTGCATTTCAAATTTCACCTCGATACGTGAAGTATTAGCCGAGTTATGGAATTTACTTGCGGCCAACCAACCCTGGAAATGAAGCTGCATACAAGCCACAAAATTGCACCTCGACAAGCTTGAAGCACGTAATGCGATCTACCAAAGTTCGACAAGTTTAGATACAAGTCGCATATGACGCAGAGCTCGATACATTTTTTATTTGTAGATTTGTTGCTTCCGGTTTACATTGGGCTTAGACCTGGTTTGCATAACCATTTTTTCTTTCATGCTGTGGTCGTCAGAACAAAGCCAGAACGCTTAAAACACCACTTGTATTGGCCTATTAGAACTCTGGAATAGATTTAAATAATCCTCATTCGAGCTGCAGAAATTCATGAGAATTTAATAGAAGAATAAGGTCGTATTTCCGAATCGCAACAGCGGCTTAGGTACGTTAAGCCCTTTATTCAGAAAGGTTTATTTGTACTGGCTTGAAAAATAGCATTGAAATGTGTCTTGTGCACAAACTGAATGTACCTACAGCGTTTTTTTTGCTGTAAATCTGACTTATTTTAGTGTTCAAGAATGATCTAATGCGGCTGGAAAACTTAGGTAATCACCGAACGCTGCATCTCCAAACCCTCTCGTACTGATCTAACTTGAGTCTTTTTCTGAGCGAGACCAAATTTCTGCAGCTGCATCGCGAATCTAGCGGCTTGTTACAAAGTTACTTAAAATTGCAGTCCGTCAGCTGCAGGAATTGTTCGGACTGCTTGTTATAGAGTCACTGGCTTTTAGGGCGATCGCAGTCGTTTCAGCTGCATTTCTGAATGCATTAACGTGTACTCACTCTAGAATAACGTGCTGCTGCTGCAAAGTCTGCGCTTAATGCCGCCTTTGAGCTATACGAGAAACGAAAGTATGATGAAAGGGTATCGTTTTTTTACCACTTTTCTTAATCAAATAGCCCACATCACAATTCCGCTGACTATTCTAGATACTCTCGTGATGAATACTTTAATGGCTTGCCGAGTCAGCCTAGGTCGAAAACATCGTGCCGAAAAGCCAGCTGCCCGACACGCCGCAGCCTAGACATTGCGGCTTGGTGAGAGAGAGACAAATCAAATTTAAAGGCGCCGAGCATCTTATTTGTCCAAAGACTACGCGAAAATGCGCAACAAGCGCGTCCCAAATATTACGTCCTGCGGTAGAAGAGTGTAAAAGCGCGCGATTCCAAACGCAGTCACATAACAAAGTTTCGAGGCGCCACCGTGTATGGATTCCGTGTGTGGAGTTCCCTTCAGAGGGAGCTCTGAGCCACAATTTCGCGATTTGCCCGGCCTGAACGACGGTCAAGCATGGTATTACTCACCATGCAATTGCAATTTCCCTTTGCAGCAAATGCAAAGCGCCTAGAAAGAGATTGCGTTCTCTTAGGGCGCTTTATCAAGTGCATTATTATTATTATTATTATTATTATTAATCTATCTTCTAGTGGTGCTTAATCTTCCTTCTTCTCCTGTCCCTACTGCTTCTCCTCTCGGCCTCCGTCTCATCCATCCAAAAGTCAGGTGTTACTAGGATCATATGAGAACTGAAGAACCCTACCGAGTGGCAGGCACTCCTTTGGGGCATAGAAAAAGGAGTCTGTTCTCAGACTAGTCTACCATTTCAGTCATAAAAAGCTGCCGCTTTTTTTACTCTTTGTACTGGAAGAGATTAATGAGGCCTTCCTTGCGGTGCTCCTATATTTAAGACGTACATTCTTTTCGGTGTCTCCGTCGAGGCTCTCAAGCCTGTAGGAGATGCTACGCGGCTTTCCTCGCGGTAATTCTTTGGGGCTCCAGTCGCCATTTGGTCTCTTTGCGGAGGGAGCCAAATCATGATACTATTGATAATTGGTCCGTACAGCGTCCAACGAGAGAAAACCGGCTGTCCAGGCACTTCACAACTCGCTACTAGAGAAGCTATAACCAGAGGCCAGCCACCGGTTAGTAAGACCCAGCTAGTAAAATGCACTTAATCATGCACATATAAGAACCGAAAGAGCACACGAACAAAAAGACTAGTTTACTGGGGCAGAAGGAAAGCTGAGCGGAGCACGTGAGTCTTTAGTTGAGACTTATATTGCAAAAACCTAACCCGCTGACTACGAAATTGCAAGAAAATTTGCCCTTTTTTAAGCTATCTCTATTGACTGCGAAGCAGAAGCAACTTAGTGTACTGATCGTAGAAAGTAGCTTAATAATGCTAGCATGTCGTTCGTGGTTAGTCTAGGTCATGGACTGGAGTAACTAAAATGAGCTAAATAATTTATTCAGCCTTTAGCCACCCAAAAAAGCCCCGTAGCCTCTTTAGGTAGCTACTGGGCTTCCGACGGACCTTTCAGCGGGAGATTAAAGAGCGTAGATAGTAATGACAACGGTCATCTTGTGACGTTTACAGTGAGGGATACCACAAAAATTTGTTCAGAATCCATTTCCTTTCACCATTTATCCTCTTACTCTTGCCGGCCGATGTAATCGCCACGCACAATTAAGGCTTTCATTTCTACGAAGATGACACACAGATGTACCTGCGCTTTGAGTGCTCCCTACCATCAAGCATAACAAACCCTGTCAACTTCCATGCAGCAAGTATTTCCGACATTCGCCGTGCTGGTTTGATCCAGTGGTAAAGGTGCTCGCCTTTAAAGACCAAGGTCAAGGTGAATTCATCGGATGATAGAAGTCGTGGGCTCGAGCCCGATGGCGTATTTGAAGCGCCTGAATAGAGATACGGTTCTCTTAAAGCGCTATGAAAAATGAGGATAAAACCAACTTACGGCTTAGCCGAAAACGTATCGTCCCTCGGAAATTGGAAAGCTAACATTATAATGTGTTCAGCCAGCGTAATCTGCTCGCATTCTGGGCCCCTTGTTCCAAATATAAGTTTTTTCTTTAGGACCACATCAGCTCCGTAGCCAAGTATGCTAACTTCTAGCTGCGCATAATTTTTAAATTTTGGGGCTTGCTTAGAGCCTCGATGGCACACTAGGTAAGGTCGTTGCTTTTCATGACTTCGGTCCCGAAGTCGTGGGTTCGAATCCTGCAGTAGGTGATCCTATATTGCCGCTGCAAGCCATGATGATAGCCGTAAAGGCTCTTCCGTCGCTGTACAAAATAGATTTTCAAATCAGCTAGTATTTTTTTAGATAAGGATACCACATCTGAACTGGTCCTCGCATTTGTGACATTCTATATAGACTGCCGTAACTCACTGCTCCCGGTCTTTCGGCGTGCGAAATCAGTCACGTACAATTAAAGCTAAGCTCTATAGCCGGACATGCCCGTCGTGAACATCGCTAGGGCTAAGACGCCAATTCTCACCCGCCTGCACAGTCTACCAATCCAATCAAACAGCATATCGACTTCAAGGTTCTGTCATTTAATTGTTGGTCCCTGTAATATCTTGCTTCGATCTACCGATCGGAAAGACTCACAAGTCCTGCTTCGAATTCCGCATGGTCTTCTGACTAAAGTCGCTTACACGTGCCTCAAACCAACTTCAAATCCTGAAACCGTACCTTCAGTTCATATGCTTCCAGAGCCTGGAACTCACTCGCGACAGACGATGTGACATCCTCTGACTTGATGACGTTTAAAAAGATGCCAAAAGCACTGTGCAGGCGGGTGAGAATTGGCATCTTAGCCCTAGCGACGTTCCCTACGGGCATGCCCGGCTGCAGAGATTGGCTCTAACTGTAAGCGTCTTATTACACAGGCGAGAAAACCAGCGAATAGTGAGTTACGGCAGTCTATAGAATGTCACAAATGCGCTGACCAGTTTATATGTGGTATACTTATCTAAAAAAATACTAGTTATTTTCTCAAATCATTTCCTCAGTCATTGTGAATTTTCGTTTGTGTGCTCAGGAGTAATGAAACGGTTCATGTTATCACTATATAATTGACATACTAGTTGATTCAAAAGCATCTTTTGTATAGCGACAGAAGAGCCTCTACGTCTATTATTACCGCTTGCTGCGGCAATAAAGGATCGCCCACCGTAGGATTCGAACCAATGACCTGGGATCGAGGTGAAAAGCAACCACCCTACCTAGTGTGCAATCACGACCTGCTTACTTTGCAGCGCATGTAATGTGCCTAGAAAGAGAGTCTGTTCTCTCAGGTTGATGTCTCGCTAAAAATGTTTCACGTTTGTTATTAAGAATATTATTGTAGCTGTTAGGTTATTAGGATGTCTAAAAAATTGCGCGGAGCTTCCTTCTCTTCTAAAGTATTGGAATATACGTTTCGGTAAAGGGCTGAAAGAGCTTTCGCAAACAGATTTCAAAGAGGAGACCCCGTTCATGCTGACCCTGTGCACGTTACTCCTAACCAAGTTATTCTTGTTGTTTATCGAGCATGCTACCACTAACCATCCGCTCTTGCTTCCTTTTTTGCAGCAAATGTAAAGCGCCTAGAAAGATATTGAGTTCTCTGAGGGCGCTTTATCAAGTGCGTTATTATTATTGTCATATACAACGTGCCACCCAAGAACGACGTCTATCTCCTCCTACCCATTTACAAGTCTCTACACCCTGAATTTACTGAAATTTTCTCTCGTCCTGCGGTAGTTATTTTGTCCGCGCGATCATCACAAAGTATATTGGCGCAGCGCATGCAATGCATGTAGTCCTGAAGCTCACAATACGCCAGCAGTAGCAGTACATCGCTCAATAACTCGCAGGCAGCGCTAACAGCAACAACGCATTAGAAAATGCGAAAACAATCGCTTCCCTATTGCGGCTGATACGGCAGGTGGCTTCCGGCAGGCTCATTTCCGAGCTTACAGCAGCTCACGCTCAGCGCTCTAACTCACCCACCAGCAGACCGTTACTAAAATAAAGCGACTGTAGTCAGGTTCGTGCTTTATGCAGTGGCCCGGTCGCAAGTCATACAATAATCTCGTTCACGCATAATCGTAAATTGCACGCTATTCATAAGCGCCGGCTTGTGGCGGCTATTTCCTAATAATAATACACTTGATTAAGCGCCCTCAGAGAACTCAATCTCGCTATAGACACTTTAAATGTGCTGCAAAGGAAACACGATCGCATGCAAGTATGGTTAGTGACAGCATGCACAGTGTCAGAACGCGTGAGCACACGAAGCTCGAATCACAGAAACTCACTAAATGCTGGGATAAATAGGTATGTTTTTAGTTTCTTTTTAAATTTGGTCAAGTCAGGGGATGTCGGACAGAATTCAGGACTGAGTTCCAGGCTTTGGGAGCATATGAATTAAAGGCACGGTTTCCACAGGATTTGTGGTTTGTTTGAGGCATAGGTAAACAACTAGATTCCGAAAAGCAGGTGATACGATGCTTAGCCTGGTGGAGCAGTAGATCTGATAGGTAGGCTGGAGCCAAACAATGAAGGGACCTAAAATTGAGTGACAAAACCTTGAAGTCGATGTGTTGTTTGACTGAGAGCCAGTGCAGGTCAGCGAGAAGTGGTACGACGCGGCAACTGCGGCGCTCTGGATAGACAGGCCTAGCTGTAGAGTTTTGCACCAGCTGTAAGTGCCTGATTGCACAGGCCGGTAGACCAGCAAGCAGAAAATTACAAAAGTCAAGGGGGGATTTCACAGATACGTAGACTAACTTAGATGTGGTATCCCTGTCTAAACAAGCCCAAATGTTAGCAATATTATGTAGCCGACCGAAGGCAGACTTGATTGTGGAGCTGATGCGGTCGTCTAACGAAAGGTCACTTTAGAATATGACATACAGATTTCGTGCAGACTAACTAGAATTCATTTGTATAGCACCCCAAGAGAACTTAATATCTATTCAGGCACTTCACATATGCCTCGGGGCCCGAGCCCTTGACCACAGCCAGACCGTGGTCGGGGCGAGCACAGTAACCGCTGGACCAAACCAGCTAGGTGATTCGGCGGGCAGAGCCAATTTTGAGCTTTAGGTTATCTAATTTCTGAATCGAACTTGTTTGCCCATACTTTTTAAGTTGGTTTTATCGTCATTTAATTTAAGAAAGTTTGCTGCCATCTTTCCGTGGATGCCATCTGTAGTAAGGGAGATGAGAGAATTCCTACGCTGTTATCCGTTCAAAGTCATCAGCCAGGATCATTTTTCATAAACTCGGGGAATTACACAGCCCCTATTTTAAGTTATCGGATTTCAAGTTGTCACAGAAAAAATGTGAGCAGTGAAGAAATACGATGGCCGATTATCTAGAAACAGCAGTAGCCTTCAAGACACGCCCAACGGCGTCCATGCGGAAGCACCGCCCCTGACATCCGGGTGGACTATGTGCGCGTTGCCTAAAAAATAAAACAAGACCATGCATATATTACTTCGACAATAAATTAAATAACCAATGCTTTAATTTGAAAATATCACAATTCAGCACCGGTCACGTCAGGCTAATATGAATATATGCAGCAAACCTGTCCTCTAGACGTACAAATAACCTTGTCTACCCGAGAATGGTGGGGGGGGGGTTGGCCAAGTTTTACTCCGCCCCTTCGGTGCGGGCAGGGCTGCTAGTTTGAAGCGGTTAATTCGGCCCTGTTTTCGAATGTATTGAATAACTGATTCACTACAAAATAAAATAATTTTGAAAGAATGCAACGTGCACATTGTATTTGACCATTTTCGGCGACCCACGCCGGCATGGAAACACAGCGCCGCCTGCCTTGTTCGTTCTAGCCGCAGCCATGTTCGGCGGAGCTGCGCCGGTGCTCGTGCTCAGTATGTGTTTTTTAACTTGCGTTGATGGGTGGCTCGCGGCCGCTTTTTGAAACAGCTATGATATCGATGTTCTTACTTTTTAGATCAGAATACGAAAAGAGAACAGGGCAGAAAGGTCCAGCTAGGAAATGTAGCTGCCGGCAAGGTCAGTCGTTAACCACGCGCCGGCCCTATCAATGAATGAAATGGCTTCCGGCAGATTTTTGGATTTTCTTTTAGGCTGCTTTTCAGTCTACACTAACCAGTGTTCGTTGAAGAGTTACAAAGGTTTATTTTTAGTGTGTCTGGTACTCCGTGCTAGCCCTTTGGTGAACTTACGTACGTTCTTCAGACCCCATCCCCCTGATTAGTGCTTGTTGCAAGCGTTCTATTTTTACCGTCAAAAATAGGGCACGCGCGTTGCTTTTCGTTCATTATTTCATTATTGTAGTATGCAGTGGCTGTATCCGTAATTGTTTCCGGTATGTTGGCTGTATATCGCGCACAATCTCTTGTTTTGTCAGCCAGCCTGTCTTGTCTCTTGTCTGCCTTACCGTCGCTCTCGGTCAGCGCGCCCGCCTGCCTCTCCCTCTTTCTCCCCTTTCCTCCCGTCGTCTCTGTCTTTCTTATTCTCTTTTACTGCCGCTTATCAAGACCCTTGAAACGACTAGATGAGCTCGGGTGGGGTAGTTCCACGTAATGCGTAATGTGTACAATGTGCCCTGTGTAATGCTCGTAGTGTGTAAGGTGCGTAATGTGGTGTGCTTAGTCAGTGAAGCTGGTCATTAACTATTGACTGCTTGTTTTAGACCATAGCCGATGTAATAAGGACATGCCTGGGGCCAAAGGCTATGCTGAAGGTAAGCTGTGCAGAGAATAGCATCGTTATGTGGAGTTAAATGTTGCCCACACACACTATTCAGATGCACTGGTGCCGTAATTTCCTTTCCTTTCTCAGACACTGTTTAGCATAGGACTTGTGGGTTTTTCCCACAAAGCCGTGATTTGTTGTACGTTTGGCAGTTACTTTATGCCCGTGATCCGCGAAATTAGTCATTTTCGTTTGATGTGGGTCCGTTTTTTAGACGGATATGCTTGCATGTCTCCTGGTGTGCATTGCGCATGTGGTCTGTGAGTGCAAGGCATTAATTACATTGTTGTATGATGGATAGTTTGGCGAGAGTTCCTCTGGGCAGAGTGCTCAGACCTAGCTGTGGTCAAGTTATTGACAAGGCTAATTTCTGTGTCGTTTTTAATTCATTGTTATCATTTTTATGCCAATGGCTTTGTTGCTCTTCACCAGTTTCTCAATCAGATAAATGGAAGCAAATATTCAAGCACAAGTTCATTACACTAAACACCGGGATTCGGCTTGAGCAAGTCAGTGGAAATGTAAAGTCTTAGCTTTAACGTCATGTGTTTGATTCCAAAGAATTGTAGTCTCCTTAGCTCAGCTCAATTGGTGGAGCATTAGACTAGTAATCCTTAAGTTACTGGAGTGTTCCCTGCCCTAGTTAATGAAATTCTTTTTAAGCACTTGAGTCCCGTGGCTGACCGTCTTTTGTAATTCATAATTTTTAAATTTCTGCTGTAAAAATTACTCCAGCGCAAGAACAGTTTATGCTGTGTTTGTGTTTCACTGGTATTGCTGTGTGATCGTCGGTTTTTATTGAATATGTGGGCCAAATAGATTAGCTAGAATACATTAGCAAGCTACACTTTCTGAAGCAAGTGATCGATTATTAGGAATGCTAGGTGCTGGCCAGTTTAAATAATTCCTGCAGGCGCAGAGCCGGCTGAGTTTCCATAAATGGTAATATATTACTTCTGTTTGGACTTGTAACTGGCAGTATATCAGCCATACTTAGAATATAAAGGTTTTCATGCAACCAATTGTTTTGAAAAGAATGCTTTCGTTGAGGCCGAAGTTTGTGTACTACTTATGTGAGTTACATGTACCATATGCCGTTGCATTGATTTTTGTCATAGATGTTAATGGATCCCATGGGTGGCATTGTGATGACAAACGATGGCAATGCCATCCTACGTGAGATAAACGTTCAACACCCTGCTGCTAAATCCCTCATAGAAGTTGCTAGAACTCAAGATGAAGAAGTCGGGGATGGAACAACATCGGTGATTATTCTAGGTGAGTTATTAAGGGAACAGTTTTACTTAGTACTGTTGCATGGCCCTAGGTAGATGTTGTAAGACACTGCTTGGTTTTGTAGCTGGTGAAGTTCTTGCTGTGTCAGAACAGTTCTTGGAAGAGAATATGCATCCCACACAGATTATTGCAGCGTATCGCACCGCTCTGGAAGATTTGCTTGTGATTCTGAAAAAAGACGTCTGGTAAGCAAGTATATTTCGAAACTTGAACCGTCTGCTTAGTGCTGTGAAATTAGAATGAGGCACCATCCAATTGATTTGTGGAATTCAGCATCAGCTAAGCAGCTGGCTGACACTTCGGAGAGCTGTCTGGCTGGGCCTGTTTAGGTAAATGTCCACTTGGCCTGTTAGGCCATCAGTAGGAAGTGATGGCAGACTCTGGCCTCTCACCAGCTGCCTATTCATGATTCGTCAGCCTCTGCAAGTGGACTGAGCCGATGTGTAGGGAGGGAATAGCTAGCCTAAGCAACTTGCTAGCCAACTTCTAAGCAGTGCACGAGCCAGGATTTTCATCTTGGGTGTAAGACCAGCAACAATTTTATGCAGGGGCAAGACCCACACAATTTTCATATAGGCCGGGCTAAACCCGTAATTAATGAAAAATATAGTGCAAAATCGGTGTTTATTCCACAAGAACTAAGCGATTGCTCCACGAGTGGACCTATGAGACTTGGTTTTTGGTGACATGGGCCTGGGAATAGGAGGCCATGCAATTCAGTTGACTATCTTGGTGTGGGGCAAATTCCCCTTGCCCTCCCCCTGGCTTCGCCTTTGCCTCTAAGGCAATGATTCTCAACCTTCCTAATGCTGACGTTTAATACAATTCTTCATGTTGTGGCGACCCCAACCATAAAATTATTGTGTACACAATGTGGAAATGTGTTTTTGATGGTCTTAGACGACCCCTGTGAAATGGTCGTTGGACCCCCCCCCCCCCAACGGGTTGCGACCCACAGATTGAGAACCTCTGCTCTAAGGCAAAGCGGACCCAGGGCCTTTTTGGTATTTTTTGTTTCTTGAGTGTTACTCTAAGCGTGGGAGGGATTGTGGTTTGTTTCACACATTGTCGAGTTGTTTTCTTTACTTTGTCTTTCCCAGACAATGTCTAGCAGTGAACTGGAGCCCAGTGACAGTGCATCGATGGCCACTTGCAGGTCCGTTAGATGCTTTTTGAATCCTGTTGTGTTAATTTTTTGTTTTTATGGATAATGATATGTCGGCAGTGTAGGTACAGTGACTCTTTGGGGTGTGGGTAGACTAAACACCCGAGCTAGTATGTTGTATTGAAGTGAGTTACTCTATTTCTGACACCTTGGCTGCTCCGTCAGGCCAGTGATCGTAGTGGTCTTAATCCTGTGTTTTTGCTAAGCACTGAATTTTGTTTCCTATAGCTCTAGGTACACTGCACTCTCTGGCTATTTTCGTGTCCAAGCTAGCCCGAATGTTTGCAATGTTTCCGTGCTAAACGTAGGAAACCGATTGTGGAGCTGGTGTGGTCGGCAAATGAAAAGGTACTTTGGAACCAGCTTTTGTACAAATGCTGTGGAGATAAGATGGCAATGCCAATTTTGAGCATTAATCTTTCCAATTTATAAGTCAAGCTATGTTTGCCCATAGCTAGTAAGCTGGATTTAATGTCATTCAATTTGAGCACTTGTTTGCCTTCTATTTGCGCTTGTCAGCACTACATGCAGTAATGGTGTTACGCGTCCTTGAAGGCTATGAGGGTTCAAATCATATCTACAGCTTTGTGTCATTGGCATAGTGGTGAAGGCCCAAATTGTTCTTGGTGATTACTCCGGCAAGAGGGAGGGTATACATTGTAAAGAGATCTACGCACAGAGCCCTAGGGTATCTTTTACTTGAGTGTTCCCTTGGATGACTGTTGCCAGTTGACACCAGTGCTTCTGAATTTTCTACTTAGATAGGACCTAAAACATTGCAGTGCAGTGCCAGTGATGTCTCGGCGAGACGAGTGGTGCTCGAGCTTGAATTGGCGATCGCTTTATCGATCTGACCTACTGGAAAACCGTTTGCGGGGTTACAAAACCACTGCAATACTTAATGCATCTCAAAGGGTATTTTCGCATGTCATTTGAGGGTAAACCCGGAACATGTCTCCATAATGTGCAATCAAAACTTCACTATCGAAATGCATTTTGTTAAATGAATTAGCTGTTTCATATAGATGTTCAAAAAACTAAAGGACATCTGCCCCCTTAAACGTGCATTTAGCAACCAGTAATTAGTTGTGACATCAAATCAAAATTATTCGAAAAATCACTTACATTTACAAAGGAAAATGGGGAAAGAAGTGTTTTCCTAAAAGATCTCTATCTTAAAGGAAGAATTACACACTAGTTATAAAACTAGATATAATTTGGATCAGTTAGCCGAATCTATTTGCATTAGCATGTTGAATGCTAGTGGCAAGTAATCCTGGGTTCACTTGGCATGTAGCATTTAACGAGGGTGGGAAGCCATAACGTTGGAAGCAAAACAACCATACTTCCCTAGGCGTTTGTATTTTAGATGTGCTCGATTGACTTTGGTTTTATATTTATAATTAGTTTTCTGTTCTGGGGAATCCGTTTATTGAATGCTGTCAGGAGTACTTTTTTGAGACGAACCCTCGCGCATAAGCTGGATCTGTCCGACATCACCGAGGCCAGCTCCTTTTTTCATTCTCTTTGTGAAGCTGGATGCCATGTATTAGCACTGCTATTTTTAATTAGCTTTGTCGTCTTCACCTTTCCCTTGTTATACATCTGTTGTAGTATTCCTGTTGACCCAAATAACCAAGATGAGCTGCTGAAAATTGTGAAGAGTTGCATTGGTACAAAGATCATAAGCAAGTGGTCGGATCTCGCATGCAGCATTGCCCTCCAAGCGGTTACTACTGTGACCGTGGAGGAAAATGGGCGACGGGATATTGACATAAAACGTTATGCCAAAGTTGAAAAGGTATGCACACTTGTAGTTGATGCGATTTCTTCGGCATGCGAAGGTTTCTGTTGAGTACTATATTTGAATTGGCTTTTTACTGCTCTTTTCTCTCGTGCATCAGGTTGTGTTTCTAGGCCTTTTTTATAGCTATTTTGTTATTTTTAACTCGTAGATCCCTGGAGGCAGCATAGATGAATCGCAAGTTCTCAGCGGTGTAATGATCAACAAAGACGTCGTGCACCCTAAAATGCGAAGAAGAATTGAGAATCCCCGTATTCTCCTTTTGGACTGCAATCTTGAGTATAAGAAGGGCGAGAGCCAGACAAATATTGAAATCTCTAAAGATGCAGATTTTGCGTGAGTTTTGTATTGTGGTTTTCAGCAAATTGTGCTGCTAATTTTTTGCTTGTTTTTTTTTTGGTTGTGAGTACACAAAAAATTCCTTAAACTATTTGCATCTAATTGTGGTCGATTTCCCAAGTTTCTGCAATTGAAATAGTGTCTACTTGCCAAGTTACTGGTTGCTCATGCCGTAACTCTTTGTTGATGTCTGAAATATGTCTATATCTCGACACAGCTGCTGCTGAAGAACTTATTTTCTCTTATGTAGGATTTATGAATTGTCTCTTGTTGTCTTACCAAGTCTTAGTAGCTAACGATAGCAGTTTCGATAAGGTGAAGTATGCTGCACAGCTCTGTTTCATGGTACACTGTGCAGGTTCTTTGCTGATGCAGACATGTGGATGCAAGATCCTAGATTGCATGATGTCACTCTATTAAAAAAATAATGATTGCTGCTCTTTCTCACCTTTACTAAGACTTAAGTTGACTTGGATAAGCTTCTAAAGACAACAATTAGCTGAATAATGTGCTCGAGTTGGCTATCGTGGTAAAAGATCCCCTAAACATGTTATTCATGTTGTTTATCAAGCATGATATTACTCACCATTCAATCGTGTTTCCCTTTTGCAGCTAATGTAAAGCGCCTAGAAAGAGATTGAGTTAATAATAATAATAATATACTTGATAAAGTGCCCTCGGAGAACTTAATCCCTTTCTAGGCGCTTTTTATTTGCTGCAAAGGGAAACGCGATTGAATGGTGAGTAATATCACGCTTGATCAACAACATGAATAACATGGTTAGGGGTGACATGCACAGAGTTCTCTGAGGGCGTTTTATCAAGTGCATTATTATAAGATAGCATTGTTACGTCGGGGTTTGTTATTTCTCTTTTGCTGGCTAGTGGTTCGAGATTGCATTAGGAGTTCTGGCAGTACCGATCTAGATCTGCCTATAATTGTGGAAAATAGAAATCTTGGGTAATGGAAATAGAAATCGATGCTCAAAGCAGTTGCATTCAGCTTTGTCCCACCCAGTCAGCGTTTGTATGTTCTTTAGTGCTGCGCTCATGCTCTTTTTGCCTTCATTTTAGCAAAATCTTGGAGCTGGAAGAGGACTACATCAAACAGATTTGCGCTGACATAATCGCTGTTAAGCCTGATCTCGTTATAACTGAAAAGGGTATTTCGGACCTTGCTCAGCACTATTTGGTCAAAGCAGGAATCAGCGCATTACGACGAGTTCGAAAGACCGACAATAACCGTATCGCTCGAGCGTGCGGTGCTACTATCGTCAGCCGGACAGACGAGCTGAGGGAGGACGATATTGGCACCGAGTGCGGTCTATTTGAAATACGAAAAATTGGAGATGAGTAAGTACACCGTTTTCCAGCCATGCCTTGCAACCCACTGGCATGAGTGCTCCACGTATAGCCTTTAATTCGTGTCTTTTTCGAAAAGGTACTTTTCCTTCTTGGTGGACTGCAAGAACCCCAAAGCGTGTACTATTTTGCTTCGGGGTGCTGGCAAGGATTTCCTAAATGAAGTGGAGCGTAATCTTCAGGACGCCATGTGCGTAGCGAGAAACGTCATGCTCGATGCTCGGCTAGCTCCAGGAGGAGGTGCCTGTGAGATGGCCCTGGCGTGTGTAAGTGTCCTAGAAGGCAGCACAGCAGCAGCAATTTCACTGGGCACTCAGGCTGGTTGCTTCCAATCTCTGTTGTGCACTGTGCAACCAATGTGCTTGCTTTTTGTTTTCATAGTTGCTAGTCCTTTACTCTTGTTCGGCTAGGCTCTTAATGAAAAGTCCAAGTCGATCACTGGCGTGCAGCAAAAACCTTACCAAGCTGTTGCTCGAGCCTTGGAAGTCATCCCCCGGACTCTTGCCCAGAACTGTGGCTCCACTACTATACGGACAATCACGGCACTGAGGGTTTGTAAGAGTTGACGGCTTTGAAAATGTCAGAAGCTTAAAACAAATGTCGTTGGTGCTAGCTAACTTTGTCATACTTGCTGCATTGATCATTTTCAGGCGAAGCATGCCACACCAGGTAATACAACCTGGGGTATCAACGGTGAAACCGGCCAAATTGTGGATATGCAACAGTATGGTATATGGGAGCCTTATTCGGTCAAGGCACAAGTATATAAAACTGCCATCGAGGTTCGTGCAGGAGCAAAAAACAGTCGTATTCTGTTGTTGTCAACCTTGTTGTCAAGCTGAACAGTAATGTGTTCCTGTGCAGATGCCACGTTTAAACGATGCTGCTGAATTATTATCTCATATATGACCGTTACATGCTTATAATTAGTTTGGCTGCCGTACTCTTGTCTGTACATGCTGATTTTGGCAGCATTCTTCAGCTTATAGCAGGCTGGCTTGACAGTGAAATGGAAGCAGTGCTCATTCAATTTCATACCTAGCTGAAGTTCTTCACCGGTTTAACCTCTTCGGGTTCTATATAGATAATAAATTAGCTGTTCCGTTGCTTAAAGACTGATGGTGAAAGGAGCTTTTGCTTTACAGTGCTTAGAATGTGTAACTGACTTCTGCAATTTTTTGCTAAACGACATCCATTCTCCTACTGCCGACTTTGGCACATCTTTTCCAGGTCTTTTGCTGACACTTCCATTGTACTCACTTCCTCGATTGCCTTGCTGACAGCTGTGCTTCTCATTTTGCCGCTTAGGCTTTGAGTGGGCTGTAGAAAACTCGTCTGTGTAACACCTTAGTCTTTGCAGCTTTACGGTCGTAGATTCGAATCCTGTACTGGGCGATTCTTGATCGCCAGCAACAAGCAGTGGTGATAGTCGTTGAAGCTCGTCTCCACACTACAAATGAGGCTTTACAATCATCTAATTACTTGTTGACATCGTGAGGCTGATTCTCAAAGTACCAATGTTGAGGATGACGGGTTCCAGCTAGGCTTGCCCATAACTTGAACCTTGTCTTATCGTTGTTAAGGTTCAAGAATGATTAAAAAATTGATAAAGTATGTGCTCTCAGGCACATGTCGGACTACCTTCAATGTAAATGACTACCTTCAATGTATCTGTTGTGATGTCACTTGGTCGAAAAATATGTCATGCACCGTGGGCCTTTTGTCAAACCAAGCCTGAGTATGTGCGATGATATGAAACTAAAAACAGACTTACGTGGCACTGATGTAGTCATATAGTCAAGGTCATTTGAGAACATGATGCCAGGCAGAGGCCTTTGGAAGTGCTAATTAATCAGTTGTGAGGGTGAGACTTTTCAGTGCCTTGAATGATAGTAATTATCATAACAGGGTCATAAGCAGTGTCAGAGCCATGATGTCATTGAACGAATTTTGTAGCACCACATTGAGCCCCTGAGCACCCATTAAGTCAGTAGCCCTTTGACGACTTGTTGTGCAAGCATTTTGCAGGCTTGGCCATCCAAGGAACTCGATTCAGTTGCTGTGTGGTAGGCAGGATGTGTGAAGGCTCTCTGTCGCTAGGGCAGAAGCACCGGTAGTGTGTGTGTGTTTGCCTAACGTTTAGCACTTCTCTCTGTCCTCAAAAGAAGTACGCGGTAGCATTCATCGCTATGGTGTCTTGCCGTGGTTTTATTGCAGGCAACACTTGGTGTCGTGTGGGGTTTTGCCTGGTGGGTGTTTTGTAATGGCTCTGACAATTACATTAGCCGAGGAACATTCTAGCCATTCTGTCATGCAGTGCTCTTGTCCTCTCTCGGCCAAATGGGATCCCGGTGGTAAGTGTACTGAGTACGAATTTACTGACATGACCCATTGGCCAGTGGAACGTTATCGAACACTAATTCTAACATTCAACCTACCACATTAAGCTCTAGAAATTCTTGGTATTTGTGGCCGCCAAACACCGGCCAAGAGCAGCTTGCTCGGCCAATTGTACGTTAATTCGTGAGATCGTAGCTACAGTGGGAGCTGATATCGATAGTAGCCTTTCGATTGGCTGCTTGTACTGCAACCTAGTTGTCAGGTGCATCTTTTGGCTGGCCGATTTTGCTTACCAGTCAAATCCACGCCGTCCACCCCACCCCCTCCACCCCACCCCCTCGAAGTGTCGTTGTTCTTAGCAGTTGCTTCCAGCCTGTACAATGCTTAATGCCAGGGTGTCAGAATGCTTAACAGCATATGTTCATTCATATGTTCGCCTCCAACTTGTGGAATAGCTATTCGTTGTTTTGCCCAAACTGCGGTTTTAGTTGGGTGCTGAATCTCGAGAATCCGTGGAAACTTTAGTTTCTGTTTTCTTTACCTGTAATAGTGGTCCTTAGGTCGTTGACATTTGGCTATTTTTGTAGACGGCGATACTTCTACTCCGTATTGACGATATCGTGTCAGGTACGAAAAAGCAAGCTGGAGGAGATACCGATTCGGGAAAAGCAAACGAGTCTGCGCCTGCTGAGGGACCGATGGAGGCCGACTAGTGTAGTCACTTCACGTAATAAGGAATTAATTCGCTGTTATACCTGCTAAGTGTTAGGGTGACAGCTATTGTATGTGGTTGATGTTCCGCATGGAATTAAAGTACTGAAGTGTAAAGTTGTTTTACTAATTGCCCCTCAAGTTGTATGAGCAAGCTTACCTTCGCTGCTATTTCCATGCTACTCACTACATCAGCTGTCCTGACTCAGTCAGCTATGCTTTTCACTTTCTCTCTCTTGTGTGAGATGAAGTCTGTTGGCTACCGAATGACTACTGAGTAAGCTGCTTAGGCTTATTTGAGCGTGTTATACAAAACTTCTTCGTAACACCCACATAATCTTTTGTGGATTTAGCGATGAAGATACAGTACATTACATCAAGGTGACTTAGTTATGTGGCTATTATTGTTTGCATTTTGATACTCGTTCCTTTGTTGGCTCGTAGGTAACGGGACCATTGCATACTGCACAAGTTTATTTCCTCGAACACATGTGATGCCTGATTGTCACATTCAAAGCCAGGCACCTACCAAATCGGCCCTCTAGTATGTGCTGTGCATCACAGGTTTACGATAAATAAAACAGCCTACTCGTAGGCGAAGACGCGAGCGGAGGCTCGACGCTCCGGCGGCCATTCGTGGCCCCGTCGGAAAAGAAACGCCTGCCCCTTCCGCATGAGCGAAAAGGAGTGTGCGATGCCGGAGGGCATGCGGCTTCACTGTCGGCGACGAAATTTACTAAATTCTGATGCCCGATGGATCCATTCTGATCGTGCGCCTGTTAATGGGTCGCAAGCTAGCCCAACCGGGAACGACCAGTGGCCGAGCGCTAAAGTCCGAAGACCACTCGTTACAACGGTTGGCAACTGTTGGAGCGAGCCGTCGGGTCGAACCGTGCCGGGCTGATTTGTGAAGTTAGTCTTTATAAGTTGGCTTCCTTAAGCTGAGAGACAACCCAAGCAGGAATCTGACATGGAATTACATTAATTGCATTTTTAGCGTCCGTCCGTGTTCGGCGATACCCTGTGCAGGCGGACTGCGAAGCTTAGCCTGAAAGGCGTACCTCACTAACCTCTCCGTTGTTCCAACTTCTTCGAAAAGGAATGTTAGTCTTTTCTGCTTAGCCGACTCAGCTTCCGCCAGCCGAAGAAGCGCCGACGTGGTAGACTCGTCCACCCCACCAGCCCTACTTAAGGAAAGTCTGTACGTGTGCACCGATCGAGTGCCCTCTGAAGCCACTTTAAGTAGAGACTGGTCCCCCACTCGTCTAGCCTGACGCTGCGCCCCGAGGGCGACCCGCCCGGCAGGCTTAGGCAACCCCGCCTAAGCGTATTCGCATCGCGCCTCTGTCTGTCTGTCTCTCTCTGTCTGTCTCTCTGTCTGTCTCTCTCTCTCTCTCTCTCTCTCTCTCTCTCTCTCTCTCTCTCTCTCTCTCTCTCTCTCTCTCTGTCTCTGTCTCTCTCTCTCTCTCTCTCTCTCTCTGTCTCTGTCTCTCTCTCTCTCTCTCTCTCTCTCTCTCTCTCTCTCTCTCTCTCTCTCTCTCTCTCTCTCTCTCTCTCTCTCTCTCTCTCTCTCTCTCTCTCTGTCTCTCTCTCTCTGTCTCTCTCTCTCTCTGTCTCTCTCTCTCTCTGTCTCTCTCTCTCTCTCTGGAGGATAGAACGGAAGCGACGCAACGAAGGCGCGTTGCCCAGAACGGCTACGTAGCCTTCTAACGAAGTTCGAGTAACAAATGTGCACTCCGACGGGAAGAGCTTGAGGTTCGAGCACCCCTGGCAATCAGCTCGGCAGGCCTCAGCTAGATCTGTTCAAAAAGAGTAAATCCTCAGCAACTCGACGACTATCAGCCGTCTCGTTAAAGAAAAACGACAACCCTTCTGGATACAGACCCATAATATTCGCGTCAAATGTACTCCGCAGCGCTAGCATTCTTTTACGGCTTATATGAGAGCGAAGAATCGCAGGGTCTCAGCGGAGAAACGCCAAGAGTCATTTCGCGAAGACAAGCCGCCCGAAGTATCTAGAATCACTTGCTATGATTCGTAGCCTCTGTTTGGAAGCCTGGTAGCCGCACGGATAGGCCTATGTAGGGCAAGCGGGGGAAAGTTTCGACAAAGGAAGGCGCTTGAAGAGCTGCGCTTTAGGTTATGGCACTCTAGCCCCGCCCCTTCAGCTAGCCCTTCGAGAGAGGCTTTAGTAATAATGATGATAACAGTAATGATAATAATATATTTGTATAGCGCCCTCAGAGAACTGAACATTTTTCTAAGCACTTTGCAGATGCTGTATAGAAAGAATTACCAAATGATTGGTGGTAACATCCGCAAGCAGCAGGCGCAATGTAAGTAGGTACATGCACACGAAGAACGAATCGCCGAGACCACCAGATGCTGTAGTAAGCAGGTGCGTTTTAATCTTTTTTTTAGCTCCCTTCCCAGCCTCTTTCCCTACGCCCTCGTAGGCAAGCAGTCTGAACGTGACCTTTTGGTAATTTCAGTTGATAAAAGATGTTGCACTTGTGATTGTGAGGATCGAGCGAGCTGGCAAGATGGCTTCACGATATTCTCAGGGGTACGTCCTACTATTTTCGCATTGCACAGAACGGAAAGGCGCGGCTTCGTCCTCGCCCCCGTTTCTGAGAAGGTCGGCGATAGCTGGAGTTCTACTAAACCAATGCTGGCTGATTCGGCAGTCTCATTTATCCAGTAGTATAGAGCCTTAACGGCTACCACCATCGCTCGCGATGGGAAATAATACTGTAGATTGCCCGCTGCAGATCCCGCAACCTGTGTGTTGTTGAGCGAACGCCTTACCCATGGGCTAAGATCCAGTGGCAGAGGTGCGACGGCTTTTAGATGGTCGAGGATAAATTTTGATTCGCCGATTCACCGACACACGTGATGACATGCAATCGCCGTAGCTAGCTGAGTAAAACAAAGCTTTTGCAGCGCCGAAGCGATTTACAGCCAGACCGCCGCCAAAGCGGCTGCTCAAAACGCGCCAGCTGCCATCCCCGTTGCAGGAAGAGTCACGCGAAGACGACGGCTGACTACCGTATCTGACTTCAGTAGGAGTTTATTCACACGGACGACGCAGCGGGCCAGTTCGCGACCGCTCTGCCCGGCGTCCTGGCCGCAACTTCCCGCGGCTTCTGCAGGCCCTGACTTGAACTTCATTGAATCATCCCCGGAATAAATCGAAATTGGCCATAAACAGGCAGCAGCGCCACAAACTCCGCTGGGCCATAAAAGTGGCCGTAGCGTGAATAACAAGGCAAGAAACGCAATCGTCCAATGAACTGCGAATACCATAAATCAGCCACCGGGGAATGCTGCTCGGAAACCACGCTGGCTCCTCCGTGGGGGCCAATAGCTGAGATTTTTTACACTGTCAGTTTCACGTCCGGTCCAGCAGCCGAGTGTAGTTATGATCGGAGTCTCTCGCACGACCCAATTCGAAACTAATCACCATCATTATTATACAACCTGCACTAATGCCAGCTAATTACAGTTTTAGCGGGGCTTCACCAAGGAAGGGGATGGCAGCCCACTCACAAACGGCAAATGAGATAATTAGCTGGACTCGATATCAAGTATAGCTGTACGAAGATCCAGATCTAAGAAATACTTGCCGTGAGCTATTTTTTCCGGGTATCTAAGAACTGAACCCTCTGCTCTTAAAATGACAATAGAGGGCCTAAACAGCCTAATAAAGCTTAGAAAAAGCAACCACTAAGCAGTAAACCCCCAAACGGTCGGACGTGAGTGGGGCGAGGCTGCAATCCGCCTATCGCTCTTGAGTCGTACTCCACGATAAAGCACAGAGCTAGACTCAGGACAACACGATTTTACGTCCGCTCGTAACCACATCGCAGCTAAATTAAATTTCTGTATCGGAATGCTAAAAATGCATACAAGGCACAGCTAAGCTCTCAGTGAAGAGTACACAACTGCTACTGAGTCCAGACTTTGCCAGAGGGGCGTGATTAGACCGCTAAGGAATTCTAGATATGCGATTACACAGTACTCCTGGCGAGTGGTCTGGTTATAAATGGTAGTGGATGACACAGTATTGCTGCATTCTAGCAGTCCCACATGTCTCGATAGTGAGCTATGGAGGTAGGTTTCGCTCTCGTGATTTCCTAGCAGGAGGAGATTCGTACAGAAACGCAGAGTCGCCCATGGGTGCGCGAACCGTGTCCTACGGTAGAACAGTCTAGGTTCAACAGCGGATGTTAGCGTACACGTCTATTATGCACGCATCGAGCTTTCTTACGCAACGACAACTACTCTCCTACTGCCGAATATGCCTCATCCTTTTCAGCGGTCCTGAGCTGCTACTTCCATGCTACTCAATACCTCAACTGCTCTCCTGACTCTGCTATGCTTCCCACTTTCTCTTTGTTGTGTGAGATGATGTCTGTTGGCTACCGAATGCATACCGAAAGCCGCTTAGGCTGTGAGTGCGCTATAAAAAACTCTCCTGCGTAATACCCACATGGTCTTTATGACTCTGTGGAGTTACAGACGGAGATACATTACTTTAGTCTGCGCGCAATCCGAGCAACGCTTGGTTCCTCCTTTACAGGGACTGTTGTACCGGAACCGGATAAACGTCATTTCTAGGGGCGGTCGCTTCGGGCTGCCTACGGTAGTACTCGCACGTCCTGCCTCGTTCCAGATGATGGTGGTGCTCGTACCCGCGCTGCTTGTGGTCTTCGGTTCATACTGGGTCGTTTCTACGCTTCTTCTTCGCTATCCACTCCTTATACACAAGAAAAAGACTACCAAATTCAGATGCGTCCACATAAGCCACCGCGGAGGAGCTGGCGAGAATCTGGAGAACACCGACTCAGCTTTCGCTTTGGCTCATCAAGTAGGTACTGACATGCTGGAAATCGATGTCCACATTACGCGAGACGGTCGGGTCGTCATTACCCACGACGACGATCTCTCGCGCTTGTGTGGTCAGAAGGTGCGAGTGAAAGACCTTGACTACGCAAACCTGCCCAAGCTTCGGAGTCCCCTCCCAGTAGACTTCGACTCGTCGCGCTGCGCCGAAGGCACCGACAGGGACATCATGCTGCTCGAGGACTTATTTCGGAAGTACCCCGACTTACCGATAAACATTGATGTCAAGATGAACGACGACCGCCTCATTGACGGAGTGCACGAGCTGATCCAACGTTATCAGCGCGAGGACATCACCGTGTGGGGTAATAAGAGCGACGCTGTCATCGATAAGCTGTACTCTCTGAACCCTCGCATACCTGTACTCGTATCCATGCGACGCGCCCTGCTGTTGGCCGCTGCGTACTGGGTGGGACTTCTGCCCTTTCTGCCGATTCGCGAGACCTGCTACGAAATGGTCATGCCCACGATCCTTCTCAGAAGCAGGCTGACGCATGGAAAGTATCGATGGCTGTATGTCTTGGTACTTCATTTATTCGAACAGTTATTCTTGCACAAGGACTTGGTAAGGCATCTTTCAGCAAGAGGGATCCACACCTATTTATGGGTGGTTAACACTGAGGATGGGTTCCAGAGAGCTTTCGACATTGGGGCAACTGGAGTGATGACGGACTATCCCACCATGCTGAGGCATTGGCTGAATGCGAGGAAAGCAGTTTCGTAGCTCGTCGTGCGGCTGCATACCGCTTAGGCTGCGTGCAAAGCGATGAGTTTTCGTTCAAACCTGTAAGTTGCCCATGTCAGCCTGGCTGCCCTACTGGAGTATTCGCCTGCATCTGTATACTGTGGCCAGGCACTCTGAATCTCTCGCACCATAACATCCTCTGCAGCATCCGAGCAGAGGGTGAAGGCTGTCGAGGCATCGTGGAGAGCCTTGTTCTTGTGCTTCCTGGCTTTAGCTGCATGCCTTGCATGTTTTGATGGCCTATCTGCCAGCTGCCAAGCTAATCGATGACCCTTTGGTCATGTTCCTTAAGTGTGTAATGTCGACGTGGTGTCATTAGTGTCGGTGAGAAATTGAATCATGTAGTTCCTCAGAGAAATCCTTTTCATTTTAGTTGGCCTAGTAACTCGTTTGATGCATGTTAAAGGACATTGGTCTTCACGAGGCTGTGTTGCTCCCTCCAATGCATGTGCAGTGCAGCGCTGCTCTGGAGTGTTGACATCGGTGCTGTTGACCACCCTGCTACTATGCCTGCTAGCTTAGTCAAAGAAAGCTGACCTTGGCCTAGGGCAGTGAGAGCTCTGTGAGGGGGCTGCCCATCGTGCTAGAAGGGCTATTGGCTGTTATGATTGACTGCTGCTGGCAGCTGGTTCCAAAAATGAGGAGAGGAGAACGGTGACCCTTATAGCTCTCGGGTGACATTGTTGTCATGCCCGAGGAGCAGCCTGTCTTGTTTTGCTGGGTGTGTTACCAACTGTGATTGGTGTTTTCAACGGGCTGTATTGGCTTCGGAGCTTGAGTCCTTTGGCACAAGTACAGTCTAGTCTAGATAACGGTTGCTGGTCCCTAGTGACGAGTGACTGATGCCACGCGTTTAGCCAGTGCCACGAAGCTCAACCAGTCTTAGAAGCCGCATCGAAACTTGCTGATGTACCGATGATGCGAAGTCATTGCAGGTAGTGACCGAAGCCAGAAGCCAATGCCACACTTTCGGTACATACGAACTAAAGGCCCGATCGCGAAAAGATTTCAGTTTAGTACAAGGGATGGCGAGACGATTGGAAGTCGAGAAGCTGATGATGCCAGTCTATGAGCAGAGGAGGAAGGAGGTTGGATAGATAGGCTGGTGCCTAAAGCGACCCGTTAGCTAGAGAGAGGATCGCAAAGTCGATTTGATGTTTGATAGGGAGCCAGTGAAGCTCAGAATGAAATGGTGTGGTTTGAATGTTTTCTGTATAGCAAACGGTTGTCAGTCGGTAGCGAAGAGCAAGCGTTTTGGGCAAAGCCTCTGGCAAGCCTCAGACAATACTTCTACACCAAGTTGGAGGTAGGTAATGCTGACTTGCTGTCTATGGAAGTGACGTTTGCCGACGCCGACCCGGGGTGTGTGTATATTGTTGAGGGAATGGTCGATAGCTGTGGAGCAGCTACGCTTGGCCCTATTACATAGTGCCTGCAATCTTCAGAGAAGCACGGTGGCCTTTTGATGACGAATAGCTGCCGAATATGTGTGCGGCTGCCCAATTCTAGGACAGTCTGCCCTCCACACAGGTGATAGAGTGTGCAGAAAATTCAATCGCTGTTAGTAGGTAACTATGTTTTCAAGACAGCTGTCAAAGACCCGCTCGAATGGAGAAAACTAACCTCATTAGTTTAAACAGCCGCGACAGATTCGGGCAGCGGCTGCCCTTTTTGAACCTGATGTAAGAACGTCGAGCCTGGAGTGCTCCTCTTCTCAGACGGTTCCTCTTATCTCTAATGGAGCTGGAGAATGGCCTTTGACAGTCACAGATCACTGCATCTACTGCGTCGCTTTAGCTCATGTCGACGCGATAGCCGGTCGATCTCCCGGTCTTGGGCATTTACTACCAACATCCCGACGTCAGACGTGTCTCACGTGTGGAGCTTGCTGCCTGCTGGCCTGGCAAGCGGTCCAAAGAGCGCTTATTTCGGCGGCTACTTATTCGGGCATCGAACGTGCCTTAAATAGAAAGCAGTTTCATTCATGTTGAAAGGTTGACTTCGGCCAATGACCGTGAGCAGAGCACCTGCCGATCAGCATTCCACCCACGACATGTGGGCGTGGTCGACCGAGGGCCATTGGAAAGCCACTGGGGTACTAACTACATCCAGGTCTCTAATGTTTTTGTAGCCGAAACCTGCAGCTGGCTCCCGAATAGAGCCGATCTTGTCCTCGTGGAGTGATCATTTGGGCTCTTTATTGTCATGTCGAGTGAGTGCACGCACATAATTATTAGCAGAAGTAAAAGTTCAGATTGGTAGTGATAACATTAAGATAGTGGTGTATCTTGGGTCACCTCAACCGAAAGATAGTATACGTATAGATTTCGCGTCAGCCAGCGATTGCACGACAGAATTCAAGTGGGGACCAATAAACTTTAGAGCAGTACAAGACTTTTCTGCTGAAAACTGCTTTCTAATATCGGTCAAAATATATAATATAATTCATTTGTATAGCGCCCCAAGAGAACTAAATCTCTATTCAGGCGCTTCACATATGCCTCAGGGCTCGAGCCCATGACCTCAGCCAGACCTTAATCGAGGCGAGCGCCTTAACCGCTGACCAATCCAGCTCGGCAAATTGTAATGATACCGCTTTAATATTAATTTGCGAATGTAGAAAGCGCACGTACACCATCGCGTGCGTGCAGTGTGTGTGGTTGTCTCATTTGTGTGGTTTCGTATGTGCAGGATTCGTGTTCAATGAAGAGTTTAAAGAGATTCGAGCTCGTAGAGTGTTTAAATATAAAATTATAATTATTTGTATAGCGCCCAAAGATAACCTAATCTCTAATCAGGCGCTTCACATATGCCACGGGGCTCGAGCCCACGGCCTCGGCCAGACCTTGGTCAGGGCGAGCACCTTAACCACTGGGTCAAACCAACTAAATGATAGCAGTAAATTAATATCGGAAACTTGAATTACTTGTTTTAAATTTTAGCAAAATGACGCAGTCACGAGTTTTTAGTAGAAACTGTTGCAAACGGGGTGCAGCGGCTTTCAAATCTAGAGATGATTAGGCCGCAAACGCAGCGCTCGTTTCGGCGCTAGTCTCAGCCGACGCGCGACCTCTGGCGGCGAAGCCCCGAGCTTGGAGTCGTGGCTTGTGACCGCAAGGTGCAGCGCCGATGCACATAGGTATACTGACAGCAGCGGAACATGAAAGCAACGAAGAGCACCCGCACTGTCTAAGATGGCTAGTATCTGCAGCGTAGACTCTCTATTCGCCAGCGACGGAGTGTTACGGGCATCCGACGCGGCGTACGCCACCTCTCACGCGGCACCCGGAGTACCGCCCAACTGCCTGACCCGGGGTCTAGAGCGCGACTCAGCTTGGCTGGCTGACTAGCTGACCGACTGACATACGACCTTTGGCCTTTGTGCTGCCTAGTCCTAGATATTACATAACCACTTCACAGTCCTTATATTTCGGGAACCAAGAATATCAAGTATCTCGGCAGCCATAATGTCGCTGGTCTTGCGTAGCCGTTCAGAATTCTGCTTCACTCAGTTGTGTCGGCATTCTTCTGTCCGTAGCTCTTTCTTTACTGGCAGACGTTTTTTCCCCCCGACGGGTGTCCTTCACTGGCTGGCGGACACTAGAACCACTGACGAAGTTTTTTCCGACAGTTGTCCTTGACTACGGTATTTCTGTCGAAAAAACAGGCTGTTACTGCGTTAGTGGCAAAACAACTTGCCCACACAATAAATCCACATCCAACAACTTCAAAATCAATTTCGACATTATCGATTACCGTTCGTCTGCCGAGAGCTGCAAGATTCGCTGGATAAGAGTCACCGACCCCGAGGTCACGAGACCTGTTAAAATGAATACATGTTAGGGCAAATATAAATACACTAGCTAGCGCCTAAATCCCAGCCAAATAATAATTGCATACTGCTTGTCGCGGGACTAAAATATCAGACCTCAAGACTAGGTCCAAAACAGGCAACAATTTCTTGCGTTTAAATGGAAAGAATATTTGTTTTGGCCATAAGCCTCTGGACGCAGTATGACTTCTCGAAACCTAGCTCACAAGCAACGATTTGCATCCGACTGCATTATTTTCATCATTGTAGGCTACAGTAAGTTTGCACGATGCCAATTTAACCGGGGATCTTAGCGGACGTGCTCTTATTTGCCGCTTACTATTTCTATTTGGCATTGTGAAGACTGTAGCGCCCAGTTGCAGTTGCTGAGCCATCGATTAACCGTTTTTCGGAGAGAAACCTCTAAATTCTTCACGAGGACTTATTATTTTATATTATTAGAGTATTAGATCGACAGAATACTTACATAAGACCATTTCAAAAGGTAGTTCTTTTATCTCAAACAGGGGAATGTATCGAGTGTCAAGGTTGTAATTCTGCTCGAGTTTCAAGGACGATACAATCAAGCAATACAATGCAATCGAGGACCATCCGCATACCAGAATCAGTCCTCATCCGATAGCTAATTTAAGCGCTACCAAAAGTGCCCAAGTTCATAATAACAATGATAATAATAATAATAAGGTATCTGCATAATACCCTAAGAGAGTTACATCTTATTCTACACCCTTTACATACAGTATGCAGCCAACGACCAAGTCTTTTGGCCATTGATAACGTGCACAGCGTCCGCAAGCAAATGTGCGCTTTGAAGAGAAGTAGAGAAAAATACAGCTCGTCTGATCCACAGTCTCATGTATATAGCGGCAGAGTAGCCTTTGTGGCCCTCGCCCTGTTTGCCTCAGGAAATTAAGGATTGCCTCGTACAGGACTCATAGCCACGACGAGGGTCGTCAACACTCGATCCCTACGTGACGGCGACCCGCACAGGCCCAGCGAATGCTGCTGTGAGGAACAGGTGCGTGTTTTATTTTATATAATAATGCCATCGAGGGGGTTTGGGAGCACAAGAACTAAAGGCACAGTCTCCATATGGTTTGAGGTTGTTTATGTGGTGCGGCTGCACAACTTGAGTAAGATGAGCAGGTGGTATCATGCCGAGGCTCATTGGAAAAAAGTTCGAATAAGTATGGCGGTGCAAGAGAATGACGGAGCTAAAAGTGAGAGCCAACCTTAAAGTAGATACATTACACGACGGGGAACTAATGTAGGTGTGCGATGTGTGGTGCAATGTGGCAATTGCAATGATCTGTACAGACAAGCCTAGCTGCAGAGTTTTGCACCGGCTATAAACGCCTGATTGCACAGACCGGAGGATCTGCGAGCAGCGGGTTACAAAAGTCGACACTAGATATCACAAATGAATGCACTAACTTGGATTTGATACAAACTGACAATGCAAGATTGAATTCTGCAATGTCACGCAGCTGAAAGTAGGCAGGCGTGACTGTGGAGATGATGCTGCAGTCTCGTGCAAACCTCTAGGAGATATGCTAGCCGAACAGCCTACTTTTCGCGCTAGGTTTTCCAATTCCTGAAAAAAACTTGGCTTGCCCCTAAATAGTAAGTTAGTTTTATAGTCATTCAATTTGTAAAACTTTGCGGCCATCCAAGTGCGAGCGTCAGCGAAACATGGTGCAACCGAATTAGGAGAGTTCAATATCCTGAAAGACCGGAAGAGATCAAAGCGCAAATACATCTGTGCGTCATCTGCACAAAATTGAAAGCCTAGATTGTACTTGGCGACTAAATCGGCAAGAGAGAGTGAGTAAACTTTGAAAGAAAATGGACCAAGCACCGATTCCCCAGGGGTATCTTCCCCATACGTAAAGGCTCATCGGAGAACTTTTGTCCAGTGACATTAGCGTTCCGAAATCTGCCACTAAGATAGGACCTACAACTTTTCAGTGCAGTGCCAGCGATGCTCAGGCGAGACGATAGGCCCTCAAGCACTTAAGTGAGTAATTGTATCGAACACTGCCCTGAGATCCATCAGAACTAGCAAAGACACTACGTAGGTCGGCATTCATAAGAAGCTCGTTCTATATCCGATAAAGTGCTGACTTGGTGAAGTGATCGTGAATTCCTCATCGGAACTTGCTTGCTAGGCTTTAAGTTTCAATGTAAGAGTTTAACTGGTCTGCCACAACATAGACCGCTTTCAGTGATAGGAACGGCAACGGGAGAATGGGAAGTAGTCGCATAAGTCAATCTAGTCTAGTATTAGATTTAATTTTTTAAGGGGCGCTTACTTTTAGAGTCGCTACAAAGCCATTTCATTTTAGACAAGGTTAAAGAGGAACTGTCATTAGTGCCCAACCCTGCCTCAGTCTCTTGAAATTGTTTTTGTTTATTCATTTAGAAGTTGAATTTATAAATGTAGTTTTTCATAAATTACATTTTTTTAGTGTTACTTAGGAGACTTCCGAAAGGGCCGCCTTCAGCCTTTGAGTGAAAAGCTTTCACATTTTTTTCGATAGAATTTAATTCAAAATAACTAAAATGAGCATTAAAAATAACAATTCTAGTTAGATAGCAAGATTTTAGAGATTCGTTTCTCAGCAGATTCCAAGCAGGGTCGAGGTTTAGCACGGCATACCAAAATTTTGCCAATGCCATTGGTGCAGCGAAATTTAAGCCAAGAGTTTAACAGAATCTTTCCGACAACCGAGTCGGCCATTAGACACGGCCACTCGAGGATGAATGCTAGGGCATTCACTTATGTGTTTTCATTTGTTTCTCGGGGATTATCTAGAACCTTCTGAAATTTCCACTACTGGACTCGTACGGAGTTTTAGAGAGTCTACTAGAGCCTTATTGCAGCAGCTTCTCCATTTCTCAAACTGCCATCCCCTTCCCGACCCGTCTTAGAGCTGTCTCGAAGTTTCACATGGAAAATCATCATTCTAAAGCATATTAATTTGTCGCTAAACTAAGATCATTGGGCACAGACCCAAACTTACAGGTGTCTATGCATAAAGCATTGACGTAAACCGTTTGTAAAAGTGAATCATGCCTCATTTAAGAGAAGATGTGTAGAACAAACAAAAGAAAGTTCGGATCTAAAACTTAAATTTCTGACCACTCTCTTAAATTATTATAGAAAATTGTGAAAAAAATGAGTGCAGGGTACGATTACATCTGGGACACATTTACAACTTATAGCTGCAGGAAACGTGTGTAATACATTTGTACGAATAAGAGAGATACTACTAGTTTCCGGTCGGTGTTATTGAGCAAAGGGCGCATTTACGCTTTGAAAACAAGGAATTGTTAATCCGGCCTAATAGAATTGGTACTAAGAATACGGAAGGCAAGCTATAGCAGGCAGGCTAATGGAAGCAAATCGTCGGTCGGCCTAGCCCTTTGTCTTATTTATGGGTCATGATTATTTTCAATATAACAATATCTGCACTTTTTCTTCTGGCCCCTTGTACCTGGTTGAGCCACAGCTTATATCGTCGTTATATCGGCGTTATATCGGGGCCAAGGGGCAGAGGGCATTCCCCTTCAGCTTGACAGCGTGACCTGTGCCGCCCCCCATCCCCTATGCACCTCCGTTAGCGTCACCAACGACAACATTATGTCGTCATTCCAATCGATGAGCAACTGCCAAATTTATGTAGAATAAACACGATGATGTATGCTTGTTGGCATTGTGCATGTTACATTAACGATTTGATCATGCTTTTTTTTACAGCATATGTAAAGTACATAGAAAGAGATTGAGTTATCTGAGGGGTCATACACATGTATTTTTCATATTGTTATTATTACTATAATGATTTCACGCTCACATTTTTCATTAATTGCGGGCCTAGCCCAGCTTACTTAAAAATCTCGTGGGCCTATCCTCATACAAAGAAGTTTGCAGGTGTTGCCCCCCTGGATGAAGATCATGGCTCCGCCGTTGGTCGCAAGTTAACGTCTAAATTGCTTCTGAAAGATGGTACGAGACTCGCGCGAAACTTGCGGTATCGCAAATAATGCTGCGGCGCATCGAGAATGCGAAAAAGAATCATGCAGCTTTGAGGAGATTGGCACGCGGGCCAATCGTGTGATGTATCTCCGTCTGTAACTCCACAAATTCATAAAGACCACGTGGGTGTTACGCAGGAGAGTTTTGTATAGCGCACTGTGCCCATAAAGAACGCAAAGGCGCCGCGTTTAATGGCAAGTATTTACGCGTGTCGCTAAATAAAGAGGAGCCTAATTTCGTCGATCTCAAGAACTTGAAATGTTTTGAATCAATTTGAAATCTACGGGCTGCTCGTTTATTATTCAATGGGCTTTTCTTAGCAATATTTTAACTGGAAAAACATCTATTGCCGGGAATTATCGAAAGAACAAAGGACAAGAAATTCTTTCTGGTCAATCAAAGAAAAGTGTCAAAGAGATAATAGAAGCTACATTTGTTTACAAAATGACATCGTTGCATAAAAAAATAAAGCTATTGTCTGGGTAGCACCATGCTTTTAATTATCAACTCAAGCAAATGTAATACAAGTACGATCCGTGTCTCGCATTGATACGCGTGGTTTTCTCTGGCTGCAACGAATTTCCGCCATCTACCCACTCTAATTATTTAATTAATTAAGCGAAAACCAGAAATCGGTTGCGTAAAGTTTGAATTTCGAGTTAATATTGAAGTGCACGATGCTATAACGTACCCGCCGAATTTCAAGCGGTTGCGTTCACGCGTTCTCGTTCAAATAGGCTGCAAAGACGCTGGCCAATATACCAAAATTCACTTGCGTCCGCCGGAGTCCAACTTTAAATCACCGAATATCCACCAGAAATCAGCTGCGTGAAGCTCTTACCTGGATTGCATATTGCACTACGCATATCATTCAAGTGCACCCACAACATTTCGCGTTATTCCGCGCGCGTTCTCATGAAATCCACTGCGGCCTATTTTGGCGACCCGGGCCAACACCGTGATCCACCGTTCGCTGTGAGGGACAAGAGTAGTACTTATGGACGGATGGAACTTATTGTATATGTCAAAGATTCCTCCTAGTCTACACCCGAAAGCTTAGAAAAGCCAGGTCTTTTTTTTCTATTGAAATTGAAGTCCTGCCAGTCGGACTCAAAACAGATTTATAAGACGGTAATCCATGTGCTTGCCAACTCTGAGAGGTCGCACCCCCGATATTAATGGCTCGGCCGACAAGTTTCCAGCCTTCTTAGTTGAAAAAAAATAGCTTCCACATATTCGTGCCTCCATAAAGCCTCCGACTAAAGTAATTGTTGAGTCGCAACCAGTGACAATCCTTAAGAGATTTCACGAGGTTTCTGCTTGCGATTTTTGCTACCTTAATGAAGTTTAGTAATACGAGCTCGTCTCCTGAAGACCATATACCTACCCCCTGGTGTGGTCTTCACTAGCAGACAAAACTACTCCAGCCATAACTAAGATTTTTAGTGTTTCTCTGGATAATGGGATTGTTCCAAAGTCCTTCAAATTGGCTATCGTTCGACCGATACTTAACAAGTCTAGATTCAATTCAGAGGTCCCGGCTAACTATAGCCAGTTTCTCTGCTTCCTTTTTTGTCAAAAATTATTTCAAAGGTTGTCGCTAAACAGCTTGCAGCATACGTTGAAAAGAATAAATTGCCAAAAAATTTCAGTCGGGATTAAAGCTACACCACTCCACTGAAACTGCTTTCCTCCGTGAAGCCAACGACATCCTATGCAGCAACGGTGACGGGAATGTCATTATCCTTGATGGCCCTGCTGGATGTCCTACTTTAACAATTGAGAACAACGATCGGTGTGGCAGATGAGGCGCTGGCGTGGTTCAAATCGTACTTGTTTGATCGTGGTCAATCCGTATCGTGTGGGAGCCAGGTCTCATGCACCAAACCAGTCACCTGTACAGTCCCAAAGGGTTCGTCCTCGGTCCTTTGCTGTTCTCAATTTATACTGTACCGCTGGGAACATACATCTGGGTTCAGGCCCATAGCGTTGGAGATCACTATTATGCTGACGATACTCAGCTGCATTTATCAGTAAAACCATAAAAATCTGCTGTAGCTACTGAGGAAGTGAATGCTTGCCTTGTAGACATTCAATCCCGGATTTCGGCAAATTTCCTTAAACTCAACGACGATAAAACGAAACTGCTACTCACAGGAAACCCCAAACGTATAGCCAGATGATAAGACTTTGCTCTTCTAATGGGTGATGCTTTTATGCGACATACACCGTGTGCTCGGAATTTGGGTGTTATCTTTGATAACTGCCTAAATTTTAAAAGTGTCATTAGAAAGATCACCTCAAAAACTAGCCATCACGTCCGATCCCCATCTAAGATTAGGGACTTTCTACCAAGGCGGCTTGCAAACATTTTAACTAGCTCCTTGGTTCTGTCCCGGTTAGGTTATTGAAATTCTGCAATTTTGATTAGGCTACCGAAAATAGTCACTAGGCCCCTGCAATTGGTGATGAATATGGCTGCAAGGCTAGTTAAAAAATTCCAGAGGTTGACCATGTGTCTCCTTTGCTGAAGGAGCTTCGATGACTTCCGGTTGATCAACGGATACAGAGCAAAGTTGTTCCGCTTATCCACAAGGCCAGCCGTGGCTCCTTCATGCCTAGCTTAAATACTGCTTCAGTTTCAGGGTCACCGTGCCCTCGGGTACTCAGTTGAGAATACGTTAGCTGTTCCATTCTTCTGCCTAAAGACTGTTGGCAACAAAAGCTTTCACCCTGAAGGTCCTAGGCTGAAGGACTCACTTCCACGATTCTTGCATAACGACATCTAATCTTCTGCTGTCGAATGTGGCACATTCTTTCCAGCTATCCAGAGTTGCTACTCCCTTGTTTTCTCTAACTTAACTGTCCTCCTGACTAAGCTATGCTTCTGACTTTCTCTTTGTTATTTGAGACGAAATCTGTTGGCTACTGAATCCGTATCGAAAGTCACTTAGGCTTTGAGTTCGCCACAAAAAACTGTCTTGCGTAACATCCACTCAGTCTTTGTGAAGTTATACGTGGAAATACATTACATTACTTTACAATACATCACAATACATAACACTGCATTGCAGTACATCACAATTCATTGCAATATATCACAATAAATTAAAATAAATTTTAAAAATACTTATGGAATTAAAGCACATTTAAAGTAAGGCAGTAAGAAAGTATAACACGAGTCTTGATTATTAGCAATACAAGCAATGTAAAGTTTATATTTAGCAACTCCCTTTACCTTATTTGTGCTTAAATAACCAGTGAGCATGCAAGAAGACTAGCCTATTTTACCTTTTCCTTTTTTTAATTTAATCAATTATAGCTTTCGCCGTAGTTTAAAAAAATGTATTAAGCGATCTGGGCCATACCGTCAGCTGTTTCACACATGCATGGGCTCCTTCTCCCATTCAAATATCTGCTACTTGTTAGCTTTGAATTTTCTCCTTACTCTATCAAACTGTTAATATCTATTTTCATGCTCGACGTAGGCTCCTTTAGCAGATAGTTGCAAACGGGTGGAGGCTGCCTTAAGACTCCATCGCAGTCCTCTTCTGCAAGTGTAGCCCCTAAGCAACGGACTGAGCTGCCTCAATGCCCACATTTCAAGCAAACCCCTGGTCTGCATCGGCATGATCTCCTTCGGATCGCGATCAGTCAGAGGCCACATCGCCCAGCCCTAAGCGGCTCCTGCCCGCTGGAATTTCTGGTCCCCCATTTTCCAGCCAGACACCGGGTTGGGGGCAAGTGGGAGTTGTATGCTGCTTAAAAGACAGGCAGCTTACTTCAGCAGAGCCGCAGCTGCTTCTTTCTGGCGGCCGCTATCGCACTCGACCTCCAATGTCATAATGCTTCTGCCATGGCAGCCTTCAGCAGCTAAGCTGAACTTGCTAATATCGGCTCCTCTGGCTGCGATTAGTGGCACACGTGCAGCCCCGTCGAAATCGGCCAGAGTGGGTTGATAGCACTGGTAGCACTGAAAGCACCAGGCTACCGCATGAACCGCCGTCATGCAGAATCCCAATCCTAAATAGTAGTGGAGATCTAGAAAAATGATTGTAAACTGACTGCTCAAGCAGTCTCAAAAAACAAAGTTGAAAGAACAATAGTCACTAGCACAACGAGCGGCCGTGCGATAACTAGATACATTTGCAACAAAAAAGCTCAGTCAAAGAATGAGCTTTTTTAGAATCGAAGCCATTTGATGTTGTGCGATAATATCACTGATTACAGATGCATATATTCTGGTTTCACGTAGCCATTTAGATTTTCGCACGAGGCAAAGCTCGTTTTGATAGCCTTTCAAGTTAACGAAATTGGCCGACGTGGGCGACATTATAGTTGCAGTGCTGCGGGTGCCCACGAACAAGCCCCCAACGGCACCAAGGAAGGCGCTATGCACGCAATTGGGTCAGAGAAGCAGCACGGTAGCGTCGGAGGGGTCACGCCTCATGACATCAAGAAATCTCTGGCTAAATCCGCCAGAAGAATGTGCAGCTAGGCAGCTTCGACTGGCGTGAACAACATTGTCGCCTTTCGGTCTACCGAGCACAAATGCGAAAAGAGCCACACGCGAGATTTCCCGGCTGGCAGCCTGGAAGGTTGGCGCATAGATTCGTTCAGGGCAATGGCAAAACACACGATATTGCGCAATAAATTGTTGTGGTGGGTGAGCTAGTTTCTGTCGTCGGAGCAGTAGCTCCTACATTGCCCGTGCGCCCATTTGCTTTCTTGCTTAACGGAAACCGAAAGATTCATCAACCAGTAACAAGACAATGCATCTATAGCTCGTTTTGAGGCCAGTCTCAAATAAGTAGATAGCCCTGGATGTGGAATGAATGTGTACATTGAATGGACTGAATGCATTGTATTTATCGAAAGCTACCTTTCGTGCTGGCGTTCAGATTACAGTAGTTCCAGCTAATCACGTGTTGCTCGTTTCTTTGTGGTTTGGTAGATGCAATGTGCATCATCCATTGGTGCATTGTATACGTTGGAAGATGCATCCCAGGTTTGAACAAAACCACGATGCAGCTACTTGGTAATCCTGGTCCCGAACACGACAAGTCCAAGATCTTCTGGGAGAAGTGAAATTTCCTTGCAGCCGCCTCGCTACATAGCCAGTCAGCATGTTCTGTATCTGTCCAGGTTAGAGACTACTGACTGAAAAGATGAGACTAAATTTCTCACTAGGCCACACAACTGTAACTCAGTATTGATGATGCTTCCAAAAGAAGGCCAAGTCTTTATAGCTGTGTCAATATGGTAGCTAGATTTTTCTAACATACAAGAGCTTCAGGTTCCTGTCGGTTTTGCTTAAGGAACTATATATGTAAATGTAGGTTGATGGGTGGATGAAAAGCAAAATTCTTGCTCTGACTCACAAAGACTGTCTTTCTGCCGGCTGCTTCTATGCTCCTTACTTCTTTAGATATCTTCCTGACTCAGCTATGCTTCCTACTTTCTCTCTGCTGCATGAGATTAGGTTTATTGGCTGCCATGTTCAAGCCGTAAGCAACTCTGGTTTTGAGGTTGACACAGAGAACTCTCTAGCGTAAGACCCATATGGTATTCATGGCTTTGTGGACTCACGAAGATTACACGTAGTAATGCTACCTACGCGTGGATTATGTATAAAGAATGGCACAGTGAATGAACTGCTTTTTAACGCAGAAAGAACTGTTTGAGTCCTTATTTGATTGGAATCATCTGCGTACGGTGTGAGGCTAGCGACATTCCCTTCTTTTTCACTGACTCCAAGGGACGTATAGAGTGGTTCAGCCCACCTACGATTGACTGCTTGGAGTAAGGTCAAGTTTTGGCTCCTGTCATTGATCTGGAATGAGGCTGTGTCCTCGTACTCTATTTAAGTGCGTTATGCAGGCACTAGTGCCATGGAAGGACTACCTTACAGCGGTACACGGAAAACTCTTTGGCTCTACTGGTGCTCCATAATGCTGTTCAGTACCGTCAATACTGGCTACTCCACAACGTAACATCTGCATTCTTAACAAGAGAGCAGGAAATGAGAATGGCAAAAAAACTAAGCACAAACAAAATTAGTTGTCAACATAATGAGGGAGAAACCGAACTAGTTCATATCCAAATGCTGTGGGCACCTGCGGACACGCCCACTTATATCTCGATGTCTCGAGGCATCTGCACGTCGAGAATAAGCCTCTGAATGGCGTGTTCAGGAACACTCATAGTTTTCTGAGGTGGCTCTATGTACATGTTAAGGTTATAAAGCAAAGTTGGTCATGCGAAACTAACATAGCACCAATATTAGGTGATCCACGCTGGTTTGGCCAAGTGGTTAAAAGTGCAAATCCTACCGAGGTCAAGATGAAAGCATTTGAAGGCCGAGGTCATGGGCTCGAGCCCGGTGGCACATGTGAAGTGCCTGAATAGAGGTTAAGTTCTCTTAGGGCGCTATACAAATGATTGCATATTTTTTATCCACGAAGCTAGAATACTCTCTCTAGCAAGGATGAGGGTGCCTTTTTGTCAAGTGTAGAGACCTTGACCAAGCTGATCTCTTGGTTTTCCTAATATAGATCGGTCCTTTGTCGAAGCTCCGTTCGGCCACTAGGCCGGCGTATAAGATAGGACTGAGGCACTTGATGATAACTCAAGATATTGGTTGGAACCGATCTCTCGGCAATCAAAATGGGCACATGATCGCCAGCCTGAAGGACCGGCCGGATATATACCGCACAGCCAGTGTGGGTGTCATTCAGTTGTGCTCTCAGTAGCAGACGCTTGGTAACTGATGAAGAAACCATACCGGGTCAATGTGCACCCTTTGACAGTAGTTACCTGGAGCCCAGATGCTTACTCTGCATAAGGATGGTTACGCTGCGAGAATCGCTCCTTAAAAAACTCATTTCTAAGCGTATGCAAAACGGCAATAAACAAGCTCCCATCAGCAAACATCGTGCTAATTGTAGTCTTGATGGTTTGTAACATGCGTCCTGCTTGCCTGTTACAAATGCATTAAACTCGTGGCCGGAGAATCGAGGGTAATTGTTCGTCATGTTCACTCATGGAATACCAACGTTAGCAAATGCCGAACTAAGTTTTGTAGGACTTCTGCAATGCTTTATTCTTCAAGCATGTCAATCTTACACTACACGAAGTAGCGTTCAACGGTTCGTAAATAGTGAGACAATGAGAGATCAAACACGTATCCTATCTTTAGCAAGTGTATTTGGCCAAACTTGTGCAAGTTAGGCCACGACAGAATTTACATTCTCGTTCTCTGGACAGCGGACATATGCAGACGTTATACCTTCGATATCACGCATATAGCCAGGCAAGTAAACTGTGTTCTTGGCTAGTGACATACGCTTTGTGATGCCATAGAATTCCCGATAAATATCGACAGCTTTTGAGCGCAGCAACATTTCTGGAGACGACCTGAATGCCTTTAAAAATAAGACGCCATATGCTGAAAAGTCATTAAGAACGGGCCAAAATGGTTTCACCATAGCCGGTAGCTATTTAAGTTTGATGACCAACGCACAGCCATATAATCCCGAAGGGCTTTCACAGTATCGTATCGCCCACCGACGTTCGTCTGCAGATTTATCACCGAGTTGAAGTGGAAAGATTTTAATGCAAGGCTGGATTGATCTGCACCATCGTTCCGTTCGTGGTTCATATACTTTTTTCGGCGTGTGGTTCAGGATATCGGTAACCCATAGTTCCTTGCCTGGCCTGGCCTATGACCTATGACCTATGACCTATGACCAAGAGTGAACGAGTATCTTAGGAAGCGAATGTGCATGCGCTCAAACCTGTGTGACACCTCTGACACCTCTGACACCTCTGGCTTATTGACTCGGCTTAGCAAGAGGACTTGCTATCTGATTCAACAACGACCTGTTGCCCGAAGATATATTATTGGAAGTGCTCGAGTCTTAACCGCACTACCACAATCTCCTTCACTACCTGAGCAGCGTACCACTGCTGCACAGGCAACAGTGTGCGAGAGAAGCATAAGCCACTTGGCTGCTCTGCTCGCACTAATATTGCCCCGAGTACATGCTATAACGCGTCGACAGACAATAGCAGCAGGTTTCGAGACATCGTAAAATGCCATTTAAGAACTTCTGGCAACTATGCGCTTTACGTTCTCTAGGTGCCGCTCGTGGACCTTGTTCCAGGTCCAGGGAATCACATGTTTTGTTTTCAGCAGGTGCAGAACCGTCGTTGCTACTGATAGCCGGGGCGAAACTCAGCTAAATGGTTTGCCAAGCCTAATAGCATTGTACGTTAGCTTTGAAGCTTGGGAAAGAAATAAAACTAATCATTTGCACCTTGTCTCCGTCAGGCTGCAGACTGCGGACACACACTATATGGCCCAGATGCTGTAGACCCTGCCAGCAGAGGCCACTTTTCTCCATTTAGGCAAAGGCAATCTCACCTCAGGGCTGAAGCACATGACTATTGCCTTCATCGTGATCCTCTAGCGTGGAGCCCGAGATCGAAATGTCATCGGAATACGTGAAAAGCTCAGGGATATCGCCAATACTGCCTGTAAAGATGCAATGAAACACTTCTGGAGCAGTGTATATAACAAAGAGCATTCCCACAAATTGATAGTATTCACACGGTGAGGCCACCATGGTCAACAGGCAGCTGGGCGTATCAGAAACTACACGTATGCAGGAAATCTAACTTTAAATCGCATGTGCAGAAGTACAAAAAGCCAGCTCGGCTAGCAAAGATTTCGTCAGGTGTCTGCGGCTAATAATACCCGCGGTGTTAGGCCTTATTCAGAGCAGCAGGATCTATGCAATTAGTCAGATCCCGGCTTGGTGACGCGAAATTGGGCTGAATCAATCAGAGGCTCTAGTGCCTGGGGCCAGACGGCCAGACAACTTACCCATCTTTCCAAAGGCATTTTCCAACTCGCCTCAAAGAGCTAATTCGGTGCTGGTTGGGCCATTAAAAACCAGCGCCTCGCCAAAAATGTTCAGAATACAAAAACTAGGCAGCCCTAGGAGTGATAGAACGTCGTTCTTTGCAACCGCTCGATTGGTGTGCTTCGCTTGTAAGCAGTGCTGTTACATAAGCACTGCAACCCCCTCCGGGTACAGGGGCTTCTGATATTTAAGGGACCCAAAGTTGTGATTTGGAATAATTTGATAGAAAGTATTTCAAATTTCATTGAGTATCCATTATTGGTGGGCCGTAATGGCTCACTAGGTAAGGCGGTTGCTTTTCACGACCTTGGCCCCGAGATCGTGAGTTCGAATCGTGCGGTGGGCGATCCTTTATCGCCACTGCCAACGGTAGTGATAGCCGTAAAGACTCTTCTGTCGCTATACAAAAAGAGGCTGTTAAATCAGCCAGTATTATTATTGTATATTATTTGACTATTGAGGCACTGTCTAGAAATTAAATTAATTTAAAATAAATTGATATTGGTAAATTATTACATGCTTTTGTTGATAGATTTCAGATCTGAAATGTCGGTCCGAAAACATGAGTTGATTCACAAAAAACGCAAAATCGAGACAATATAGCAAAGGCAAACGCATGGCTGGAGCTATGGATCGATTTATGCTACCATCCACATCACTTCCATCGGAATCGGATTACGCTATGCTGCAAGCCACGGAAAAGACAGAAGAGAACCATCATGGATTCAACACGCAAGAAGAAGTAAGTGGATGCGAAGATAATCCTCAAAAAGTGTCTAAGTTTTCCTCAACTGAAGGGATTTCCCAGGTCTTATGTGGCGATTGCTGTCAGCAAGCTCTATTTGTTTCTGGCAGTACCCCAAGGATACCCAAGCCGTGCCACTAAAAGTAACTGTTCTCCATAGCAACCATACATCTTGGCCAGAAAGTATATCCGATGGCTTACGTATTAAAATTGTGAAACTTGAAGCTGTTCAAGATAAATACTATACATTTCCAAAATAAAAAAAGCCAAAGATTCAATCCGGACTTCTATTCTATTTTAAGACACTGCCTATTGGAGAAACAACAGTCCGAACGTGGCTTATATAATCTGAACAGCAGTAAGCCGCATATTGTTTCTGCTGCTAGTTTTAGGGTGGTTGAGAATAACTTGGAGAGGCTTAAGCTGTTGGCACTACTTGGGCAAGCCCTTGGAGGAAGAGTATGAAAAGTCTAGAGGGACCGTAGGCAGCGCATGGTCGGCTGGGAGGAGCTAGAATTACTTCTTAAAACGGGCTCAACTCTTGATAAATGGACGCTAGCTTTAGTTGAAAAAAGGCAGGATTCATTATCATGTCTTGCTAGAGCGCAGCATAGCGATCGTACTGCTACCTAGCAGAGAGGAATATGGCCTTTCCTTATTATTCCGATTGGCTCCATGTTCACAAAAACAAAAATTTTCTAGGCGAAGTTTAATAACTCGCAAAGTTTGGTCCCATTATGACCAATTATGATTGACCCATTATGATCAAACACTTACGGCGCATTCGGAATGCAGAAACAGTGGCACTTTATCTGGGGGCCTGAAAGTCATAATGAATAGATTAGTCTAATTTCTGATCGAATTTTGAAAGAGATAAAACATCTCGCGAAGGAAGCTGGATACCACCAAATCATTCGATATTGTACACCGGATGTCAGATACCACGAGCAAATGACCACGATCCTTCGTTTCGTGAAACTTTAAAATCACAAAAAAGCAATGAAAAATTAATATAAAGTACTTTGTGGGGTTTCTTAATGTATATACAACTGGAGCCAGATTTTTGAGTCACTCTTAGGTAAGCTAGCACTTAGGGCGGAACCTGACGGAATGTAGAGGCCAATCTTATGATAATGGCAGCAACATGAATGGCAAATATTCATGCTTTAAAGCATGACTTCTCAAGGTGAGCCCGCGAGCATTATATCTGTCTTGCATTAATCACAGATTCACCCTTGTTGTCGGCGATGCAGCAAGTTTTTCGGTAGTGGCCCTATCCTCCTTCGGTTGCTTGGTGCGAGTGCATTCGTATTTTGCTGCATCAACTTCTAGATGGAACGCCCTGATATAAGTTCTGCTCAATTGCTGTAAAGTACCCATCAAATAATCGCTGAGAATGCGAAGTTTCAAGCGTTCAATCACTTCTATTCGAAATTTAGGGCATCCACATAGTGCTGTTACGCATTTGAGATGCATCCCAAGATTCCAAATCGTAATCTGAGGCGAACACTTCAGCAGACGAAATTGATTCTTTCCGCTTTTGCTATGTTTGATAATATGTAAGGATCTTCTAACTGATATGAATGTGATCGGCAAGGTACTCCAGGAAGAAAACATGCAAATAGATGTCGCTCAGGAGCTTATTAGGGCCGTGCAGTGCTTGCTACTCAGCTCTAGCAAAAGCTGCACTTTAATAATAATAATAATAATATTGCACTTGATAAAGCGCCCTCAGAGAACTTAATCTCTTTCTAGGCGCTTTACATTTGCTGCAAAGTGATACGCAATAGAATAGTAAGTAAAATCATGCTTGAAAAACAAACAAAATGAATAACATGGTTAAGGGTTACATGCACTGGGTCAGCATGCAAATGTGGTTAGTGGCAGCATGAACAGTGTCAGCACGCATAAGCACATCGAGGACGAATCACAAGGACCCACTAAATGCTGTCCTAAATAGGTATGTTTTTAAGTTTCTTTTAAATGTGGTCAGGTCAGGGGATGTTCTGATGCAGGTCGGGAGGGAGTTCCAGGCTGTGGGAGCATACGAGCTAAATGCACGGTCTCCAAAGGATTTAAGGTTTGTACGAGGTATTTCTAGACTGTTGGATTCCGAAAAGCGAGTGGTACGATGCTTTGCCTGATGGGGTAGTATATCTGAAAGATAGGCTGGAGCCATAGAATGAAGAGACCTAAAAGTGAGCGACAAAACCTTGAAGTCAATCCGTTGCTTGACTGGTAACCAGTGCAGGTCGGCGAGAAGTGGAGTAATGTGGCAACTGCGACGCTCACGACAGACAAGCCTAGCTGCAGAGTTTTGCACCAGCTGCAATCGCCTGATCGCACATGCTGGTAGGCCAGTAAGCAGTGAGTTGCAGAAGTCGAGACGAGATGTCACGAATGCATGGACCAACTTGGACGTGGTATCCTTATCTAAACAAGCCCTAATTTTAGCAATGTTATGAAGCTGAAAATAGGCTGATTTGACTGTGGAGCTGATGTGGTCGTCTAACGAGAGGTCGCTTTGGAATATGACACCTAGATTTCGAGCTGATGCAACTGGAGATATGCTGGCAGAGCCAATTTTGAAAGTCAGCCTTTCCAATTTCTGAATAACACTAGGTTTGCCCATAACTAGTAAGTTAGTTTTATCATCGTTTAGTTTTAGAAAATTTGCTGCCATCCATGATCGGATGTCATCAATGCATGCAGCAAGTGAGTTGAGAGAATTTGAGGTGCTCGAAGGCTGGGAGAGATCAAAGCAAAGGTACAACTGAGTGTCATCCGCATAGAAGTGAAAGCCTAGATTGTGCTTGGCAATCACATCAGCGAGAGGGAGAGTATAAACGGTGAAAAGGACCGGACCTAGCACAGAGCCCTGAGGTACTCCATATTTTAGAGGTACTTCAGATGATCTTTGTCCATTCACGTCAACACTCTGGAGTCTCCCACTGAGATAGGACCTGAACCACTGCAGAGCAGTGCCAGTGATGCCCAGGCGAGATGAGAGGCGCTCTAGAAGTACTTTGTGATCGATGGTATCAAAAGCTGCCGAAAGATCGAGCAAAACAAGAAGAGACACTCTACCCATGTCTGCATTCCTAAGTAGGTCGTTGTATACCCTAAGCAATGCTGACTCTGTGAAGTGATTAGCTCTAAAGCCAGACTGGAACTTACTAGCAAGGTGTGAGGTTTCGTTATACGAGTTCAGCTGGTCTGCCACGACCCATTCCAGTGTCTTTGATAGGAATGGTAGAAGGGAGACTGGGCGGTAGTTGCTTAAGTTCTCTTGGTCTAGTGTAGCTTTCTTGAGAAGTGGCCTGACTACAGCTTTTTTGAAAGATGCTGGGACCTGACCTGAGGCTAATGACATATTAATGATGTTGGTTATGCATGGCAGCAGCAGATCAACTTTCTTCTCATGAGCAGTCGATGCGGCAACAAACGTATGCGATTAACTAGAAAAACCAACCGAGGTCGGTGCCTCACCACTTTCTTTATATATGAAGATCGAAACCCTCTCGTCGATGCTTTGCACACATTCAAAGTGGTGTTTTTATTTAACACAATCGTCGTTGCACTTATCTCCCTCGGTGAATTGTTTGCCATGCATAGTGGTATCTTCGCATTCTTTTACAGTATTCCTTTGCTGAAAAAATACTGGGAATATAATAATAGTAATAATAATGCTGATACATTTGCATAGCAACCTCAGAGAACCGAATCTCTCTCTAGGCAAGTTACAGATGCTGCAAATAAAGCATTGTATTATTGCAAATAAAGATGATGCAAAACCAACTGCATCCCGGCTGGTCTCTTGTGAGCGTTGCCACAATACATCACTTCTCACCTACTTGCCCTGGCTCTCAATCAAGCAACGTATCGGCTTCAAGGATTTGTCACTCGATTTTAGGTCCTTTCATTCCCAGGCTCCAGGTTACCTATCAGAAATACTCCCCCCAACCAGATTAGGCATCGTATCCATCCGCTCTTCTGAATCAAATCGCTTAGCTATGCCTCAAAAGGGCCCCAAATGGTTTGGAGACTCTGCCTTTAATTTGTATACTCCCAAAGCTGTGTCCTTGTGACTTTTCCTGTGCGTGTTTATGCGTGCTGTCACTGTAAACACTACCATTAATCATATTTGCATGTTTACACTTTGCATGTCACCACTGATCACATTATTTATGCATGATGACACTATGAATGTTACCAGTAGCCAAATGATCGTGCAAACTTTACATCATATGTAAAGTGCCTAGAAAGAGTGTAATTTCTCTAGGTAATACCAATGTTTTATTACAATTATTATTATTTGATGAGGGATCCATTTACCTAAGATGCCACCAACTGTCATGCGGTTTTAGTAAGGTCAATGGCTCAACGGTAAAAAAATTCTCCAACATCTTTTCTTGTTCTTCTTCCGAAGGACCATCAGCGTCAGCGGCTTCGTCACCGGCTTAGTAACATTTTCTGAAGACTTCATAGGCCTCCAAGTCTATGACTGTCAGTAAAATTGCTATCTCGTCACTCTGTCTTCCCATTGACCTTTCGATGCTGTCGTAAAGAAATGGAAGTGGTTCAGCCACTGGGACCACTCCAGAGCCATATCTGAGCATATTGAAAACAAACGAGGCGGTTGTGACAACTCTGTCACACTCAGGCTGTAAATTTAGACTTAGTACACCGCGATCTCTAATCAGATCATTCCATTGGCTCCGCATGGTTTACTGAATTACTTTGCGCATGCACTAGTGCTGTCTGAGGACTGCTAACGGTGGTGTCACGGCTCGCTCTCGGGCTTTTCAGAAGAGTTGCCTATACTTGTGGCTAGGCTACGTCGAAGTCCTGGCTCAATCCTGGGCATGCTTCTGGTTACTATCTTGGTAGAACTCTAAGCCCGGATCTGAAATCCATTCAAGTGATCCGTACATGAAAATCACCTGTACATAATGACTTAACATCAACAATGCCTAGAATATTGCTTATTTGCATCATGGCATCGAGCCTGTAGCGTCTAGTGGCATCGATCGATTAACTGTATCGGTATTGCCGGACTTTGCAAGTCCGAATACGGGGCCTCCAGGAGTCCATGGAAATTAATTTTTGTGGTTAAAAATGGGTTAATAAAGATTCGTAAGGTACGGTGAGGTTAAGAAAACCTTTTTTAAAACTTTGCATGTCGAACTGGTCCATACAGAGTGAGAGTCGTGAAAGCATCACGTACGTTCCCATTTCATCTGTTCCCCGACGCCTCGGGTGGGATTTCGTGTGATAAAAAGGGCCTCAAGCCCATGAAGAGGTTGGGCCAGCTGTTACGAATGATCGAAAAGGCCTGAAGCGCCCCAACTAAGCAGAAACGACGGTCACAAGACTGCGGGACTCGCGGCACAGACCCATCACATCCGCAGCACGTGATGTAAACATGACCGCCCATCGGCCCGCATGAGGTCACACCAACGCACCAATTAGACCCGGAGTCGTGGTCACGTGATATCAATAGCTCGCCAAGGGAAGCAGCTGCGCAGATCGGCTCGTCCCTCGAGCCCGACCTTCTAGTCCTCTCCTTTTCTTTCTCCCTCTCTCTTCTTTCTCTTTCTTTCCCATATATTTTAGTATAATAGCGTCGAGGATCTACTCCTGCGGAGGTAAGCGATGCGCATTTGCACTGCAGACAGTAAGCTTAAGGCTCGACGGGAAAAGCCGTGCCGGACTTGTGTCGAGTCGATCGTTAACGCTAGCGTTTTAACGCTCCTGCTCGGCTAGAAAGTCAAGAGAATCTAGAACCACACAAGGAGGTTGCATCGTAAAGAGAGCGGCTTTTTGCATGAGACCGCGAACTCTGGGCTTGGGAGGTGCCCGTGTAAAGGGGCTAGCCGTGTCCAGACAAAGGTAGCCACCGCCCGACCGCTGGGCTGGACACGATCGATAAATAACGGCTGCATCGATGTGGCGACTTTCGCCGGTTTCTAGGGCCGTTCACGTTAGTTTATTAATAGTTCTTTGTATGTAGTGTCAAGAACTGAGCTGCGGAGCTGCTATAATTCTGACTACTGATACGCTTGCAGGAATGCTCAGCAACATTGCCAGCCTACTTCTTGGTTCGTTCGCACCTGCAAAAGACAGCAACAGTGAGCTGCAGTTGACGACAAGAATCGTAGAGGACGACTGGGTCTGCGTCGATAGTCGTAAGTCTGCTCCAAGCGGAACTTTCGAAGGCTCCCGACATCCGCGGCTAGTAACCGTCCGGGCCCTTGACCTATGGTCGGGAAGGATATCCAGGGGCCTAGGTCCAACCCGTCGTCGGGTAGGAGAAACCTTGCAATAGAACTACCATTGTCCGTGGTGAATATTGTGCATAATAGTGTTACACAGCCAATGAATTTGTGCTTGTGGCCACTTGCGTGCCCGGCTTTTCAGAAGATTAAAGTAAGCGAAAACCGAGCCTTGGCTGAGGCCGATTGGTTGACCATAGACAGCCGTTGTGGTGCTGTTAACTCAGTCAGGGCCGATGGGCTGGTCGGCCGTGGTCGACCAGAATGCCGGCGGCCTACTTTCGCCGGACTTTGTGCAGCATGCGAGTTGAACTCTCGTCTTTCAATTTTTGGCCTGAATGACTTAGCCAGCACCCGGGGCTGCTCTTTAAATTAGTCTACACTTGGATCCTCATTGTACACCAGGCATTGTGCCATTAGGTGCCATTAGTCGCCATTAGTCTTGCAGTCTTAAGTTCGACAATAAAGCTGGCCATGTTGTAGTCAGGAATCCATTCAACGGGATGAACTTTCAAAGGAACAATCTCGATCATGCTCAAGCAAGCAAGCATAGCAGGGCCTGGCACCTTGCTGGAGAGGAGGCCTCTGACCGGTGGAACGCTTCCATGCATGCACATTTGATTTTGCACACCTTGATTTGCACTATTCGACTCCTTATGTTATCGTCCTACGTTGCTCATTATGCGCAGATTGAACGCGAGTGGTCAATGTTGGTAAGGCTTTTTTCGTATAATGCAGAGTCAGAGCACGGAGCTGGCAGCGTACAGGCGACACGAGTTCTGCCCCAGTGCAGTGACGACGACCACATAGCCACCTTCGGCAGTGCCGCTGGATCAGCCGATCAGCCGATGGGGCGTGGCAGCAAAGGCGACGATGCTGGCTGGCTAGTCACACCACCGGCATGCTTTGCAGCTCAGCCACCTGCCGCGGCTTCGGCCCAGCGACACCTGGAACCCAGCCCAATGGAGAATCTGCTGATCGAGCATCCGAGCATGTCTGTGTATGGGCCCGTGGCGCTGACCCATACGCAGACATCTGTGTTGCCAATTCTCAGAGCTACGAGCCGACCGGCCTCCGAGCTGATCGGGTCGTCTCGCCAGCAGCAGCAGCAGCAGCAGCAGCAGCAGCAGGCGCAGCAGGCGCAGCAGCAGCGGCCTTCGGCAGCGACTTCTACGCAGCAGCGCCGGTGGACGGCTGCAGCCGGTGGCTCCCGCTCGTCGGGCTTGCTGGTGTCTGCTCAGAAGGTCTGCCAGAAGTACACACGCCGCACAGTGCGCCGATCTAACCAGGTTGCGGCTCTGAGCCAGCGTGCTCGAATGCTTTGTGGAGGCATGCAGCGTGCCGTTTTTCAGCCACGCTAAGCCATCCGACATGGCAGTGCCAATGCAAGAGCCCACGCTGAGCCACGGCAGCCACCGTGGTTTTCTATCTCTTTCTCTAGTGCTCATGCATTGTCATTGCAAGCAGCCGTTGCTTGTTGTTTGCGTGTCGGGAGTGTTCTGACTTGAAGTGATGTCTGTCTGCGCGTCGGGCCAGTGTCGCCACATTGCTGTCAGAACGTGCCGTGGCAGCAGAGCTTGCAACAATGATCTTTCCCCAGTGCTGCCTGCGAGTTAAAACTCAGGTAGCTGTCCTTTCTGTTTTATCTCCGCTGGAATACTCGGCACGTAGTACCTGTAGAATGTCGGATCTCCTGAACTTAGTTCCTTTGTAACGATTCGAGGCCACTAGCGACAGAAGAGAAATGCCTATCACCATTGTATTTTTTGCCTGATGTACTGGAAGCTGTATGTGTATCACATCAATTTGATTGCTCATAATGAAACCATGAAAAAAGTAAATAAAAGGTAATGATTTTTTTTCTATTTGTACTGACTGTGTCTGCTTGCTTACGCCCAGCATATGCAAATGGAGCGAGCCACAAAAGCTAGCCACCGGTGCCTGAATGCCCAGAACAGAAGGTAGTATGCATGAACCACTGTAACATCCGGTTGTGTAGAGCTTTGAATGACCATCTATCGACCAACAGGCAGTGACCTTCGAGCGACGACACTGATAATCACACTAAGAATACTTCTGGTCATTTTCATATGAGAATTTCATGGAAGCAGATGCTGTACTTTATTAGTAAACTTCATATAGCAAGCTGGAACCTGGGAGGTAGCGTGATGCATCAACATCCTAAATATAGTAACTTTGTTATCTTCTGCATCCAAATAAAAATGTCGGTTGTGTCCACGGGTGGTACTCCACTACCCGTAGGAAAAGCCAAGTGGAGAGAATGAATTGTTACATAACTTTCTAAAAGGCCAGGTGCATGTACAAAGCTGACTGTGACAAGGGTCATTAATAATAACAATAATAATGATGTACTTGATAAAGCGCCCTCAGAGAACCTAATCTCTTTCTAGGCGCTTTACATTTCCTGCAAAGGGAAATGCAATTAAATGGTAAGTAAAATCATGCTTAAAAAAACAAACAAAATGAATAACATGGTTAGGGGTGACATGCACAAGGTCAGCATGCAAATGTGGTTAGTGGCAGCATGCACAGTGTCAGCACGCATAAGCACATCAAGGACGAATCACAGGGACCCACTAAATGCTGTCCTAAATACGTGTTTTTAAGTTCCTTTTAAATGTGGTCAGGTCAGGGGATGTTCTGACGCAGGTCGGGAGAGAATTCCAGGCTTTGGGAGCATATGAACTAAATGCACGGTCTCCAAAGGATTTAAGGTTTGTATGAGGTGTTTCTAGACTGTTGGATTCCGAAAAGCGGGTGGTACGATGCTTGGCTTGATGGTGGAGTATGTCGGAGAGATAGGCTGGAGCCATAGAATGAAGGGACCAAAAGTGAGCTACAAAACCTTGAAGTCAATCCATTGCTTAACTGGTAGCCAGTGCAGGTCGGCGAGAAGTGGAGTAATGTGGCAACTGCGACGCTCACGACAGACAAGCCTAGCTGCAGAGTTTTGCACCAGCTGCAATCGCCTGATCGCACATGCCAGGAGGCCAGTAAGCAGTGAGTTGCAGAAGTCGAGACGAGATGTCACGAATGCATGGACCAACTTGGACGTGGTATCCTTATCTAAAAAAGCCCGAATTTTAGCAATATTATGAAGCTGAAAATAGGCAGATTTGACCGTGGAGCTGATATGGTCGTCTAACGAGAGGTCGCTTTGGAATATGACACCTAGATTTCGAGCTGATTCGACAGGAGATATGCTGGCAGAGCCAATTTTGAGCTTCAGCCTTTCCAATTTCTGAATCACACTGGGTTTGCCCATAACTAGTAAGTTAGTTTTGTCATCGTTTAGTTTTAGAAAATTTGCTGCCATCCATGTGCGGATGTCATCAATGCATGCAACAAGTGAGTTTAGAGAATTTGAGGTGTTCCCTAAGTAAGGAGAAATCATGCCGACCTAATGAGCTCGGTGGCACGGTATCCTGCAGGCAAAGAAAAGCACGGGAGGGACAATCTCGTTAATTGCAGCTTGGCTGCAGTATTTGTCTTCCACTCAGCAGCTAAAACATTTTCTCAAAGCCTGCATAAGTGATTTTCTAATACTAGACCGAAATGGCCTCCTACAATTGTCTTGCTTGCAAGGAAGTGACCCGTGTTGGAACTACAGCTGCTCATCAAACAAGTGGCCAGGCTTTATTCGCTATGCAATGCTCTAGAAAATGTAAAAGCTGCTGCAGCCTGCGTCGGAGCCCATTGGCCGATAGTTCCATTGTATCCAGCGGGCTGGACTCACGCCTTTCTACCTATTCCATACTTGCCGAATAGATTCACCATCGCTGCGAATTGCTTGCACTGACTGAGCATTTCAGTTACTGCTATCCAGCCCATCGTACCAGTGTGTGCACGAAATGCGCGAATGTAGGCTGTAGTAGATCGACAGGAATGTAGAACCAAGGACACCCTACGGTAGGGGTAAGGGTATGCGTTGACAGGAAGGAATCGAGGGTACTGCACGACAGTCTTTGCTAAATTTGATGGTAAGAAGGGTGCTGAGCCTCTCACTTGCAGAGGGCCAATGTCATCGGTGACTAACTAGACACGAAAAGAAGGAAAAAGAGCATTCAAGCTAGTAATAATAATAATAATAATAATAATAATAATAATAATGCATTTGATTTAGAGCCCTCAGAGAACCAAGTCTCTTTCTAGGCACTGCACATTTGCTGCAAAGGAAGCATGATCAAAAGGTTAGTGGTAGCATGCTCAATGACAACAAGCCTCATATGGTTAGGGGTGACATGCACAGGGTCAGCATGCAAATATGGTTTGTGGCAGTATGCACAGTGTCACCACGCATAAGCAGGTAAATTAAGAATATTTGCAGGAAGTGAGCAGGCAGGAAAAGAGCTGCAGGAGAAGAGATGCAGCTGTAAAGCAGCTCAAGCAAATTGTAGTGGCAAGTACCAAGAGAGAGAAAGATAGAAAGAGAGAGAGAGAGAGAGAGAGAGAGAGAGAGAGAGAGAGAGAGAGAGAGAGAGAGAGAGAGAGAGAGAGAGAGAGAGAGGAACGCGATCACCGAATCTTCTGACGTAGCCGATTCGGGCCTCACATTTCCAGCTTTCTGTCAAGGCGACTGCTTTACCGTTCACTTTATCAAATGTTCGCACGAAGTTTTTCTTACATTTTAGAGTTTTGGTGCTTCGCAAACAGTGTATGCTCTTTCCAAACGATTTACCACTGAAATGTAATCAGGCTTAATGAGAACGCTGCATGCACTCCAACGAAGAACTCCACTTATGTCTGTGGCTTGGTAGGGTTTGTTGACAAGAGACTGATTTTTTGCCAAAACGAGGCATAACAGACACTGCAAGCATTTGCTTCCTGCTGTGGAGATCGGTGCATGCTGTCAGTATATCAGTGAGGGCTGACACTTGAAAACGTACCTGGAAGACAGAACAATGCACATCAAAACGGTCCAAAGAAAGTTTCCAAGAACATCTACAGTTTGCCCTACTTAAATGCATTTCCTAGCACATCTCCGAATCCACCGAGCTATCTTTTGTTTGCTCTGATTTTCGCCGAGTTTCTGGTAGCCTTGACAGCTCTATCGCGGTTCGTTGCAGCAGGCTCTATTCGTGTTGGTGATGCCACTTACATTCACACTACACACACGAGTGTGATATGCTCAGCAGGTGAGAAAATAATGAGTTATCTGCTCGAACTTCATATGTTTTTAGCAGGGATCCCAACTCGTGGAAGCCGGCATTGAAAGTGCTGCTGCCGCTGAGCTTGGGAGCCGGTGTTGCACGTTCATGTGAGCCAGGCTGCTGTATTACATCGTGGTAGGCTGGCTGCATTGCCCGCAGAAGGCAATCTATGGGGGTTTGTGTGTACTTTAGTATCGTGTACCTGTAAGGTAAGCACTCCACCCCACTGCGTTAGAATTCTGAACCACCTCAAACAGCCACACAAGTATTGAGGCATGCAACAACTTCAGGAGGGTGAGCCTATTGAGACAAGGGTGGCAAACTTGTTATTACTGAAGAAAACCAGTCCAAGTTAAGCTCGCGAAAGCACAATGTCAAAGACTAATAAAAACGGACGTAACTTTAGTAGTAGATCCTAGATAACTAAGTGTTTACGATCTGCTGTGGCTGGTTGAACATTATGCTTCTACCTGCAAGTGCCAACCAAAGCCTGCTCCCAAACAAGACAATCTGGCATATATGCATACGCAGCTGCTACGTCAGCTGCTCTGAGTGAGGTCTAGCTTTTCTGAATTTTAAGACTTCTTTCGGGCAGCTACAGCCGCACACTCAGCATGCAGCACTGCTGGCCTGCTCTGCACTGGGATGGTACTGGGCAGCTAGCAGTCAGAGCGTGCTGCTGCTGCTGCCAGGTCAGGCAAAACGGGTCAGATGCACAACACGTGTGTGTGTGTGACAGTTTTTGAGATCTACCGTATGTCGGTCGTTTTGTCGTGATGGCATCGTGACTTGAAGTCTCGTCTCCGTGGGTGAAGTGCCAGGTACAAGTTACTGCCCGTCCCTCGCAGAGACATCATACAGGTGGGCAGAGATGTCCATTCAGCACTGGGTGAGTACGAACAGCAGCAGCAACAGCGGCAGTGGCAGCGGCTGCAGCAGCGGCAGCTGCAGAAGCAGCAGCAGCAGCAGCAGCAGTGGCATATGGGTAGCGGCGCTCGGCTCGTACAAGCAGCAGCAGGTGCAGCCTGCCATAACAGCTCTAGCCACTGTCTTCCATAAACGACGTCACTATCGTGACGTCAGCAAATCCAGAAGCTTACAAGTGATTTCTGGCGACAATGCACTTGCCCAGATAGCCATATCTTTGCCAGCGGTGGCTAGTCCCAGGTCCGAGGCAGGCTGCACCTACGAGCTCCGGTGTCAGTGCAGCGCCTGGATGCAGTTGGCTCATGCTACCTAGGGGGCGGCTGTTTCCCCGTTGCCAAAATTGTAGGATTGCAGCGGGCCAGCTGGCTATTTTTGCTTAGCAACCGGCTCCTCTGGCTGTGCAGCATTAATGAGCCAGTAGTGCCGGCAGCCAACTCTGCCTTGCATATCCATCCTGCCCGATTAGCGTCAAGCACCTAGCTGCTTCCACCGAGCTCGTCGGTAGGCTAATACTATTTATTACCTCTTCCATCCGATGCAAGCCGAGCAGCTGGCCAGGCCCACTACGGGTGGAGGAAAAGGAAGGGGTTCGTAAGCTGTGCATCTCTAGGGTTCGGCATTCCTAGTGGCATGCAGACCGAGCAAGTCCGGGCATGCCCAGGCACGCCCAGACAATGGCCGAACTTTCGGCAGCTGTGAACGCCGAGTTTGGCTCGTTCCTCTTCGAGAGATCCAGCTTGGACACGGGCCGGGACGACGGCATAGTAGCCTGTCCGGCTGGTCTGGCTACCGGCTAGAGCCGTCAACTAACGACGGAGTCTCAGGCTGCAGCCTATATGCCGAGCTCAAGCAGAACCTCTGCCTCATGCTCAAGCGTCTTGGAAGCTGCCGTTTCGTACGTGCAGCAATTCGCGGGCAGTCGACTGCTCGCTCGGGATGACGTGCACGTGCTGGGGCACGACCGGTGGTGCACGAACTTCGCTACAGGGGCAGAAGGGTGGGTGGGTGAGCAGCGAACTGCCACGCTGGCTGCAGCGGCTGCCTCTCACAGCAGGCTTGCCTGCGGCAAGGAGATAACCTCGTAGGGCCTTGGGGGGGGGGGGTAGGAGGGAGGAGGGAAAGAGCCAGGAGCTCACCGGACACTCGCTCGTCAAGGAGCAGTGTGGAGTCGCTTGCTTTAAGCCAAGATAGAAAAAATAATTGGCTGTCGCCAGGCAGCAGCTGCCTCGAGCAAGATTCTATAAATAGCTCGAGCCATTGGCTGGGAAAAGACTGTTGAGGCTCGGGGAGGCATCGTGCAGGGGATACCGATCCAACGTACCCACGCCGAGAGGTTGGCTTATGCACGAGGCTGCCTGAAGAGGAAGATGCGAGAACGATTTCGTAGCTAGCTGCCTCAGATGCAGGCCAGGCTCACTGAGACGATGCTCAGGCTGCATCCTGTCGGTAAGCTATGCAGACGAGCTACTCGGCATGGAGCCTCGTGGCCATCTTTCAGATTCGGTGCCCACCAGCTCGGAGGCCCACAATGCCCTCTGCGGCACCAGAGAGACAGGGCAGTAACCTTAAGAATGCTGGTGCCTCGCCCTATTTTACCTCAACGTTCCCTTGGTCTAACCAGCCTTTGAACAAAATTCATTTGTTTATTTATGAGATTCTCCACCGGTCTTGCCAGTGGCATAGCCGGGGCAGAAGGGCGTTTGTTAGCCCCCCCCCCCACACGACAAGGCAGCAACCCTGACCCCTTCATTCTTACGTCGACCTACCCTCATCACCAACGACGAAGTTATGTCTTAATTATACTCAATAAGCAACCGCCGGATTGGTTTCGAATAAAAACTTTGATTTTTGCTATAATTTGCCATAAGTTTCGGGTCCAGCCAGAGCCGTTATGGCCCACTATGTTAGCTGGTTTCTGTTCACGACATCGAGGTCGTGGTTTCGAATCTTTCGGTGGGCAGTCCTTTATTGCCGCTGCAAGCGGTGGCCTTTAAGGCTCTTTTGAACCTCCATAAAAAGACTATTAAATCAACTAGTATTTTTTATACGTGAACATCTTTCAGGTCTTGCCTGCTACATACAAGTTTCTCAAGTATTGCCCCACTCCCAAATGAAAATTCTTGCTTCGAGAATGGGCCTCACACTGTAAAACCCGTGCAAACACCTTGAGCTTAAGTGTCTATGCAAGCTGGAGACCTTCATTTTCACATTTAAAGGTAGTTTACAGTAAAGCATCCGCAATGACCTATCTACAGTGTTTCAAGTAAGTACAAGCACGGTAAAAATCTTACAGCTGTACTCGAGACAGCCGATTGATCCAACGACCAACTCATTTTAACCTGGTCGTCAGCTTTTAGTTTTATTTTTAGATCACTACACTATGCCTATACGATTATAAAAGTTGAACTGGCCTACCTACGTGTTCGACTGGAGCAGCATGCTTGTGCATGCCAAGCTATATTAAGTTCCATATAAAAGCAATAACAATAAAATATAATTCATTGGTATATCATCCTAAGAGAACTTAATCTCTATCCAGGGGGTTCGAATATGCCTCGGGGCTCAAGCATTTGACCGTGGAGGTCAAAGGTGAGCACCTTGATCCCTATGCCGTACCGGGCAGGTACATAGTCAGATGCATTGTGGCTGAGCCGCCCGGTGGATAGGTGTAGCACTAAACGCCCCAAATAATGCCACTGCACCAGAGGGAAATAAGGCTACGTCGTGTCTTCCCTAGGGAGCTGCTTCCATGATGTCTGACACCAGTGCTAAATTTGGAATTTCCCAGTGGATTTATCGACCGGGAAGGTCATGCATTCCTTACTTAGATAATCCAGCTTAATGTACCAGCTGTCTCCATTAAAGCGGTCACCCCTTCCTTTCTAGGGGCATTTCAGAGGGCTGCACTGTGAAGGGCACTGTGCAGCATTGTGTCCCTAGCCTGATCTGGTTGCTTTGCTCAGGCGGACTGCATAAAGGGTACAAATGAGGGTCTAGGACGCGATCGAGTGAGCAATGATAAAAAGAAAAAGATACCGATAATAATTCTTTAATAGTAGTAGCAAACATAAAATGCAGAGGCATAATTCAAAGCAAAAGAACCTTGATCGGATCCTGCTTCATCCTTATAACATCAATTTAGCTAACGTTTTCTTGCACCAAGTCGCCAGATGGTCGGCTTACGATTTGGATGCAACACCAGTGCAATACGCAGAATTTAGTTTGATCAATTTCACCTATCTATCGCAGCTGGAAGTTGATTATGCCATAATAAGTCATGCCAAAAGCTATTTAACTATTCCCTACTGCTGATAATGCATGCTTAGTCGATAATTTCATATATTACTTCTGTGGATCCGACTTCGAAAGATTGAGATGTTGGCTGTACAAGAACAATGCCCGCATCTTTCTGATACAATTCTGTTGGCTCGGTGGCCTCGGTGCATCGGTATTGGAGGAGCCTTAATAGTTGTTGCAAGCAGATTCAGCCCCTTATCCATTATGGTCAGCCAAATGTAGCGAGTGCAGTGGCGAGTGGGTCAAAACTTGGTAAAAATGGGTAAATTAAACAACGGGTACTGCATTGCTTGCATCTATAATTGCTGTGCCTGCAAGCAAATTTGAGTTAGGTAACCTTCTGCATCGCTTCGAGCTAAATAACAGATTGGGTAAGGACGTCAGCAGGACAACAGCGGCAGTTTTGCTTATCACTCCAACGTATTATAATTTATAAATTCTTCCTGCAACCCGGCATCTGCTTCATCACCGCAAGCTGACAGACAAAGGTAGTTTGAAAGTGTTAGACAAACAAGAGCTGGGTATATAATCAAGATTTCTTTCATTTTTTAAGCACATCGAGCAGGCTATGAGCCAAACCACCGTGGTCTGATACACGGGTATTTTTTTGAATTCCCGCTTTTGCGGCCTCCTGTCAGATTCACTGAGTATGCTCAGACGCCCACCAACACATCGCCTTGGGTCAATGTTCGCAGAATGGTGCTGCCATTGACCTGCTGCAATCTGGAGGCACTGCTAGCAGCAGCAGCAGACCGCCTTTCACACAGTCTCTTTGGTTTGTGCCTGTCAGCCTCGCTTTGAGCTTGTCAGGCTCTGCAGCTGCAGCATTAGTAGCAGCTGCAGCATTAGTGGCAGCAGCAGTGGGTGCAGGAAGCGGCAGTAGGGTGCTATGGTTGCCACTGGCTGCATCGGCATTCGCCCGAGCTGTTCTTCACTTTTAGAGATGGGCTGCTGCAGCAGCACATAGCACCACGAAGGAGGAGGCGGTTTTAGACTGCTTATAATAATAATAATAACAATAATGATAATAATAATAATAACAATAATAATAGAAATAATACATTTGCACAACTCTCCAGAGAACTTTATTTTAGGCACTGTACATGCGCAGTAAAGAAAGCAAGACAAATGGTTAGTGGAAATTACCTTGAAGCCAATGCAGGGCCCCATCGTACTGATAGACTGAGGGCGAGCTGCACGAGCACGAACCGCTCGCCTGATCCCGGGGGGGGGGCTTCCCGGGGGCTAGAGCCCATCACCCATACTCTGATCCGCGCAGCAGCGCCCGAAAGCAGCAGTCCGCAGGCTGTCTGCAGCTGCTTCCTGTGCCAAATCGGTATGCTAGCCTGGCAAATCGGTAACAGCCGTGAACAGATGCACCAATGCAGATTCGATGAAGTGGAGCTGCAGTAAGGACGGCCGATGAGCATACCGATGTTTCTGGGCCTGTGGCAAGCCCTCCTCGTAAATGCCAGGTGCAAGCTTGTGCATTCCGGGCCAGTCACGTGGCCACGTTGCATGGAGCAGGCCGCAAAGATAAGCAGTTTAGAGCTGTGACAGCTACTCGATTGACTGATGCTGCCAGCGAAATGGGCTGCCTATATTGACACATTAGTCTTGTAACCGGGCATACGCAATGGCCTTGATTTGATCAGCTGACGATGAGCCTGCACATCGTAGGCAACACTCACAGATCTGCTGCTGCTGCTGACAATTTCTGCACCCTTAGATCCAGGCCGAAGGTGGACACCTGTAACCCTTGTGTATTTCGACAGCACGTTGCCCATGCGTGGCCGCAGAGCGGCAGCGGAGCATGGCTCACTCAGTGCCTGTGCACAGTGTAGGGTAGGGGACAATGGGCTGCCTGCTGTGCTATCTGTCATGATGCCCAGTCAGGCAGCACCTACCAAACCCAAAGGAAAACGAGCCATTGTCAGCGGATGGTTTTCATTGGCATGCGTCGTGTTTACCTTCGACGAAACCGACAGGTGGTGTCATCAGCGGCAGCCTCGGCAACAAGGAGGCTGCTGCTGCTGCAGCTCTCACTCACTCACCTGGCCGGTAGCACCTAAACGAACTCACCTAGGCTTGCGTAACACGCCTCTAGCTATGCAGCTTCTAATTTATGGATAACTCTTATAGACAAAATGGTATACATAAAACAGATGCAAATAAAAATTTATGCGACCCTTACAAGCTAGTTGAGAAAGAGAGGTAGAGCAATGGTGAAGGTGAGACACTGGGTAAGGATGAGAAAATAAACAAGAGAGAGAGAGAGAGAGAGAGAGAGAGAGAGAGAGAGAGAGAGAGAGAGCGCGAGTGGGGAATCAAAGACTAGATGGTGGGTTTGGGGCAAGATAATGCTGCCCTAACAATGCCAAGTTCAACCGAAGACCATTTGACGGCCAGTCGTAAAAGCAAGCTCAAACAATGGCTGTCTCCTCCAAGTAGGCAATGTCCGAACACATGGCAGCGATGACAAGAGCCATCGTCCATGCCAAGAATCAAGAAAGCAAGGTGCCAACACTGAATGCCGACCGATGGCACTGTCCAGTAGCAATAGCTCCGGCTCTGCCACAGTAGCGCCATTTAGCCCTTGCTGTTTCAATAGTTGTCCCCCTGGACCCCCTTTAAAGTCCAACCAAGCGTGTTTGCGAATGCAATTGAATTTGAAATGGATTAAGAAAGAGTAGCAGCATCAACCGCAAACCAGCTGGCCATTTCCCGAGTTGTCCCTGGACACCAAAACAAAATAATGGTATCCATTTATCATTACTTAATTGCAATTCTCCAAGCACTTTGTTCTCCCCCATTTGCCAGGAGCTGGCAGCTCTGCAGATCGATTCTGAGACATAAGAGCCTCGTGCATAAAGAGCCGAGCTTCGCCGGATCGACCGAGAATCTGGGCCCGGCTTGCCAAAGTCGGCTGCAAGGCGACAATTTCGAAGTGACAGCTTCTTTGAGGACTCTCTCCTCGACAATACTGCCACATGACTGTTGTCAACAAGCTGCCATTAACGGCAATCTCGGTAAACAGGCGCATCTGGGTGGCAGGACCAACTGAGATTTTTAATTAGCCTCGATTTTGAATACTAGCATAAGACACAGACGTTCGTTCCACGTCCGTGAGAAGCTTCTCTGTTCAGAAGTACTAGCATTTATTTAATATAACGTCAGAGAAAGTTTTCGTAGAGCACGGGTCAGTGAGAAGTACGACCGGCTGCACATGCTAAGCAACTGCAGCTGTGACTAGGAATGAGAATGAGCTCGAGGCAGCTACAATTAGTGAGCAACAATTGCCTTTGAGAAACATTCACTCGAGGAAGCTTGAAGTGCATGCAGTGCCTCTGCTAGCTGGGCGTCAGCTGGTGAAGAATCAAGCCAATGCCAATAGATCTTGGCTTGGGCCGAACATGTTTGCATGCTCAGCTAGTCGGGTTGTCCCGGTGTAACCTAGTGTAACCCCGGTGTAACCCCAGTGTAATCCCGGTTATTGCAATGCTCCACGTTTACGACCTTGGAGCATGGCAACTGGCTTTGACAGGGAGATCGCCTACAATATAGTCTGCGACAAGCAGGCTTATGAGCAGTGCGATATTTAATTCTGCAACTATTATTAACTCTCGTGACTGGCCGATATATATATATATATATATATATATATATATATATCCTTAAGGAGAGAAACCAACCCCTGAGCTCTCCGAGTTCTTGCTATGTAAGTGTTGAAATGAGGACAAAACTATCTGATGCTACCGAGTGCATGATTTTGGCCTTACTCTGAATAAATAAATAAAATAAATCCTAGCTGATTAAACAGCCTCTTTTGTATAGCGACAGAAGAGCCTTTACGGCTATCACCACCGCTTGCAGTGGCGATAAAGGATCGCCCCACCGCAGGAATCGAACCCACGACCTCGGGACCGAGGCCGTGAAAGCAACCGCCTTACCCAGTGTGAATGGCAATGGTTCGGCCCTTTTGCTACTAGAGAGGTTGTGCACAGCTTTTTCTTTTTCGATTTTCCTACAACCATCTTTTATGGCACCTTTTAACACTCACTGTGAACGGCGTCCAGACATTGTTCTTAGATTCATCAAAAGGATTTCTAGCAATCTTTAAGTACACTTAATTATTCTTACTACATCTTACAGTACGTGTACTTGCTTCTTTTGTAGCCAACTTTTTCTGAAGTGGTCCAAGAAAGAAAAACCAAGAGAATGAGAGTGAGACAGAGGGATGGAGATTTTGTTTGACAGAAGGATAGATGTATGGATGAATGAATGGATGGAGAGGTAGTTGGATGGATGGCTGGCTGGCTGGGTGGATGGATGGATATTTTGAGGCTGGGAGTTAGCCTGGTTCCAAAAGGCCGTCGCTCATTCACGACAGTGAGCAGTGCTCATTGGTGATACATCCGTGAGCAGATATGCAACCCTGCTCACAGTGCTCGCACTGAATCAAAGGCAGCATCACAAGGGCAGTTGCACGGCCTAAAAAGTACAAGAGTCACAAGGACAAAAACAATTGTCGTGGCTCAAGGCAAAGTTCAAACTAGAATCAGATCTCAGCTGCAGATCTCAAATGGAGTTGAATCCGGAGCTATAAATCCTAGGACTACGGAATGCGAACGTTTTTTGTGTGTGTGAGATACAGTTACAAGTGTGTTTTCTTAGCTTATCTGGTGATTGATTGGAAGGCCGCCAGGGTGATGGCGTTACATCCTTTGCCAGCTTTGGGCACCCTGCTTTTGAAATGGCATTGCAAGCAGCATTCTTTCCAAAGTTTTTTTAAGTTCTCCTTCTGGTATGTTGTAATTAACTCAGCTAATGCAGCTGGATTAACATAGTCTTCAAGCACCTCGATGGTCTAAAAAAGCGAGCACAAGTCTGATGAAAGTTCGGTGAGGGCACGTGGATCATGCATGGGCTGAGGTGAACTGCTGCTGGCATGCCCCAAGCACGTGTATTCCCACACGTTGGCTCGTGCCACATCAGAGTGACAAAAGCAATGAAAGCAGCCAATTAGAGCACAGCTAGCTCGTGGCCCAGGGAATAGGTATGCGTCCTCCCCCTTCCCTGCTGAGATTAGGGCAAGACCGAGAATTTCTTCCAGCACCTCACTGTCCTACTTCAAGCCTGCCCCTAGTGACCTCATCTCCAAGCTCGTCTCGCTGCCTAAGAAGACCGCCAGCCCTCTAGACCCCACGTGTATGTGTTATTCTTCTGAGATGCATCGATTTGATACTGCCCTGCATAACTAACGTGATAAAATAGCCCTTCGCCTCTGGTCTGACTGAGCTGCATCCTTCAAAAAGAATGTTGTTAGGCCGCTCATTAAAATGGCAACTCTAGAGCTAATCAAAAGGGTAACAGTAGCAAACACCCGGTGGTCTTCCTACTGCCATTACTATCAACGATACTGGAACGAGAGTGGCAGACCAGCTAAAGTCTTATACCAAAACTTGAAACCCAGCCAGTAAGTTCCAGAAAGGTTTTAGAGTTAATCACTTCACCGAGTCAGCATTACTGTGGCTGTATAACGACCTTCGGAGGAATGCAGACTCAGGTACTTAGAGTCTCTCTGATTGTCTTTCTTTATCTTTTGCCAGCCATTTAATACCATTGATCACTATGTCCCTTCTTGAATGCCTCTCATCTCGCTTGGGTATCACTGGCAATGCACTGCAATGGTTCAAATCTTATCTCAACAGCAGACTCCAGAACATTGATGTCAACTGGAAACAATAATCCTCTTGGGGCCTCTAAAGTACTGGCTACCCTGCGGCTTTGTGCTTTGTCAGCTTGTTTTCAAAAGTTTATACTCTCCCTCCGAGGATGCATCGCTAAGTACAACTCCGGCTTTCATTTTTATGCAGATGACACACAGATGTACCTGTGCTTTGATTCCTCCCTGTCTTTCAGCATGTCAAACTCTCTCAACCCACTGGCTGTATGTATTGCTCACGTTGGCATTTGGATGGCAGCAAACAGAAATTCCTCATAGCATCTGCACAAAATCTGGGTGTCCAGTTTCAAAGTGCACTTTCACTTGACAAGCACATCAACTCCGACAGTCAAGTCGGCCTACTTTGAGCTTTGCAATGCTGGAAAATTTGGGCTTGTTAATACAGGGCCATCACATGCAAGGTGGTCCACGCATTTGAGACATCCCTGCCTCAATTTATGTAACTTTCTTCTCGAAGCTTTTGACGATGATGCGATGATCTATCTCCATCTGCAACTCCATAAAGCCACAAAGACTTTATGGATGTTATACAGGAGAGTTTGTATAGCGCAATCACAGCCTAAGCGGCTTTTGGTACCCAACAGACCTCGTCTCACGCAACCAAGAGAAAGTGGGAAGCATGGCAGAGTCAGGAGAGCAGTTGAGGTAGTGAGTAGCATGGAAGTGGCAGCTCAGGACCGATGAAAAGGATGAGCCATAGTCGGCAGCAGAAGAGTAGTTGTCGGTGCGTAAGAATTGTGGAAGCGACTTCCACAGTCTAGTACCTGCAGAGCTAAAGCTTATGTCGCCAAGAGTCTTTAGGCAAAGGAATGGAACAGCTAATTGATTGTCCATACTGGACCTGAGGGCACGAGGAGGTTGAAACTGGTGCAGCAGCACAGCTAGGTATGAAGCAGTTAAGCAGTGGCAGGCCTTGGGGGTCAGCATATGAACGTTGCTCTGTGTCCATTGATCAACCGGCAGCCATCCTAGCTCTTTTAGCAAAGGAGACACGTGTTCAAACCTCTGGGACTTGAAGACCAGCCTTGCAGCCATATTCATAGTCAGCTGCAATGGCATAGTTGCCTTTTTTGGTTGACCAGTCAAAAAGGAATTACAGTCATCAAGCCGAGACAGATCTAAGGAGCTAGTTAAATTGTTTGCAAGCCACTGTGGAAGATAGCTCCTAATATTGGATTGGGATCGGACGTGATGGCAAGGATGAGCCACAGTCAGCAGCAGGAGAGTAGCTGTCTTTGCATAAGAATCATGGAAGCAAGTTCCACAGTCTAGGACCTGCAGAGCTAAAGCTTCTGTCGCCAACGGTCTTTAAGCAGAGGAATGGGACAGCTAATTTATTGTCCATACAGAACCAGTCAAAAGGGAATTACAATCATCAAGCCGAGACAGAACTAAGGAGCTAGTTAAATTGTTTGCAAGCCACTGTGGAAGATAGCCCCTAATCTCGGATAGGGATCGGACGTGATGGCTAGCTGTAGAAGCAGTCTTCTGAATGAAGCTTTTAAAATTGAGGCAGCTGTCGAAAACGACACCTAAATTTCGAGCACATGGTGATGGTCGCACTACAGCATCACCTATTCGAAGAGCAAAGCCTTTTAATCTGGCCACACGCTTAGGATGTCCTATGAGCAGCAGTTTGGTTTTATTTTCATTTAGCTTCAAGAAGTTTTCCGACATCCAGGATCGAATGTCGGCAAGACAAGCATTCAGTTTGTCAGTTGCTGCAGCAGATTCCGACGGTTTGAATGACAAATGCATCTGAGTATCGTCAGCATACAAGTGATATCATATTCCATGGGCCTTAATCACTTTTCCCAGAGGTTGAGTATATATGGAGAAGAGCAAGGGACCGAGTACAGGCCCCCCAGGGACTCCACAGGTGACCCATCTCGTGTGTGAGACCTGACCCCCACACGACACGGATTGAACACGATCAGACAAGTATGTTTTAAACCCTGCCAGTGCTTCTTCTGCCAGACCAATCGTTGTTCGCAATCGTTCAAATAGGACATCGTGATCAATAGTGTCGAAGGCAGCTGATAGATCTAGCAGAGCCAGTGCAGTGACATTCCCGTTATCGTTGCAGCATAGAATGTCATTGTTAACACGAAGGATAGCAGTTTCAGTGGAGTGCTGCCTCTTGAACTCCGATTGAAATGTTTCTGACATTTCATTCCTTTCAATATGTGCTACCAGCTGCTTAGCGACAATTTTTCAGGAATCTTTGACAGAAAAAGAAGAAAGGTCTTGCTACCTGAGCAAAACTAGGCTTTCAGTTGGTGAAAAACTAGGCAGCAAGGATTGTCTTCGGTGAATGTTACAGTTGCTACATTTCACCACTTCTCACAGACCAGCACTAGCTCACCATAAGTCAGTGTATTGGCTTCAAGGTTTGGTCACTCACTTTTAGACCCTTTCATTCTTTGGCTCCGGCCTACCTCTCAGAACTAAATCCTAATAAGGCTAGGCATCGTACTGCCCACTCGTGAAATTGATATTATAGCTGTGTTTCGAACCAACCTCAAATGCAACGGAGACCATGCTTTTATTTTGTATGTGCTCCCAAAAACTCCCAATGGATGTCATGACATTTTAAAAGAAGCTAAAGCTACACCTTTTGCTCACTACGATTCCGGGTCCTTGTGAATTGTTCTTGATGTGCTTATGCATGCTGACACTATGTATGTTGTAACTAACCACATTGACGTCCTTCCTTTATTTATATGCAAACTGCCTAGGCAAAGATTTAGTTCTCTTTGAGTGCTTTACAAATATCATATTACTATTATTATTATTATTATTAGTTCTTGTACTGCGAAGTTGCATCATGGCTCCACAGAAGTTCATGAAATGCTGCAGAATGTGCCATGTGCTCGAGGCATTTCCAATTATCATTGCACTAGTATGCTTGAGTATCGAGCTTCCTGCTGCTTTGCTAATAATTTCTTGGTGCAAATTAGTACAAGTCTCTGCGATCAGGGCATTTCTGGAACAGGAGTCCTGCTGCTAAGCATTAATGCACCTGTGCACAAATATGCTGTCAAGCTTTGGCGTTGCACATGAAGTTCTTGAATGTTTGGAATGTGCATGGAATCTCTTTGGCATCTCAACTTTTTTCGCCAGCTCCAAGACCCTGGGCACTATTCCGCACGAACAAGCTACCACATGCAATACACATGTCTAACGGCATACACATCATATTAGCCAGAATGCAAAAGCATGTAACAGGCGATTCGCATGGACTAAGAAATATACTATGGGAACTGCAATGTTTGTAGCTTTGCTTTAAATATCGTAAAGTCAGAGGATGTCATGTTGCCAGTTCGTAGAGTCTCGGGCTGTACGTGCTTAGGAGCTGAAGGCACGAACTGAGAAAGATTTCAGGCTGGTTAGACGATCTCAAGAGAAGGCGGTAGCATGAAGGGGAAGCCCAAGTTTGAACAAGCATTTCTGATAGGTAAGTCAGAGCAAGAGAGTAAAAGGACCTGAAAGTGAACGACAGTCGACGAGTGAAGTCGATGCACTATTTAATGGTGCCGGTCGGCGAGAAGTGGTTTAGTGAAGGTGGCTTCGATGCTTACGGCAGACAAGCTTAGCTTCGGAGTTTTGCAGCATCTGTAAATATCTTACTGCACAACTAATGAATACCTGCAAGGAGAGAGCTACAGAAATACAGATAGGATCACAGATGCATCGACTAACTTGGCTATCTTCTCAAGAGAACCATCAACATTCTGCTCCAGCTCTCCGATATCAATTTTAGCACTTTCGTGCCAAAGATCAACTCTAGCGGCTGTGGAATGCATGCGGAACATCACAGGCTTTCATTTGGCATATAATGACCTCTCTGGTGTTACATCACTTGCTCCTTGTGGCTTTGTAGAATGATCGGCAAAGATATCAGCTGCGTGACACTAACAGGTGTTTAAACTTCAAGGGTAGCTTGAAATAGTCGACGACTACTCCAACTGAATCAATGAAATGAATTTATAAAGCACTAGACGTAGCCAGAGTGACAGTAGAGGTACCGTGACACCGTTGGAGGTAGATCCCAGCAATAAGTGATGGTTGAAGTGAGTAGGGCATAACTCCATATCCAAATTGAGAACTTATTAAACCATCCTTAACGAATAGAAATCTCCTTAGAGCCGGAGGATTCGCTAAGATACTCAAGATATGCAAGACCCTCACTCTCTCTCTCTCTCTCTCTCTCTCTCTCTCTCTCTCTCTCTCTCTCTCTCTCTCTCTCTCTCTCTCTCTCTCTCTCTCTCTCTCGGTGGTTTGGAAACTATGTTGCCTTGGCTGCACACTACTTTCTGCAAACTATCACAACGAGTGGGCTGTGACTGGCATGCATAACTTTAGATTATTGGTTGCACACTTACGTATTGCAGCTCTGACTCTCTGAATAAAAAAGGTTTGCTAATTCAACTGTCTCATTTGCATAGCAGCAGAATAGCCTTAATGGCTATCACCACCGCTTGCAGTGGGCAAAAAATGATTACCCACAGCAGAGCTGTAGCCCACGACCTGAGCCGTGAAGAGGAAACACCTTACCTCTGGGCTAAGACCTAGGAGGTATCAGATTTTTTAGAAACATCTAAAAAGAGCCAGCATGCCCAAGTATGCAGTTTCAGGCACTGCACAAGCAAGGTATGCCAATATTTTTTTAGAGGAGCTAAACAGCCTTTCTCGGTGTGCCTTCGGAATGCAGCTCGAAAGCATATTTCCAGATGAGCCTGCCATTTTTTTGTAATTTCTCTTTGTTTTGGCTAGCATATTTCTATCAAAAGTTAAAGAAGCCTCCCTGCCGGAGTGGCTCACGTTCAGCACACGGCCTCCGTCCTTTGATAGGGCCTCAGATACCGAAAGCAGCCTGGGTTCTATATTTCTGTCAGTCAGCTAGGTGCCATCTACATTTATGCATTTCATGCATGAAGTGATGCGTCTGGCTGTAAGTAGCAAGTAGTAATAACTGATGTGCTCATGCCATAGCCCGAATTTGATTTTGTAATTGTAGGTAGTAGTTGCTTGCTCTGTTGCCATCAATTTCTGAGGCTCGCTCATGTTACCAGGAACTCCAATGCCAGATATAGGCCGGTTTACTGCTAACCAATGATTATGCTTCTTATTACAGCTTGTGTGGCAAAGGTGCATCATGTGAATCAACGATACAGTGTGGGAGAAGATAGTGCCTTCATTACACTGGTAGGCATCTGGTCAGTCTGCCTGTTTCTTCTCAACACATTGGTCATTGAGGCTGTCCTCCGTGGCAGTGTTTGCGCACGAGTCCTGTCTAGTGTGCTGCGCCTGCACCGGAAACGGCGGCTCTGAGCACAGGCCGGCAATGTGCAAGCAGCCGGAATGGCTAAGGCGTAGTCATTCAGTACGGTGCAGCTGTGTTAGTACCTTGGCCTACCGGGCATCATTAGCATACCTGCAGTCGCTCACTTGATTGGGATAATGGATGCCATTTGCACAGCTCGATCTGATTTGGGGGATGGATAGCTGGCTGCCTAGCTCTGAAGGCAGCGTGTCCAAGGCAGAGCTCGAGGTGGATTGCTTGCCCGTTGCCGGTCAACCTGGCCTGATGGGAGGGTCAACAGGCCTTATAAATAAATATACAAATATTGTTCGTTTGCATAGCACCCTAGGAGAACTTGATCTCTATCCCCAGGCGCTTCACGTGTGCTGCAGGGCTCGAGCCCACGACCACGCTTGTCGAAAGCGAGCATTTGGCATGCAGCTACTGAAGATGGCCACCAAGTTCTTAATTTCGTTTCCGGATGGGTAAAATTTGCTTTGCCCAAGTAGCAATACTTCTTGCCAGATGCACATCCCAAGTTCTCCGAACCATAATCATATTGCTTGCAAAACCATCGGTAGTGCTTAAAGCCCTTTCAGATAGCTGAACAGAGAGCGGCTGCACATCTGTCGTTACCCTGCCTATGTCAACTTCAAGGTCCTGCACTGGAACTCTGCAACTTGCTTCCGGCTACAGTCAATGACTTCAATAAATAAATTACTAGCTGATTTAACAACCTCTTTTGTATAGCGACAGAAGAGCCTTTACAGCTATCACGCCACTTGCAGCAGTGAAAAGGAATCACCCACCGCAGGATTCGAATCCACTACTTCAGGATCGAGGTCTTGAATGGCGACCACTTTACCTAGGCTTCATATTGCAGCACATACTGCTCTGACTCTGACTCTAATCGTCTACCTCTGCCTCTCATAAAATATTAGTAATAATGACAATAATACGAAGACATTTGAGCTGGAAGAGCTAAAGATTTGGCAAGGCACTTAAGGTATGGTGTAATGTAATGTAATGTATCTCCATCTGTAACTCCACAAAGCCATAAAGACTATGTGGGTGTTATGCAGGAGAGTTTTGTATAGCGCACTCACAACCTAAGTGGCTTTCAGTATGCATTCGGTAGCCAACAGACTTCGTCTCACGCAACAAAGAGAAAGTGGGAAGCATAGCAGAGTCAGGAGAGCAGTTGAGGTAGTGAGTAGCATGGAAGTAGCAGCTCAGGACCGCTGAAAAGGATGACCCATAGTCGGCATCAGGAGAGTAATTGTTGTTGCATAGGAATTATGGAAGCGAGTTCCACAGTCTAGTACCTGCAGAACTAAAGCTTCTGTCACCAACGGTCTTTAAGCAGAGGAATGGAACAGCTAATTGATTGTCCATACAGGATCTAAGGGCGCGAACAGGCTGAAACTGGTGCAGCTGTTCAGCTAGGTACGAAGGAGCCAAGCCATAGCAGGCCTTGTGGGTCAGTGTAAGAACTTTGCTCTGTATCCGTTGCTCACCCGGCATTCATCCTAGCTCTATTAGCAGAGGAGACACGTGCTCAAACCGCTAGGACTTGAAGACTAACCTTGCAGCCATATTCATAATCAGCTGCAGTGGCCTAGTTGCTTTCTTTGATAGCCCAGCCAAAAGGGAATTACAGTAATCAAGCCGAGACAGAACTAAGGAGCTAGTTAAATTGTTTGCAAGCCACTGTGGAAGACAGCCCCTAATCTCGGATAGGGATCGGACGTGATGGCTAGCTGTAGAAGCAGTCTTCTGAATGAAGCTTTTAAAATTGAGGCAGCTGTCGAAAACGACACCTACATTTCGAGCACATGGTGATGGTCGCACTACAGCATCACCTATTCGAAGAGCAAAGCCTTTTAATCTGGCCACACGCTTAGGATGTCCTATGAGCAGCAGTTTGGTTTTATTTTCATTTAGTTTCAAGAAGTTTTCCGACATCCAGGATCGAATGTCGGCAAGACAAGCATTCAGTTTGTCAGTTGCTGCAGCAGATTCCGACGGTTTGAATGACAAATGCATCTGAGTATCGTCAGCATACAAGTGATATCATATTCCATGGGCCTTAATCACTTTTCCCAGAGGTTGAGTATATATGGAGAAGAGCAAGGGACCGAGTACAGGCCCCCCAGGGACTCCACAGGTGACCCATCTCGTGTGTGAGACCTGACCCCCACACGACGCGGATTGAACACGATCAGACAAGTATGTTTTAAACCCTGCCAGTGCTTCTTCTGCCAGACCGATCGTTGTTCGCAATCGTTCAAGTAGGACATCGTGATCAATAGTGTCGAAGGCAGCTGATAGATCTAGCAGAGCCAGTGCAGTGACATTCCCGTTATCGTTGCAGCATAGAATGTCATTGTTAACACGAAGGATAGCAGTTTCAGTGGAGTGCTGCCTCTTGAACTCCGATTGAAATGTTTCTGACATTTCATCCTTTTGAATATGTTCAACCAGCTGCTTAGCAACAATTTTTCAAGAATCTTTGACAAGAAAGAAAGAAGAGAAACTGGGCGATAGCTTGCAAGGACCTCTGTATCTAATCCAGGCTTTTTAAAGGAAGCATGTCAATTTAGTTAGCAATAGCACGCTCGGTGTCACCACGCAATCCTTTAAAGGACGATTCGTAGGAACCCAGCAAATGCTGTCATGAGTAGGTGCATTTTCAGCTTCTTTTTAAATGTCATCAGGGGGTGCTGTGACGTCAGTTGGGAGTGATGTCCCGGCTTTGTGAGAATACTAACTAAAGGCATGATTTGAGGTAGCTTTGAGGCACAGCTAAACGATTCGAGTCAAAGTAAAAAATCTTAGCTGATTTAACAGCCTCATTTATATGGCGGCTGAAGAACCTTTTCCGCTATCACCACCGCTTGTAGCTGGCAATATAAAATCGCCAACTACAGGTTCGAACCCACGAACTCGGTCGTGAAGAGTGAGCACCTTACCTCCTGGATGGTACGATGTAAAGCCTAATTAGCTAATACTTCGGAGAAGTAAGCTGGAGCAAGAGAATGAGGGAACCTAAAAGTGAGAAACAGAACCTCGAAATCGAGATGCTGTTTAGTGGGAAGCCAGTGCTAGCTGGTGAGAAGTTGTGTAATGTGGTAGTTGTAACTTGTGCGACAGACAAGCCTATCTCCAGAGTTTGGCACTAGCTATAAGCATCTTTTTGCACTGACAGGAAGACTTACTATAGAAGTCTAGACGTGACTTTACAAACGCATGGATCAGATTGACTATGGTATGCTTATCTAAGCAGCTCCGAATTTTTGCAATGCTTAATTGCTGAAAGTAGTTCATCTAGTAAAAGGTCACTATTGAAAGAAGCCCAAGAGATTTTGCACAAATTCTAAGGAGATATACAAGCCGAGCCCACTTGGAGAGTTAGGCTTTCCAATTTCTTAATGACACTGGATTTGCCCATAACTAGTAAGTATGTTTATCTTCATTTAATTTGAGAAAACTTGCTACTGTTTGCAAAACACATTTGCAAACTTTTTGATAAGAGAGTTGGCTCGATATTGTGTTCTTGGTGAGCAGCACAACTGCAATGGTGCTGTTGCAGCTTCCCTGGCTATGGTTGGTTACGGCTTTGCAACCTGGTGTATCTTTTGAGATCGTACTGCAATATGCAAGAGTCCGGCTCGGATTTCTGTCAAAACCCAGAGTTACTGATGGTCGCAGGCAGTCTAGACGTTCGGCAGAGGTAGAAAATATGTGCCAAAAGCAGTTTTATACTGCTACACTCGTTTGCAACGATTCAGGGGAAGCCGTGAGAAGGTGGGTCGGGAGGGGACCCGGCACCCTATGATCTACCTGAAGGGGCATGTTGAAGCAGCGTGGTATGTAAGGTATATTCCCTCATTGGCTTTATTCCGGTATGCCAATTCAACAAGCAAAAATAGCTACCAGGCTTGCTATTCGAGCTGCGTTTGGTACAGAAACGTCTGCTGGCTGTGGGGAGGCCAGACAATCATTGCTCAGGGATCCTATTGTGGCCTTAGCAATAGATCATGCAATTTTAACATAAAACTGTTAACTAACTGACACTTGCTACGACTGGGTCGCTATGACCATATAGACTGCTGGGTCGGCATGACTACATAGCAGCTTTGCACTGAAACGAATAAGCTATGGCCAGCTATCATCAAATTCACCCTTATGGAGCCTTCCATTGCATAGAAATATGTTGCAGTGCTATCCTAACTGATTCGAGTTATTACCATTCTATAGACCTCATATCGTCCAGATGTTGCAACCACACAATGTGGTGCACTTATCTGGCATGGCCGAGCAGGCTTTTCCCAGTTAAGTGGTCGTACGCTGCTACCGTGGCTGCCGGGGGGGGCATGGCGAACATACGAATAATGTTGTGCAATCGGCAGCTATTGGCCCTATGGATTACCCATCGGTCAGTGGCTGATATGGAGGCCTCCAGTAGCTCACAGCAAGTTAGTTGGCAGGATGCAGTGTGGACTAACCTTATAGAACTAGCTTGGACTAGGGCGCAATGGGACTGTGACCTATGATCCATCATAGGCGTACCTAACCGGCTCCCCTTTGGATCGACCTTTGGAAGGAGATGTTGGATGGTCAGCCTCCTGGAATGTCCCTTTACCCCTCTGGGATCGTGGGCTCGGACTGAAGGTATGTCACACCTTGGCCCAATCCTGGATACGATCCTAATGCAATGCAATGCAGGAGTCCCGTGCGCACTGACTTTGCCAACTAGGCTTTCGTTGGTCCATCGTATAGCTCGATCACCGGCCACGGATACGCGGGTCTTTACATTGGTCTGTAGGTCTTGCCGGAGGTTGTCCAAGTCGGGAGACCAGCCTTTGCAGACACGAAGGGGTCTGTTGTCGTTTAGGTCACTTCATTATTTGGCTCCAGCCTATCTCTCAGATCTACTCCCACACCAGGCCAAGCATCGTACCATCCGCTTTTCGGAATCCAACAGTCTACCAATACCTCGTACAAACCTCAAGCCCTTTGGAGACCGTGCATTTAGTTCGTATGCTCCCAAAGCCTGGAACTCCCTCCCGACTTTCGTCAGAACATCCCATGACTTGACCACATTTAAAAAGAACTTAAAATACGCCTATTTAGGACAGCACTAAGTGGGTCCTTGTGATTCGTTCCCACTAGAATGCTGTTCCTCGGTTCCTGGCTGCGCCTCAATGTCTGCATTTAAACAGGTCACTAGTGATGTAGTCCTAAAGCTCGTATCTCAATCAAAGAAGACAACAAGTCCACTGGACCCTATTCCCACTGTCCTGCTCCTACGTTGCATTGATCTGCTGCTGCCATGCATAACCAACATCATTAATATGTCATTAGCCTCAGGTCAGGTCCCAGCACCTTTCAAAAAAGCTGTAGTCAGGCCACTTCTCAAGAAAGCTACACTAGACCAAGAGAACTTAAGCAACTACCGCTCAGTCTCCCTTCTACCATTCCTATCAAAGACACTGGAACGGGTCGTGGCAGACCAGCTGAACTCGTATATCGAAACCTCACACCTTGCTAGTAAGTTCCAGTCTGGCTTTAGAGCTAATCACTCCACAGAGTCAGCATTGCTTCGGGTATACAACGACCTTCTTAGGAATGCAGACATGGGTAAAGTGTCTCTTCTTGTTTTGCTCGATCTTTCGGCAGCTTTTGATACCATCGATCACAAAGTACTTCTAGAGCGCCTCTCATCTCGCCTGGGCATCACTGGCACTGCTCTGCAGTGGTTCAGGTCCTATCTCAGTGGGAGACTCCAGAGTGTTGACGTGAATGGACAAAGATCATCTGAAGTACCTCTAAAATATGGAGTACCTCAGGGCTCTGTGCTAGGTCCGGTCCTTTTCACCGTTTATACTCTCCCTCTCGCTGATGTGATTGCCAAGCACAATCTAGGCTTTCACTTCTATGCGGATGACACTCAGTTGTACCTTTGCTTTGATCCCTCCCAGCCTTCGAGCACCTCAAATTCTCTCAACTCACTTGCTGCATGCATTGATGACATCCGATCATGGATGGCAGCAAATTTTCTAAAACTAAACGATGATAAAACTAACTTACTAGTTATGGGCAAACCTAGTGTTATTCAGAAATTGGAAAGGCTGACTTTCAAAATTGGCTCTGCCAGCATATCTCCAGTTGCATCAGCTCGAAATCTAGGTGTCATATTCCAAAGCGACCTCTCGTTAGACGACCACATCAGCTCCACAGTCAAATCAGCCTATTTTCAGCTTCATAACATTGCTAAAATTAGGGCTTGTTTAGATAAGGATACCACGTCCAAGTTGGTCCATGCATTCGTGACATCTCGTCTCGACTTCTGCAACTCACTGCTTACTGGCCTACCAGCATGTGCGATCAGGCGATTGCAGCTGGTGCAAAACTCTGCAGCTAGGCTTGTCTGTCGTGAGCATCGCAGTTGCCACATTACTCCACTTCTCGCCGACCTGCACTGGTTACCAGTCAAGCAACGGATTGACTTCAAGGTTTTGTCGCTCACTTTTAGGTCTCTTCATTCTATGGCTCCAGCCTATCTTTCAGATATACTACCCCATCAGGCAAAGTATCGTACCACTCGCTTTTCGGAATCCAACAGTCTAGAAATACCTCGTACAAACCTTAAATCCTTTGGAGACCGTGCATTTAGCTCGTATGCTCCCACAGCCTGGAACTCCCTCCCGACCTGCATCAGAACATCCCCTGACCTGACCACATTTAAAAGAAACTTAAAAACATACCTATTTAGGACAGCATTTAGTGGGTCCTTGTGATTCGTCCTCGATGTGCTTATGCGTGCTGACACTGTTCATGCTGCCACTAACCACATTTGCATGCTGACCCAGTGCATGTAACCCCTAACCATGTTATTCATTTTGTTTGTTTTTCAAGCATGATTTTACTTACTATTCTATTGCGTATCACTTTGCAGCAAATGTAAAGCGCCTAGAAAGAGATTAAGTTCTCTGAGGGCGCTTTATCAAGTGCAATATTATTATTATTATTATTATTATTCGTCCTTCGTGTGCTTATGCGTGCTGACACTGTGCATGCTGCCACTAACCACATTTGCATGCTGACCCTGTGCATGTCACCCGTAACCATGTTATTCAAGTTGTTTATCAAGCATGATATTACTCACCATTCAATCGTGTTTCCCTTACAGCAAATGTAAAGCGCCTAGAAAAAGATTGAGTTCTCTGAGGGCGCTTTATCAAGTGCATTATTTTTATTATGTTTCATTGGCATTTAATCCATCCTGCCAATTGCTCCACATGTTTGACAATGGATTTGTGAAGCAGTTGGAATCCACGAAAAAGGGATAAATAAGGAACCTGCTAAGATTCTGTGCACAATTTACTGTTGCAGTACCAAGTGCAATGCACTACTGCTAGTGTTGGTATATAATTAACCTATTTCCTTAGCATCTGGTATTGTAGTTGTAAGAACAAAAGCTCAAGCCTGACTCAAGATACCGTATTGTAATGCAATGTAATGTAATGTATCTCCGTCTGTAACTCCACAAAGTCATAAAGACCATGTGGGTGTTACGCAGGAGAGTTTTGTATAGCACACTTACAGCCTAAGCGGCTTTCGGTACCGTATATAAGCCCCCTTTTCCCAAAATTTGGTGTCAGATAACGCCGAGGGGGTTATACATGAGAGGTCACTTTTTCCACTGGTCTGGTGGGTCTGGTGTGTGAGCGAGTGATGAAGACCTGGAATAGCATAAAGCCAGAGATTATAGGTAGAGTTTTCAAATGCAAGGAACGGAATGGAAGATGTCAAAGTCTATAAAGAGAGTGACGACGACAATGATGATATTGGAGTTCACTCTAAATTTCAAGACTGTGATGTGAACGAGAAAAATGTAGAGGGTATCAATACCATTTCTGATGCAGTGGATAGTGATAGTGATGCGACTGATTATAATGAATCTTAACATTGTTCACTTCATCCAGTTATTGAATGACAATATTTTTTTCCAAAAATCGATTCAAAAATTTGAGGGGGCGTATACACGGTAAAATATGGTATATTCCAAAACAAATGTCCAATAATGAGAATAGCAGCAGCAATAATACTAATAATAGAGCATTCTTAGTGCCCTCTAAAGGAAATCGATCTGTTCATAGGCACCCAATTGAAATCGTTTGGTGACCGGCTGTGGGTACCGAAAGTCTGAAACTCACATATGGCTACGATCATCATCTGCATTGACTTGGCACCATTTAAGTCTCAGCTAACTAAAGAACCATATTTTTTGCTCTTCTTTCCCGCTCACTAGAGTGTGCGTGTCTTTTTTGCTCCAACGGTGTGAATGCCTACTTGTGCATAATTCAGTGCCACTATTAAAAGGGGTCCTACTAAAAAAACGCCAATATTGTTTGCATAGGCTACAGGACCTTTGCTGGTGAGCCCATTTTGAACGATAGGTTTTTCAATATCTGAGTCCCACTATGTGTGCCGTAGCTAGTAAGCTGATTTGATGGTCATTCAATTTGAGAAAGCTAGATAACTCTTAGAAACTTCCTTGGTCGCATGAATCACAATAACAAGGACCTCCTAGCAGTGCTTTCAGTTGGCTAAAGGTGAAGCTCAGGCACGCATGCATGAACTTACTCACATATGCACACACACGCAAGCACAAGCATGCATGCACAGACACAACTCTCCTGCGTTACACCCACATGGTCTTTATGACTTTGTGGAGTTACAGACGGAGATATAATACACAACCCGTGCGTAAGCATTCGCAATGTGCCCAACAGGGAACTCTTGAAATCAGCAGCAAGATCGCCGCCCAAGTGACGTTATTCAGGAGCAATGATCCTCAGTGAATTGGCAGGCTCTGCTCATCACTAACCAGACTCTCGTGATGAGTGTCATTCTGCTGCGATGCAATGACAGGAGCTTAGCTGAAAGGCATGCATGGCAGGAACTTAGCTGAACCGAGAGAGTCCCTCTCTTGGGCCAGGAGCCAGTGCCACTCGGTGCGAACTCGTTGTTGCACACATGCAAATAAGCTGGCGCCCGAGGAGGCAGCAGAGGAGCTGCAGCGAAGCAGCAACGGAAGAGCAGCTAGCATGATGGCATCGATAGCAGCTGCGTAGTCGACCATCATCTGCAGCTGGCAGCTGCACCATAGCAGCCGACCGGTGTGCCAGCTCGGAGCTGGAGCCTGCCTCGTGTTTCTAGGTCAGTCTAAAAAAAACCTAGAATTAAAAGCTCACGTCGTAACTATCCTGTAACCGTACGCTCCGAACTATATGCTTTCTCGTCTTCGGTAGATTTCGCTGTCGATGACGTTGGTGTCTGCAGCGACAGTGGCAGGTGTGGATGGCAGTGCGACGTGAGACCACTGACCAATGTTGCTTCTGGCAGCAGGTGTCGCGTCTGGCAGCAGGTGTGCGCCTGCGGCTTCTGCTGATGCAATCTTTAGCGAAACGCCTGACACTAATGTACATGCCTCATCTCTGGCCAATAGTTAAGCCGTTGAAGCTGGGCCACTAATGCAGATTATACTTCGTGTCGTCTACTGCGATTGATTGGGCTCCTATATATGTGCCCGTTGAAAGTAACAAAGTAGAGTCTCGTTTACCAGGCTGCATGAACCTGCGTCTCTGTGAGACTCCCACTAGATCAGCCATCGCCGGAGCCACTGCCATACAACATAAGTGCTGACGGTGGCAGAGGTACTAGCTGCCAGGCTGCCGGTGGGAGTAAAACAAAACTGGCCGTGTCAGCAGAGCTCCACCGGCATTGGCTGACGCATGAGCCAGTGGACAGGGACTGCAAGAGTCGGCAAAAGTGCCTCTACGCAGCTTGTACGTCCTACGTCCTGCAAACACCTTTTCCATCCGCCATTAGGACTTTTCTTGTGCAGTTGCGTTTGGTGGTTGAACTCCAATTGTGATAGCACTCTCGCTGGTACTTCAGAGCTAAAGCTTCTGTCGCCAATTGTCTTTAAGCGGAGGAATGGGACAGCTAATTATTGTCCACACAGGACCTGAGGGCGCGAACAGGCTGAAACTGATGCAGCAGTTCAGCTAGGTACGAAGGAGCCAAGCCGTGGCGGGCCTTGTGGGTCAGCGTAAGAACTTTGCTCTGTATCCTTTGCTCAACTGGCAACCATCCTAGCTCTTTCAGCAAAGGTGACACGTGCTCAAACCGCTGGGACTTGAAGACCAGCCTTGCAGCCATATTCATAGTCCGCTGTAGTGGCATAATAGCTTTCTTTGGTAGCCCAGCCAAAAGGGAATTACAATAATCAAGCCGAGACAGAACTAAAGAGCTAGTTAAATTTTTTTACAAGCCACTGTGGGAGACAGCTTCTAATCTTGGATAGGGATCGGATAATAAGGAGATCGCACGAAAAGTTCGAGTTCACCACCTTACAGTATATACAGGCACCCTGAAACATTATGCATGCACGATAGCTACCTTGAATCTGTCCAACGACATCCATGCGAGGACTAGAGTAGGTCGCACCAATCGATCCTAGCAAAGGCCAAGTCTAGCTTCTATAGAAGCATTGTTGAATCACAGATGCACAATCCAAAAATGCTTCGTCGACCATAAACCATCTCCTCAACCGCTCCCAGATTAGCTCCTTACCTGATGATCCTTGTGATGATCTAGCCGATCGATTCTCTCGATTCTTTGTGCAGAAGATAGACAAGATCAGGGAATCCATCCCTGCGATGACAACCTCCCCACTAGAATGCTGTTCCTCGGTTCCTGGCTGCACCTCAATGTCTACATTTAAGCAGGTCACTAGTGATCTATTCCTGAAGTTCGTATCTCAAACAAAGAAGACAACAAGTCCTCCGGACCCTATCTCCTAGACTGTCCTGCTCTTACGTTGCATTGATCTGCTGCTGCCATGCATAACTAACATCATTAACATGTCATTAGCCTCAGGTCATGTCCCAGCACTTTTCAAAAAAGCTGTAGTCAGGCCACTTCTCAAGAAATCGACACTAGACCAAGAGAACTTAAGCAACTACCGCCCAGTCTCCCTTCTACCATTCCTATCAAAGACACTGGAACGGGTCGTGGCGGACCAGCTAAACTCATATAACGAAACCTCACACCTTGCTAGTAAGTTCCAGTCTGGCTTTAGAGCTAATCACTTCACAGAGTCAGCATTGCTTAGGGTATACAACGAACTACTTAGGAATGCAGACATGGGTAAAGTGTCTCTTCTTGTTTTGCTCGATCTTTCGGCAGCTTTTGATACCATCGATCACAAAGTACTTCTAGAGCGCCTCTCATCTCGCCTGGGCATCACTGGCACTGCTCTGCAGTGGTTCAGGTCCTATCTCAGTGGGAGACTCCAGAGTGTTGACGTGAATGGACAAAGATCATCTGAAGTACCTCTAAAATATGGAGTACCTCAGGGCTCTGTGCTAGGTCCGGTCCTTTTCACCGTTTATACTCTCCCTCTCGCTGATGTGATTGCCAAGCACAATCTAGGCTTTCACTTCTATGCGGATGACACTCAGTTGTACCTTTGCTTTGATCCCTCCCAGCCTTCGAGCACCTCAAATTCTCTCAACTCACTTGCTGCATGCATTGATGACATCCGATCATGGATGGCAGCAAATTTTCTAAAACTAAACGATGATAAAACTAACTTACTAGTTATGGGCAAACCTAGTGTTATTCAGAAATTGGAAAGGCTGACTTTCAAAATTGGCTCTGCCAGCATATCTCCAGTTGCATCAGCTCGAAATCTAGGTGTCATATTCCAAAGCGACCTCTCGTTAGACGACCACATCAGCTCCACAGTCAAATCAGCCTATTTTCAGCTTCATAACATTGCTAAAATTAGGGCTTGTTTAGATAAGGATACCACGTCCAAGTTGGTCCATGCATTCGTGACATCTCGTCTCGACTTCTGCAACTCACTGCTTACTGGCCTACCAGCATGTGCGATCAGGCGATTGCAGCTGGTGCAAAACTCTGCAGCTAGGCTTGTCTGTCGTGAGCGTCGCAGTTGCCACATTACTCCACTTCTCGCCGACCTGCACTGGTTACCAGTCAAGCAACGGATTGACTTCAAGGTTTTGTCGCTCACTTTTAGGTCTCTTCATTCTATGGCTCCAGCCTATCTTTCAGATATACTACCCCATCAGGCAAAGCATCGTACCACTCGCTTTTCGGAATCCAACAGTCTAGAAATACCTCGTACAAACCTTAAATCCTTTGGAGACCGTGCATTTAGCTCGTATGCTCCCACAGCCTGGAACTCCCTCCCGACCTGCATCAGAACATCCCCTGACCTGACCACATTTAAAAGAAACTTAAAAACATACCTATTTAGGACAGCATTTAGTGGGTCCTTGTGATTCGTCCTCGATGTGCTTATGCGTGCTGACACTGTTCATGCTGCCACTGACCACATTTGCATGCTGACCCAGTGCATGTAACCCCTAACCATGTTATTTTTGTTTGTTTTGTTTTTCAAGCATGATTTTACTTACTATTCTATTGCGTATCACTTTGCAGCAAATGTAAAGCGCCTAGAAAGAGATTAAGTTCTCTGAGGGCGCTTTATCAAGTGCAATATTATTATTATTATTATTACTTAGGAATGCAGACATGGGTAGAGTGTCTCTTCTTGTTTTGCTCGATCTTTCGGCAGCTTTTGATACCATCGATCACAAAGTACTTCTAGAGCGCCTCTCATCTCGCCTGGGCATCACTGGCACTGCTCTGCAGTGGTTCAGGTCCTATCTCAGTGGGAGACTCCAGAGTGTTGACGTGAATGGACAAAGATCATCTGAAGTACCTCTAAAATATGGAGTACCTCAGGGCTCTGTGCTAGGTCCGGTCCTTTTCACCGTTTATACTCTCCCTCTCGCTGATGTGATTGCCAAGCACAATCTAGGCTTTCACTTCTATGCGGATGACACTCAGTTGTACCTTTGCTTTGATCCCTCCCAGCCTTCGAGCACCTCAAATTCTCTCAACTCACTTGCTGCATGCATTGATGACATCCGATCATGGATGGCAGCAAATTTTCTAAAACTAAACGATGATAAAACTAACTTACTAGTTATGGGCAAACCTAGTGTTATTCAGAAATTGGAAAGGCTGACTTTCAAAATTGGCTCTGCCAGCATATCTCCAGTTGCATCAGCTCGAAATCTAGGTGTCATATTCCAAAGCGACCTCTCGTTAGACGACCACATCAGCTCCACAGTCAAATCAGCCTATTTTCAGCTTCATAACATTGCTAAAATTAGGGCTTTGTTTAGATAAGGATACCACGTCCAAGTTGGTCCATGCATTCGTGACATCTCGTCTCGACTTCTGCAACTCACTGCTTACTGGCCTACCAGCATGTGCGATCAGGCGATTGCAGCTGGTGCAAAAAACTCTGCAGCTAGGCTTGTCTGTCGTGAGCGTCGCAGTTGCCACATTACTCCACTTCTCGCCGACCTGCACTGGTTACCAGTCAAGCAACGGATTGACTTCAAGGTTTTGTCGCTCACTTTTAGGTCTCTTCATTCTATGGCTCCAGCCTATCTTTCAGATATACTACCCCATCAGGCAAAGCATCGTACCACTCGCTTTTCGGAATCCAACAGTCTAGAAATACCTCGTACAAACCTTAAATCCTTTGGAGACCGTGCATTTAGCTCGTATGCTCCCACAGCCTGGAACTCCCTCCCGACCTGCATCAGAACATCCCCTGACCTGACCACATTTAAAAGAAACTTAAAAACATACCTATTTAGGACAGCATTTAGTGGGTCCTTGTGATTCGTCCTCGATGTGCTTATGCGTGCTGACACTCTTCATGCTGCCACTAACCACATTTGCATGCTGACCCAGTGCATGTAACCCTTAACCATGTTATTCATTTTGTTTGTTTTTCAAGCATGATTTTACTTACTATTCTATTGCGTATCACTTTGCAGCAAATGTAAAGCGCCTAGAAAGAGATTAAGTTCTCTGAGGGCGCTTTATCAAGTGCAATATTATTATTATTATTATTAACTACTTAGGAATGCAGACATGGGTAGAGTATCTCTGCTTGTTTTGCTCGATCTTTCGGCAGCTTTTGATACCATCGATCACAAAGTTCTTCTAGGGCACCTCTCATCTCGCCTGGGCATCACTGGCACTGCTCTGCAATCGCTCAGGTCCTATTTCAATGGGAGACTCCAGATGATTGATGTGAATGGACAAGGATAATCCGAGGTACCTCTGAAATATGGGGTACCTCAGGGCTCCGTGCTTGGTCCGGATCTTTCACGGCTTATATTCTCCCTCTTGCCTATATGATCGCCAAGAGCAATCTAGGCTTTCACTTATATACGGATGACACTCGTTGTACCTTTGCTTTGATCCCTCCCAGCCCTCGAACACGTCGAATTCTCTCAACTCACTTGCTGCATGTGTTGATGACATCCACACATGGATGGCAACACATTTTCTTAAATTGAATGATGATAAAACTAACTCACTAGTTATGGGCAAACCGAGAGTGATTCAGAAATCGGAAAAGCTAATGCTCAAAATCGGCTCTGCCAGCATATCTCCTTCTGAATCTGCACGAAATGTAGGTGTCATGTTCCAAAGTGACCTTTCGTCAGACGACCACATCAGCTCCAAATTAAGTCTGCCTACTTTCAGATACATAACATTGCTAAAATTCAAGTTTTTTTAGATAAGGATACCGCGTCTAAGTTGGTCCATGCATTCGTGACATCCCGTCTTACTTCCGTAACTCACTGCTTACTGGCCTACTGGCATGTGCAATCAGGCGATTACAGCTGGTGAAAAACTGAGAGCTCGGCTTGTCTGTTGTGAGCGTCGCAGTTGCCACATCACACCACTTCTCGCCGACCTGCAGTGGCTACCAGTCAAGCAACGCATCGACTTCAAAGTTTTGTCACTCACTTTTAGGTCCCTTCATTCTTTAGCTTCAGCCTACCTATCAGATCTACTGTCTCACCAGGCTAAGCATCGTACCATCTATTTTTCGGAATCTCCAGCTGTGTACCTATACCTCGTACAAACCTCGATCCTTTGGAGACCGTGCCTTTAGTTCGTATGCTCCTAAAGCATGGAACTAACTCTCGACTTGCGTCATATCCTTGACTTGACCACACTTAAAAAGAAATTATAAACGCCTATTTATGACAGCATCTAGCAGGTTTGTGGGATTCATCCTGTATGTGCTTATGCGTGCTGACACTGCTGCACTGTTGCACTGCCACTAACCACACTTGCATGCTGACCCTGAGCATGTCCCCCCTAACCATGTTATTCATGCTGTTTATTGAGCATGCTACCACTAACCATTCGATCGTTTTTCCTTTTCAGCAAATGTAAAGCACCTAGAAAGAGATTGAGTTCTCAGAGGGTGCTGTATCAAGTATATTATTATTATTATTATAACCTATGTTGTTGTAGAGAAAAGGCCCGTGAGCCCTATCCACTTGACCTTGGGGCGCCACCTGCATATTCCGGAACTATTGCCCGGCCCCATCTCCTCAAAGATGAGCGACCGCGCTTTGCCAAACTCAATTAAATTCTTCAACAGTTTCATCAGAACTCATGAATAAAGCATAAAGATACATAAATACGGGTCACCTGTTCGTGCTACTACCTGTGTCGCAAGCAATCCATTAAAAACTCAGCTGACTTTCTGCAAAACGTATAAGCAATCGTGAAACGTTACTTTCTCATGAAATCAAGATTTTATGTTTTAATAGCTATACTCCATATCGTCGGATTCGGTTGCAGTGCTTTCTTTGAGTGCAAGGAAACTGGAGAGCTTTAAACCTATATTCAACGTTGTGGTTTCAATTTATCAGAACACATGGTTTACTATACTGACGAGGTTCAAGCACTCAATTTCTTTTCCCGAATCATGCTTTGCTGGGCGTTTCAATAATCCATGTCCGTAAATGTTAGGTTTTTAACGTCTTTACTGCTGCTGGACATGCTACATTGTCATTGTAGCATAAATGTATACACTTCAAATTATCGAAGCTAAACGTAAGGACGCATCATTTCCACAAGGAGACAAATCATACTTCTCCTGATGCCTTCGGATGCATTGCAATCTATTGTAATTTTTTTTCTGCTGCTACTGACAGGCTCGCTTTAATCTAAACTGGCATTAACAGAGTAAAATACATTGCTATGCTTCCCGGCATTGCAGGGGAGATGCCCCCAGCCCACTTAGTCTCGGTAGCTTAGTGGAGTTACAGATAAATATACATACATCCATTCATAAAAGCATCAATATTGACTTAGCTTTAGCTGCATTGTGACAGGAAAGGTAGGTCGTAGTAACCTGTACATACCGACTGGGTTAAAAAGGAGCCTAGCATAAGCAGCTGAATAGCTTTCTGGATGGTGGCCAAAATCCTTGCTAATGCACATGCTAACCGACCTATTACAAACCAGACTTTTTAGGCATCTGACTTGCTGACGTGGTACGCACAAACACACACTCATACGCACACATGCACACACATAAACCACAGCTACATAATGCCAGCGAAACAGCGGCTGCACTCTTGAGTATAGTGAGAGTAACCAAAATGATAATAGGGGCTGAGCGAAGACTGACCAATTCGAGAAGTCCATGCACATCAAGCATAGTAGGTATGAGGGGAATGTCACGTGCAGCCGGGCTCCAGAGAGTCAATTCTGCGAAAGGGTTAAAAGCAGTCTGCTCATGTCGACGTAATGGTGCTGGCAGCTCGGCAGCAGTGGATCCGAGTGAGCCTACGTAGCAAAGATGTACGAATAGAAGGCGAAAGAGAAGTGCTGCGACCCCTGACCGACAGCTTAGAAAAGGTTAGGGGGCAGGAGAATGTAGGGTGCTGAGTGTACTCGCCCTCATTGGCAACTAGCCGGCTATGTGGCTGCCGGCCAAATGTGGCCTGTGCTGAGCTATGCCTCCGCCTAGTGCATGCGCAAGTCTGTTAAGTTGTGCAGGACCGGGGCCAAAACTTTCTTAACAACGGTAAACACAAAATCTTGCCAAGGCGCAGAGAGCCAGTGTCAGGGTGCTGTTTAACGATTAAACTTCAACCTAACCAGTAAGTTCCAGTCGGGTTTTTTGAGCAAATCATTCCACTGAGTCAGCATTGCTTCGGATGTATAACGAACGACCTTCTCAGAAATGCAGACTTAAGTAAAGTCTCTCTGCTAGCTTTGCTTGATCTTTTAGCACTTGATGGTATTGGACACCAAAACCTTCTCTCAAGCGCCCCTTATCTCACCTGGGCATCACTGGCGCTGCACCAATGTGGTTTAGGTCCCATCTCTGCGGGAGACTCCAGATCCTTGATTTAAACAAGTGACCGAGTCATCAGAGGAGCCTCTAAAGCACAGGGTACCCCGGGGCTCTGTGCTTAGTTTACTTCTTTTCACAATTTGTACTCCCCCTCTTGCCTAGGTAATCGCCAAGCACAATATAGCCTTTCGTTTCTATGACGACGACTCACAGGTGTACATGTTCTTTGATGCATCCCTGCCTTCCAGCACGTCAAAGTCGCTTAACTCCCTTGCTGCATACCTTGCTGACATTCCTTGCTGACATTCCTTGCTGACATTCGCGTGGATGGCAAACAACTGTCTCAAGTTAAAGGACAGAACAGCTAACTTGCTAGTTAAGAGCAAGCGTAGCGTGACTCATAAATAGAAAAACCCGTCTTTCAAAATGAGCTCTTCAAGCAAATCTTCTGTATAATCTGCACGGAATCTGGCTGTTCTGCTCCAAAATGATAATTCACTTGACAACATATCAGCTCCACAGTCAAGTCTGCCTGCTTTCAGCTATGTAACAATGCAATAATTTGGGCCTGCATAGACAGGGATACCAAGTCCAAGTTGTTCCGTTCATTGGGACATCCCGTCTCGACTTCTGTGACTCACTAAAGTGCTGCCACTAACCACACATGCATGCTGATCCTGTGCATGTCACCACTAACCATATTATTCCTGTTGTTTAGCAAACATGACACCACTCCCCATTCGATCGTTTTCATTTTCAGCAAATGTAAAAATAATAATTCATTTGCTTAACGCCCCAGGAGAACTTAATCGCTATTCAGGCGGTCCACATATGCCTCAGGGCTCGAGCCCACGACCTCAGCCAGACCTTGGTCGGGGCGAGCACCTTAACCGCTGGACCAAACCAACTCGGCTATGTAAAGCGCCTAGAAAGAGGTAGAGTTCTCTGAGGGTGCTGTATCAAGTGTATTATTATCATAAATTTAAAGGTCAGCCTCATTCAAACGCCTCATTTATATAGCAGCAGAAGAGCCTTAGCAGCTAGCTATCATCACCATTTGCAGTGGGCAATGCACGATTGCCACTGCAGGACTCGAATCGATGACCTGGATCGAGAAGTGCGACCACCTTGCCTCCTGGGCTAAGACCCTGGGGGGCTACTGGCAAGTCAGCCGGCCTGTGCAAGCAGGTGTGCAAAACTCTTCAGTCTGGCTTGTCTGTCGCGAGTATCGAAGTTGCCACATTATGCGACTTCTCTCACCGACCTGCACCTTATCAAGCAGCTTATCGACTTCAAGGTTCTCTCACTTACTTGTAGGTCCCTTCATTTTCTTGGTGTGGCCTATCTATAGGCTAGTCGTCATACCAACCGCTTTTCTGACTCAAGTCATTTAGCTATGTTTCTAACCAACTTATCATAGCTCACTGTTATATGAATAATACGCAGTATGGAATTAGATTAGAGAGAAAATTATAGCATAAAGAACTGTGAACCTGACGATGACTTTGACAGCACGATAAGCAGAATCTTGTCTTCGACTCATGAAAACGGGATTGGGAGCACAAGGGATACGAAGACTTGAAACATTCGTTCGAGGTAAGTCTTTAATTTTGGGATGTGCATTTAATTAGACTTAATTAGATTCAATCCAAGTTATTTTTGGAGGGATGAACACATGCCACGTCTTCTCATGTAGGGATTTATGACTCTATCTGACCTTATTTCTAGGCAGCGAACACAAGGGGCTCTAAACTTCAAAATGATAGAATCTCGTGTCTTAAATGGCATATCAATCCTTTAGAATTGAAAAATAAAGTATCTATAGTTCTACTTGTAGAAACGATTAATGCTTTGTTGCAAAAAGTATTTAAACTAGCAAAGGAATCACTTAAGAAGAAATTTATTCTTAGTGGACAGTTCCAGCGGTTCAAGTTTTCCTGCACCAGAAAATAAAAAATTTCTGAACAACATTTTTGAAAAAAGTGTTCGGGTAATTTTCTTTGTTATCACCTTTGTTATTAGACAAAATTGCAAGGTAGTAGTTTTCTTGCATTGAATTCGATTGGACGATTTGTGCCACAGTGACTTAGCCCCGTTGTTTGATTGTGACACTTCGCGATTCAGGTCATGGGTACGAGTCTTGAAGCAGGCAGTTTCTTACTTCCTGCTACAAACCAGGTGAATTAGTAGCAAAAGCCGCTAAATCTCTTCCGAAGCTTTATAAATGAGGATGTTAAACCAGCTGCTCTTTGCTGTAATTTTTACGAAGCGGCAGGCACAGATCTTTATAATTGCATTAAATTAAATTGAGGTTAAAATATTAATAACCATTCCAATAAGACATATATGTAGCGCCATTCTTTTTTTAGTTAAATCTCTTGCTAGGAACTTAACGTATGCTGGAAGGAAGCATTTCAATTGGTTCGTCATAAGATGCACTGTGTCGGAAAGCATAAGAACACATGCCGACTATGGCACATCTTTTTCAGCGGTCCTGAGCTGCTACTTCTATGCTACTCACTGTAGCCCGAATTATTGTCGCGAATGGCACAAAACGCCAGCCGATGAGCAACACCACCAGTTTATTCCTCCTACACACGGAGCAGGGCGAAGCACGACTCTCTTCGCCCCTCTCGTCCACCGGAGTCCCCCGACTCCCTTGGCAAAATAAACCACTAATCGCACGGCCCGGCTGCTTACCACATCGAGTGTCACAGCCCACTCGTACAGCGATCAGGGGCAGTGTCATCAATTAACTAAAACCACACTCACTACCTCAACTGCTCTCCTGACTCTGCTATACTTCCCACTTTCTCTTTGTTACGTGAGACGAAGTCTGTTGGCTACCGAATGCGTACCGAAAGCCGCTTAGGCTATGAGTGCGCTATACAAAACTCTCCTGCGTAACACCCACATGGTCTTTATGACTTTATGGAGTTAAAGACAGAGATACATTACATTACACATACGAAAATTCGCATGCACAAAGCAATTGCTGAGAGAAATTTGTGGGTTTTATCTTCTCTTTTGAAATCAAGTTGAGTAATGTCCTGACGCAACTCAAGAGTGAATTTCAGGCTTTGGGATCATACGAACCGAAGGCGCAGTCTCTCAAGGATCTTAGCTTAGATAGAGGCATAGTTAAGCGACTGGAATCAGAAAGGCGGGCGACACAATCTAAAACCTGATGCGGAAGTATTTCCTATATGAAGATCAAAGCTAAAGAATGAAGGGGCCTACAAGTCAGTGACCGGATCGTGAAGTCGATTAGTGACTTGATGGGGAGCTAGTTCTTCAAGAAGTAGTATGCTATAGCGTCCGTGATGCTCACGACAAAAAACTTAGCTGCAGAGTTTTTCACCAAGCGCAGGCATTTTATTATACGGGTAGCCAGACCACCGAGACCGAAGTCTGGTTGAGATATCACAAATGCATGGACCAGCTTGGCTGTGGTTTTGCAATGGCACGTAACTGAAAGTAGATAGACTCGCCTGTAGAGCTATGCGGTCATCTAGTGATAGGTCACTTGGAAATAAGTCACCCAGATTTCTTGCAGAGGCTACATGCAATATGCCGGCCGAGCTCATGTGGAGTTGGGCTTCCAAATTTCGAATACTGCTAGGTTTTCCCATAACTATTAAGTTGAATTTATCGTCATTCAATGTGGGAAAGCTTGCAGCCATTCTAGTACGAATGTCAGTAATGCCTAGTCTTAGTGTTGCTCAGCTAATCCTAGACCAAGTAACTCGATCACGAAATTCTTGCGAAATGACAATATTCTGCAATTAATTTTTTTTCTGCGGTTAACTTTGGAAGTTCTTTCACAACCGTCTTTGGCGGCTGCATGTATGTTATTTAGTTCATCAACTGCCCACCTAATTTTGCGATGCTTCTTTCTTTTTAGCAGCAGTTTGAGATAAAGACTGTCGGCCATTGATTGTGCAGGGAGAGCTTCTTATCTCTGAGTTACGAGAAATAGTCATCCAGCTAAAACAAATCACAGTGTCCTGGCTTTGTGAAACTACCGGCGAAGAGATAGGCAAAGCTTATAAACGCACTCAATTCTTGAAGCAAAATATGGATATACTCATTCTAAACCTCTAAAAGTGCTGGGAGCGGGCGGATGCATTTATGCAATTGCAAGGTCCTAGAACGCAGCACATAAATGCAAGTATTATTCATAGGCTATTCACCGCCGTTCGTCTTTTAATGCACGTTTTCTAGTTGCATTTCTGCTATCTTTTGTCTCGTCCAATTAAACAAATTACTACCGATTGCCTTTCCGTCGAATCTATGGTACCGTTAAAGCCGAGTTCAGAAATGTCCCAGCCAAAGTATTGTCACTCAATTTTAGATATTTCCTTTTATTCTGTTGCTATAGCCTACCTATCAGAACCAATTTGCAGCTCATTCGACCTTTAGTTGAAGCAAAACTCGGCAGTCTGTAGGGAGCATCTCAGTTGCCACATCACATCCTTTTTCACCAACTTGTCCTGGCTCCCCATCAAGCAGCCTATTAACTTCAAGGTGTGAAAGTGAAGTGAAGTAGAATCTGCGCAGTAGTATGCAACTATAGCAAAGACATCAGGACGTGACATAAAATGAAATCGCAATTAATAATACGCACCAGTTATTAATTTCATAAGAAGTCTTTGTGCTTAGCTTATAGCTATGTAAGCCCACAGCCACTTGTTACCAGTATGAGGCATGGCGTACAACTCAACTGATCACATCTCTTTCATGTGTTATGACTCACACTTATCGGTTCCTCATGATTGTAACTCAAAAAGAGCTAATAATCTCTAGCAACTTCCAGAATCTGGCTGATCTATTATGTCAACGGTTCAATAGGTTATATATCATTACCATACAGGCGGAAGTATTATTCTAGTAGTTCTCCAAAATCATACTGCTATCAAGCAACGTAATGTAATGCATCTTCGTCTGTAACTCCATAAAGCCACAAAACTATATGGGTGTTAGGCAGGAGAATTTTCTATAGCGAACTCACAGCTTAAGCTGCTCCAATTACGCATTCATTAATAATAATAAAATTGATAACACACTTGATAAAGCGTCCTCAGAGAACCCAATCTCTTTCTAGGTGCTTTACATTTGCTGTAAAGGAAACACGATCGAATGGTTAGTGGTAGCATGCTCAATAAACAGCATAAATAACATGGTTTTTGTGGCAGTGAAACAGTGCAACAGTGTCAGCACGCATAAGCACATACAGAGGAATCCCACAAACCCACCAGATGCTGTCATAAATAGGTGTTTTTAATTTCTTTTTAAATGTGGTCAAGTCAGGGGATGTGACGCAAGTCGAGAGTTAGTTCCATGATTTGGGAGCATACGAACTAAAGGCACGGTCTCCAAAGGATCGAGGTTTGTACGAGGTATAGGTACACAGCTGGAGATTCCGAAAAATAGATGGTACGATGCTTAGTCTGGTGGAACAGTAGATCTGATAGGTAGGCTGAAGCTAAAGAATGAAGGGACCTAAAAGTGAGTGATGAAACTTTGAAGTCGATGCGTTGCTTGACTGGTAGCCACTGCAGGTCGGCGAGAAGTGGTGTGATGTGGCAACTGCGAAGCTCATGACAGACAAGCCTAGCTGCAAAGTTTAGCACCGGCTGTAGGCGCCTGATTGCAAATAGACTTCATCTCAGGCCACAAAACGGAAGTGAGAAGCATAGCTGAGTCAGGAGAGCAGTTGAGGTAGTGAGTAGCATGGAAGTAGCAGCTCAGGACCGCTGGAAAAGATGAGTCGTAGTCAGCAGCAGGAGAGTAGTTGTATTGCACAAGAAACGTGGAAGTGATTTCCGCAGTCGAGGACCGACTAGCATTTTAGCTTCACAGAAGTCGGAGGTGAGCTAGACAAGGTTTAATGTGTGACCTTGGCTGAGGGTCTTCAATATCAGAGCAAAGACAAATAATAATTTTCAGAGCAACGGATGGTCGTGAAAGCAGTTATACATTCTTAATGAGCTCCAAAAATAAATTGCAAGACTTAGTTATCTTCCCAGTAGTTAAGGTGATTGCCCCAATCAAGGTCTTGCCGAGGTCGTGGGCTCGAGCCCCGTGGCATGTGTGAAGCGCCTGAATAAAGAACTAGTTCTCTTAGGGTGCTAAACAAATGAATTACATATATTTATACTTATTCCATATGAATGAAACTTAATTGGAGCTAGAAAAAAGAAGCAGAGGCTTTTATTTATTCATTTCATCAAACTTCTGAGGTAATCTAATTTAGTTTGCATCTAGCTAAATTCGGCATTCTAATCAAGTACCGTTAATGGTTTAGAATTGAAGCTGTAAAAAAGTCTTATACGTGACTTTAGATTAGAAAAAGCTTGAGTGTTGTTGAAGTCAATAAAATATGGCGACATCTAAACTGCACGTTTGACTTTAGGACATTTCCAACCTACAGGTAGATAAGTAAATAAATAAATATATATATATGGGTCAGAAGCACAACCTGTATAGTTTCTACGTTACTTATTTATTGAATTACATTTATTTAACTAATATGGACATAATGTTTGATAGGTCCGTCTTTTTATTAGTTGCCGGTTCCAGATTTACAGTATTTCCCACAATTTCCTGGTTCTTAAATTTTGAATATAAGATATTTCAATTTTCTTGCACTAGTTTTCGGAGTCTTTAATAGTTAACAACCGGCATGTTTCCCAACGACCTCTCCAAATAAAAAAAAAGTTTTTCATAAATAAAAAAAATATATCATCTGATTTAACAGCCTCATATGTATTGCGGGAGAAGAGCCTCAACGGCTATCGTCGCCGCTTGCACTTAAGGCAATAAAAGATCGCTCGCAGCAGCAACATTCAAACCCGCGACCTTGGCCGTGAAAAGCGAGCAGCTTAGCTTTCTCCTAACGGCTATTGCGGCCACTACTACGTACTTAGAGGTCACTTTGGAAAGTGACCTCTAAGTACGTAGTAGTGGCCGCAATAGCCCCTCTCTTTAGACGACCACATCAGCTCCAAAATCAAGTCTGCCTACTTTCAGCTACATAGCATTGCTAAAATTCGGGCTTGTTTAGATAAGGATACCACGTCTAAGTTGGTCCATGTATTTGTGACATCCCGTCTTGACTTCTGTAACTCACTGCTTGATGGCCTACCGGCATGTGCGATCAGGCGATTGCAGCTGGTGCAAAACTCCGCAGCTAGGCTTGTCTGTCGTGGGCGTCATGGTTGCCACATCACACCACTTCTCGCCGACCTGCACTGGCTACCAGTCAAGCAACGGATCGACTTCAAGGTTCTGCCACTCACTTTTAGGTCACTTCATTCTTTGGCTCCAGCCTATCTCTCAGATCTACTCCCCTACCAGGCCAAACATCGTACCACCCACTGTTCGGAATCCAACAGTTTACCAATACCTCGTACAGACCACAAATCCTTTGGAGACCGTGCATTTAGTTCGTATGCTCCCAAAGCCTGGAACTCACTCTCGACTTGCGTCAGAACGTCCCCTGAATTGACCACATTTAAAAAGAACTTAAAAAGACTGTTGGATTCCGAAAAGCGGGTGGTACGATGCTTGGCCTGATTGGGTAATATATCTGGGAGATAAGCTGGAGCCATAGAATGAAGGGACCTAAAAGTGAGCGACAAAACCTTGAAGTCGATCCGCTGCTAACTGGTAGCCAGTGCAGGTTGGCAAGAAGTGGAGTAATGTCGCAACTGCGACGCTCACGACAGACAAGCCTAGCTGCGGAGTTTTGCACCTATTTAGGACAGCATTTAGTGGGTCCCTGCGATTCGTCCTTCATGTGCTTATGCATGCTGACACTGTGCATGCTGCCACCAACCACAGTTGCATGCTGACCATGTGCAGGTCACCCCTAACCATGTTATTCATGTTGTTGATCAAGCGTGATATTACTCACCATTCAATCGCGTTTCCCTTTGCAGCAAATAAAAAGCGCCTAGGAAGAGATTGAGTTCTCTGAGGGCGCTTTATCAAGTGCATTATTATAATTATTATTATTATGCACACAGCTTATCTGTTTATTTAACTTTGGCGATATTCCGTAATTCCACTACGAATGTTTATTTCATTACCACCACTTAGCCAACAGAAAATGCACGCCAGCAAACTTGATTATGCTCCACCGGTATTAGCGTGTGACATGGGTCACGAGTTTTGAATGCAAAGGAAAAAATTGTGTATAGAATTTTTCCTTATGCAAAGCTAATAGCTCACACAGCAAAATCCTTTCAGTTACATTAAGAAATTGTTTAACCCATAATGGACAGCAATTCTGGCTAACCGAAGGAGTTCAATTACTTCCGGAAAATGATCCTGCGGACATAGTTTTACAAACGAGCTCAACGGCAACTGTGTCCGGACAGAGCTAGGCGGAAACCCAATGTTCACAACGGCGCCAGACCTTGCCGACACGCGAAATATGTGAACATGTGAAGTTATTGAACCTTGGAGTGCGGCAAACAACTTTTAGATGCAGCACCAATGCACGTAGGTAGTCCAGCAGTCACAAAAACGGCAGCTGCGAAGTAAAACGATACATTAAGTAAACAAGTCCGCATCCGTAGCACACAGAAGTTTATTCGACGGTGACGTGGGGAAAGTAGTCCAGGATCAACCTTGGTAGACACAAACTCGACTACTGCGCGTGGAATGAACTAACTGCTCAACGGCACCAAGCCCCAGGGGGAGGGGGCGAAACTCCAACCTGGCCCAACGTTAGGGGCTCAACATGCTCAACATGCCATGCTCAAAGCCTGAAGAACCACCGGCTGACTGCTAATTAACCTTTGCTGTATATGTCAAATAACCGTAAACCATCATATAGGTACCTACAAGTTATATTTCTGGAACCACCGATAACATCTCGGAGCCGTGATGGCACACTAGGTAAGGCGGTTGCTTTCACGACCTCGGTCCCGAGGTCGTGGGTTCGATTCCTGTGGTGGGCGATCCTTTATCGCCACTGCAAGCGGTGGTGATAGCCGTAAAGGCTCTTCTGTCGCTATACAAAAGGAGGCTGTTTAATCAGCTAGGATTTTTTTTCTCACAACCTAGCAATTTTTAATAGCGGAAACTGGAAGACAATTCGGTGGAATACAAGAATCCAACTTCTCCGTCAACTTCAACTTGTAAGAAACCAGAGTTTAAAATTGTTCAGTTCCACAGAATACAAGTAAGCGACATATTAACCCGCCCTGAACTATAAAACTCGTTCACTCAAATCCTGTACGGCCTCAATTGCAATTTTAGCGCGCTTGCAACTGTAGAAGGAAAAACAGCAGTAAGATAATTATTATTAATAAATCTGCATGAAAATACTCACCGAGGCGAAAATATGCTTGTTCTAAGATACCAAAAGTTCCACGCCCGAAGTGGGGCTGGAACCCACGACCCTGACATTAACGGTCTCGTTTGCGTTAATCCGGTACAGCCTCGGGTGTAATTATTATCCTTTTTCTTCTAAAAATATACCAACAACAAGAGAATTATATTTAAGTACGAGGAAGTTCGCGCGCCGATGCCAAAATATGCAAAAGCTGAAGACGTAAGAAGGAGAATATTAAGCGGTCATTAAACCAACGTCTTGGCCAATAAGACCACGTCTTTGACGGGTGGGTCGTCTCATCCCCATTACAAAGCTAAGTCATTTACATTTCCCAAGTGAGCAAGTAACACAGATCACGGCCTGGGTTAGAAATGCCTCACTCCGACCTACAATTGCATAAGGTTTTGAGTTGCCCTAGCAGGAAGTTTTCATAGCCCATAGATAAATAAATGTTTTCCTAAAATTTTTTAATGTGTGTCAGCTACGTTGGCGTCTTCCGTTTCAAAGTGGAACTAATTTTAGCGGCTCTTGTTCAGCCAAGAGCAAGATTTTAGAAAAAACAACCCACTCCTGCAACGGTCATGAATATACAGACTGATCAAATGCTGTCGGCGAGTTCTGCAAAAACTTGGAAGAAGCGCCGAAAACTATTAGCGGATCATCATCACAGCTTCATCATCATCATCACAACGGTTATATAATTTAGTACTGCACGGTTTACAAATCCTGTTTCTCACCAGTAAAAGTCGACCGAAAATTTCGCGTCCAATGAGTCGGCATCCGGGATTCCACGGTACAATCCCACTCCCATGATTGTCCAGTGCAGCATCTGACCCCCAGACTCAATAGTCTGTATAATGTATCGAACCTGTGAGAATTGTGCAACGCAACCGTTGCTGCTGGTGGTTGTTCGGTGTTCAAACTGCCAGTATAGGCTTGGCTTTGCCTTTAGCATTAGTGGGCCAGCATTTGGTGCTTACTCTTACGGCCGGGATAGGGTGGTGCGAAACGCATTAGTCCCTAAATGCTTGCCGAAACATGCGCTGTCTAAAGGTTAGCTCGAGTTGACAAAAAGAGTTACAAAACGTTAACTCTTTTGACGGCTGCTGCAACTGACCAACTGACGGCTGCTGTTACTTCTGTTAAATTCGATTATCTTGGAAAAAGCGTACAGCCTCAATTAATAAGTGCTTCTCAGCAGTCGGTCCTTCCCCGGGGCGGAATATGTTGGTATACTTTTGACTGACGGCTTCTGTTACTCGCTCTTTCCTCTTCGACAGAGTTCCATGCTCTCAAACGAGTCGGCTTTCATTCGGTCAAATTTCGAGTTAGACTACACTCGTTGCAACAGCGATTGAACTTCTGGAGCAAGGCTTGCATCCTATATTACGAACTAAGTTAGTATGCGTTATAACAACGACACAACACAATCGCGCCCAAAGATCTCTTTCCAGACGCTATTCACAGGTAGCACCAAAGTTAAGTTGCCCTTTTATAAAAACGTAATAAAGAAAGCTGCCAGAGTTTAAATAACATCATTTATGTTGCGAGTTTTACGTTTGAGATTCAGAGTAGAGCGCTCCGCTCGCTGTTAGTACTCTACGTCCGCCAGGGCGAGGATATTGGATGCCCTCATGCACAGACCACCACCAGTTCATGCCACCCCCCGTCCTGCCTCGGACAGGAACGCCAGCGTAGGTGGCGTACGACAGTCAGCGCTGGGCCACGCGTTTGATACAAACGGTGGCAACTCGGCAGCGACAATCTGGCTGACGTAGGGTCGCCTGCGTTACGCTGGCGAAAAAGCAATAACGAATGGATGGAATGCAGGACGCCGACTCGCTGTCTATTAGATTTTCCCGTCAACTTCGCCTGGTGAGGAATTGAAGTTATACCTCATTCAGGTTCCACATTTTGCAGCCAAGCAACAGTTTGAAATGGCCTAAGCCAACGGACTCGTTCGGTTTATTTCAGGACAGCCTCGTTTGCAATTGTAGTGCGTTTGCTTCTACAAAAAATACCAACAATGAGAGAACTATACTGACGTACAAGGAAAAGCGCGCAGCTGCCAAAATCTATAAAAGTTCACGCCCAACGTGGGGCTCGAACCCACGACCCTGAGATTAAGAGTCTCATGCTCTACCGACTGAGCTAGCCGGGCTTACGTGAGAATTCGAATATTCAGCGATCATGAAACCAACGTCTTGGCCAATAAGACCGCGTCTTTGACGGATGGATTATCTCATCCCTTTGCAGAGCTAACTCATTTACATTCCCACTCCCCCTGGTGAGCAAGTAACACAGATTACGGCCTGGGCTTGAAATGCCGCATTCCGAGCTACAGTTGCACAAGCTCTTGAGTAGCCGTGGCAGGAAGTATTCATAGCCCGTAGAAAAAAAAAAAAAACGCTTTCCTAAAAACTTTCAGATGTGGGTTTGCTACGGTAGCGTCTTCCGTTTCAAAGTGAAGCTAATTTTGGCGGTTCTTGTTCAGCCAAGAGCGGGTAACTTAGCGAAACCACCGACTACTATAAAGGTCATGAATGTACAAGCCGATTAAACACTGTCGACAAGTTCTTCAAAGACTTGGAAGAAGCGGCGGAAACTACTAGCGGATAAATACAGCTTGTACTTCAAAAGTAAGCCTTCACAACTGAATATTCATTTTGGACAGGTGAGGGCAATTACCGATAAGCTACTCGCAGACAGTCATCATACAATAGTCCTTAACTTTAACATCAGAGTACAAAATATCTCGTAAATGCACGATAAACCTGAACAACCTATCCTCAAATTTTATTAAACAGAAATATTGCTCGTTGCCTAAGAGCGCGTTCAAAAGCATGATTCTGCATGAGCTTTTTGGCGTTATGGTGATAATGGAAGCTGGTTTCAATTCGTAATTGGCTGGAATGCATGCTGTCGCGTTATAGTGCGGGTATGGTCCAGAGCCATTCGGGGACGTGGACGCAGTATGCGTAGTTTTAGCTGCTCTTATCAGCGAATCATTTAGTGTCAACCCTGATTAACCTGTTCCCAGGCAGATATGATCTCTTTACAATTATTCGGAGGAAAACGTCGCGACGTTGGAAGCGTCAAAGTAGAACGGAGTCGACTCTCGTTACAGTTTCTTTTTCCGCAGAAGCGAACGCGCTGACGCTGCATTTAAGGCTCTGCAGGTTTTTCGACAACGAGTCTAGCCGTTTGAGGCTGGCGTACCTCTTGATTGGCTCTATACTTTAGTACTGCACGGTTTACAAATCCAATTTCTCACCAGTCGAAGTCGACCGAAAATTTCGCGTCCAGTGAGTCGGCATCCGGGATTCCACGGTACAATCCCACTCCCATGATCGTACAGTGCAGCATCTGACCCCCGGACTCAATACTCTGCATAATGTATCGAACCCGTGAGAACTCCACAACGCAACCGTTGCTACTGGTGGGTGCTCGATGTTCAAATTGCCTGTTTAGGCTCTGCTTTGCCTTTAGCCTTATTCAGCCGGCATTTGGTGCTTACTCTTGAAGCCGGGATAGGGTGGGCGCGCAACGCATAAGCCCCCAAATGCTTGCCGAAACATGCGCTGTCTAAAAGTTAGCACGAGTTGACGAAAAAGGTTAAAAATCGTTCACTCTTTTGACGGGCGCTGCAACTTCCACCTGGTTTGCAGGCTGTGGCTAAACGGAAGTGGCTGGCTTAGCTTGCCCCACAAAAACGAAGCTGATGGGACGTCGTAAAATCGAGGCTGGCGAATGCCAGGTCAAGGGAACGCCTCGTGTTGAAGATGAGCAGACCGGAAGCGGAGGGAAAAAAAACACGCCGTACTCGATGACTTCACACCGCGTCATAACGTGCGTCCTGGTAAAGTTAGATCTGACTGAAACTCATAACGATAATAACGATTATAGTAACGAAGAAACCCAACATCGGGTCCAACGCGGAGAGTCAGTCTCGAGGAAGGTTGATGGATCGGACGTTGAAAAGTCAGACAAGCGACGGATTTGGAGCGCACGCCGTCCAAGAGCGCAGTAGGTAGTGGCGCCGTATCGCCGTGGCTGAGAAACGCGATGAAATGGAAAGAAATTCGATTATCTTGGAAAAAGCGTACAGCCTCAATTAATAAGTGCTTCTCAGCAGTCGGTCCTTCCCCGGGGCGGAATATGTTGGTATACTTTTGACTGACGGCTTCTGTTACTCGCTCTTTCCTCTTCGACAGAGTTCCATGCTCTCAAACGAGTCGGCTTTCATTCGGTCAAATTTCGAGTTAGACTACACTCGTTGCAACAGCGATTGAACTTCTGGAGCAAGGCTTGCATCCTATATTACGAACTAAGTTAGTATGCGTTATAACAACGACACAACACAATCGCGCCCAAAGATCTCTTTCCAGACGCTATTCACAGGTAGCACCAAAGTTAAGTTGCCCTTTTATAAAAACGTAATAAAGAAAGCTGCCAGAGTTTAAATAACATCATTTATGTTGCGAGTTTTTACGTTTGAGATTCAGAGTAGAGCGCTCCGCTCGCTGTTAGTACTCTACGTCCGCCAGGGCGAGGATATTGGATGCCCTCATGCACAGACCACCACCAGTTCATGCCACCCCCCGTCCTGCCTCGGACAGGAACGCCAGCGTAGGTGGCGTACGACAGTCAGCGCTGGGCCACGCGTTTGATACAAACGGTGGCAACTCGGCAGCGACAATCTGGCTGACGTAGGGTCGCCTGCGTTACGCTGGCGAAAAAAGCAATAACGAATGGATGGAATGCAGGACGCCGACTCGCTGTCTATTAGATTTTCCCGTCAACTTCGCCTGGTGAGGAATTGAAGTTATACCTCATTCAGGTTCCACATTTTGCAGCCAAGCAACAGTTTGAAATGGCCTAAGCCAACGGACTCGTTCGGTTTATTTCAGGACAGCCTCGTTTGCAATTGTAGTGCGTTTGCTTCTACAAAAAATACCAACAATGAGAGAACTATACTGACGTACAAGGAAAAGCGCGCAGCTGCCAAAATCTATAAAAGTTCACGCCCAACGTGGGGCTCGAACCCACGACCCTGAGATTAAGAGTCTCATGCTCTACCGACTGAGCTAGCCGGGCTTACGTGAGAATTCGAATATTCAGCGATCATGAAACCAACGTCTTGGCCAATAAGACCGCGTCTTTGACGGATGGATTATCTCATCCCTTTGCAGAGCTAACTCATTTACATTCCCACTCCCCCTGGTGAGCAAGTAACACAGATTACGGCCTGGGCTTGAAATGCCGCATTCCGAGCTACAGTTGCACAAGCTCTTGAGTAGCCGTGGCAGGAAGTATTCATAGCCCGTAGAAAAAAAACGCTTTCCTAAAAACTTTCAGATGTGGGTTTGCTACGGTAGCGTCTTCCGTTTCAAAGTGAAGCTAATTTTGGCGGTTCTTGTTCAGCCAAGAGCGGGTAACTTAGCGAAACCACCGACTACTATAAAGGTCATGAATGTACAAGCCGATTAAACACTGTCGACAAGTTCTTCAAAGACTTGGAAGAAGCGGCGGAAACTACTAGCGGATAAATACAGCTTGTACTTCAAAAGTAAGCCTTCACAACTGAATATTCATTTTGGACAGGTGAGGGCAATTACCGATAAGCTACTCGCAGACAGTCATCATACAATAGTCCTTAACTTTAACATCAGAGTACAAAATATCTCGTAAATGCACGATAAACCTGAACAACCTATCCTCAAATTTTATTAAACAGAAATATTGCTCGTTGCCTAAGAGCGCGTTCAAAAGCATGATTCTGCATGAGCTTTTTGGCGTTATGGTGATAATGGAAGCTGGTTTCAATTCGTAATTGGCTGGAATGCATGCTGTCGCGTTATAGTGCGGGTATGGTCCAGAGCCATTCGGGGACGTGGACGCAGTATGCGTAGTTTTTAGCTGCTCTTATCAGCGAATCATTTAGTGTCAACCCTGATTAACCTGTTCCCAGGCAGATATGATCTCTTTACAATTATTCGGAGGAAAACGTCGCGACGTTGGAAGCGTCAAAGTAGAACGGAGTCGACTCTCGTTACAGTTTCTTTTTCCGCAGAAGCGAACGCGCTGACGCTGCATTTAAGGCTCTGCAGGTTTTTCGACAACGAGTCTAGCCGTTTGAGGCTGGCGTACCTCTTGATTGGCTCTATACTTTAGTACTGCACGGTTTACAAATCCAATTTCTCACCAGTCGAAGTCGACCGAAAATTTCGCGTCCAGTGAGTCGGCATCCGGGATTCCACGGTACAATCCCACTCCCATGATCGTACAGTGCAGCATCTGACCCCCGGACTCAATACTCTGCATAATGTATCGAACCCGTGAGAACTCCACAACGCAACCGTTGCTACTGGTGGGTGCTCGATGTTCAAATTGCCTGTTTAGGCTCTGCTTTGCCTTTAGCCTTATTCAGCCGGCATTTGGTGCTTACTCTTGAAGCCGGGATAGGGTGGCGCGCAACGCATAAGCCCCCAAATGCTTGCCGAAACATGCGCTGTCTAAAAGTTAGCACGAGTTGACGAAAAAGGTTAAAAATCGTTCACTCTTTTGACGGGCGCTGCAACTTCCACCTGGTTTGCAGGCTGTGGCTAAACGGAAGTGGCTGGCTTAGCTTGCCCCACAAAAACGAAGCTGATGGGACGTCGTAAAATCGAGGCTGGCGAATGCCAGGTCAAGGGAACGCCTCGTGTTGAAGATGAGCAGACCGGAAGCGGAGGGAAAAAAACACGCCGTACTCGATGACTTCACACCGCGTCATAACGTGCGTCCTGGTAAAGTTAGATCTGACTGAAACTCATAACGATAATAACGATTATAGTAACGAAGAAACCCAACATCGGGTCCAACGCGGAGAGTCAGTCTCGAGGAAGGTTGATGGATCGGACGTTGAAAAGTCAGACAAGCGACGGATTTGGAGCGCACGCCGTCCAAGAGCGCAGTAGGTAGTGGCGCCGTATCGCCGTGGCTGAGAAACGCGATGAAATGGAAAGAAATTCGATTATCTTGGAAAAAGCGTACAGCCTCAATTAATAAGTGCTTCTCAGCAGTCGGTCCTTCCCCGGGGCGGAATATGTTGGTATACTTTTGACTGACGGCTTCTGTTACTCGCTCTTTCCTCTTCGACAGAGTTCCATGCTCTCAAACGAGTCGGCTTTCATTCGGTCAAATTTCGAGTTAGACTACACTCGTTGCAACAGCGATTGAACTTCTGGAGCAAGGCTTGCATCCTATATTACGAACTAAGTTAGTATGCGTTATAACAACGACACAACACAATCGCGCCCAAAGATCTCTTTCCAGACGCTATTCACAGGTAGCACCAAAGTTAAGTTGCCCTTTTATAAAAACGTAATAAAGAAAGCTGCCAGAGTTTAAATAACATCATTTATGTTGCGAGTTTTACGTTTGAGATTCAGAGTAGAGCGCTCCGCTCGCTGTTAGTACTCTACGTCCGCCAGGGCGAGGATATTGGATGCCCTCATGCACAGACCACCACCAGTTCATGCCACCCCCCGTCCTGCCTCGGACAGGAACGCCAGCGTAGGTGGCGTACGACAGTCAGCGCTGGGCCACGCGTTTGATACAAACGGTGGCAACTCGGCAGCGACAATCTGGCTGACGTAGGGTCGCCTGCGTTACGCTGGCGAAAAAGCAATAACGAATGGATGGAATGCAGGACGCCGACTCGCTGTCTATTAGATTTTCCCGTCAACTTCGCCTGGTGAGGAATTGAAGTTATACCTCATTCAGGTTCCACATTTTGCAGCCAAGCAACAGTTTGAAATGGCCTAAGCCAACGGACTCGTTCGGTTTATTTCAGGACAGCCTCGTTTGCAATTGTAGTGCGTTTGCTTCTACAAAAAATACCAACAATGAGAGAACTATACTGACGTACAAGGAAAAGCGCGCAGCTGCCAAAATCTATAAAAGTTCACGCCCAACGTGGGGCTCGAACCCACGACCCTGAGATTAAGAGTCTCATGCTCTACCGACTGAGCTAGCCGGGCTTACGTGAGAATTCGAATATTCAGCGATCATGAAACCAACGTCTTGGCCAATAAGACCGCGTCTTTGACGGATGGATTATCTCATCCCTTTGCAGAGCTAACTCATTTACATTCCCACTCCCCCTGGTGAGCAAGTAACACAGATTACGGCCTGGGCTTGAAATGCCGCATTCCGAGCTACAGTTGCACAAGCTCTTGAGTAGCCGTGGCAGGAAGTATTCATAGCCCGTAGTAAAAAAAAACACTTTCCTAAAAACTTTCAGATGTGGGTTTGCTACGGTAGCGTCTTCCGTTTCAAAGTGAAGCTAATTTTGGCGGTTCTTGTTCAGCCAAGAGCGGGTAACTTAGCGAAACCACCGACTACTATAAAGGTCATGAATGTACAAGCCGATTAAACACTGTCGACAAGTTCTTCAAAGACTTGGAAGAAGCGGCGGAAACTACTAGCGGATAAATACAGCTTGTACTTCAAAAGTAAGCCTTCACAACTGAATATTCATTTTGGACAGGTGAGGGCAATTACCGATAAGCTACTCGCAGACAGTCATCATACAATAGTCCTTAACTTTAACATCAGAGTACAAAATATCTCGTAAATGCACGATAAACCTGAACAACCTATCCTCAAATTTTATTAAACAGAAATATTGCTCGTTGCCTAAGAGCGCGTTCAAAAGCATGATTCTGCATGAGCTTTTTGGCGTTATGGTGATAATGGAAGCTGGTTTCAATTCGTAATTGGCTGGAATGCATGCTGTCGCGTTATAGTGCGGGTATGGTCCAGAGCCATTCGGGGACGTGGACGCAGTATGCGTAGTTTTAGCTGCTCTTATCAGCGAATCATTTAGTGTCAACCCTGATTAACCTGTTCCCAGGCAGATATGATCTCTTTACAATTATTCGGAGGAAAACGTCGCGACGTTGGAAGCGTCAAAGTAGAACGGAGTCGACTCTCGTTACAGTTTCTTTTTCCGCAGAAGCGAACGCGCTGACGCTGCATTTAAGGCTCTGCAGGTTTTTCGACAACGAGTCTAGCCGTTTGAGGCTGGCGTACCTCTTGATTGGCTCTATACTTTAGTACTGCACGGTTTACAAATCCAATTTCTCACCAGTCGAAGTCGACCGAAAATTTCGCGTCCAGTGAGTCGGCATCCGGGATTCCACGGTACAATCCCACTCCCATGATCGTACAGTGCAGCATCTGACCCCCGGACTCAATACTCTGCATAATGTATCGAACCCGTGAGAACTCCACAACGCAACCGTTGCTACTGGTGGGTGCTCGATGTTCAAATTGCCTGTTTAGGCTCTGCTTTGCCTTTAGCCTTATTCAGCCGGCATTTGGTGCTTACTCTTGAAGCCGGGATAGGGTGGCGCGCAACGCATAAGCCCCCAAATGCTTGCCGAAACATGCGCTGTCTAAAAGTTAGCACGAGTTGACGAAAAAGGTTAAAAATCGTTCACTCTTTTGACGGGCGCTGCAACTTCCACCTGGTTTGCAGGCTGTGGCTAAACGGAAGTGGCTGGCTTAGCTTGCCCCACAAAAAAACGAAGCTGATGGGACGTCGTAAAATCGAGGCTGGCGAATGCCAGGTCAAGGGAACGCCTCGTGTTGAAGATGAGCAGACCGGAAGCGGAGGGAAAAACACGCCGTACTCGATGACTTCACACCGCGTCATAACGTGCGTCCTGGTAAAGTTAGATCTGACTGAAACTCATAACGATAATAACGATTATAGTAACGAAGAAACCCAACATCGGGTCCAACGCGGAGAGTCAGTCTCGAGGAAGGTTGATGGATCGGACGTTGAAAAGCCAGACAAGCGACGGATTTGGAGCGCACGCCGTCCAAGAGCGCAGTAGGTAGTGGCGCCGTATCGCCGTGGCTGAGAAACGCGATGAAATGGAAAGAAATTCGATTATCTTGGAAAAAGCGTACAGCCTCAATTAATAAGTGCTTCTCAGCAGTCGGTCCTTCCCCGGGGCGGAATATGTTGGTATACTTTTGACTGACGGCTTCTGTTACTCGCTCTTTCCTCTTCGACAGAGTTCCATGCTCTCAAACGAGTCGGCTTTCATTCGGTCAAATTTCGAGTTAGACTACACTCGTTGCAACAGCGATTGAACTTCTGGAGCAAGGCTTGCATCCTATATTACGAACTAAGTTAGTATGCGTTATAACAACGACACAACACAATCGCGCCCAAAGATCTCTTTCCAGACGCTATTCACAGGTAGCACCAAAGTTAAGTTGCCCTTTTATAAAAACGTAATAAAGAAAGCTGCCAGAGTTTAAATAACATCATTTATGTTGCGAGTTTTACGTTTGAGATTCAGAGTAGAGCGCTCCGCTCGCTGTTAGTACTCTACGTCCGCCAGGGCGAGGATATTGGATGCCCTCATGCACAGACCACCACCAGTTCATGCCCCCCGTCCGTCCTGCCTCGGACAGGAACGCCAGCGTAGGTGGCGTACGACAGTCAGCGCTGGGCCACGCGTTTGATACAAACGGTGGCAACTCGGCAGCGACAATCTGGCTGACGTAGGGTCGCCTGCGTTACGCTGGCGAAAAAAAGCAATAACGAATGGATGGAATGCAGGACGCCGACTCGCTGTCTATTAGATTTTCCCGTCAACTTCGCCTGGTGAGGAATTGAAGTTATACCTCATTCAGGTTCCACATTTTGCAGCCAAGCAACAGTTTGAAATGGCCTAAGCCAACGGACTCGTTCGGTTTATTTCAGGACAGCCTCGTTTGCAATTGTAGTGCGTTTGCTTCTACAAAAAATACCAACAATGAGAGAACTATACTGACGTACAAGGAAAAGCGCGCAGCTGCCAAAATCTATAAAAGTTCACGCCCAACGTGGGGCTCGAACCCACGACCCTGAGATTAAGAGTCTCATGCTCTACCGACTGAGCTAGCCGGGCTTACGTGAGAATTCGAATATTCAGCGATCATGAAACCAACGTCTTGGCCAATAAGACCGCGTCTTTGACGGATGGATTATCTCATCCCTTTGCAGAGCTAACTCATTTACATTCCCACTCCCCCTGGTGAGCAAGTAACACAGATTACGGCCTGGGCTTGAAATGCCGCATTCCGAGCTACAGTTGCACAAGCTCTTGAGTAGCCGTGGCAGGAAGTATTCATAGCCCGTAGAAAAAAAAACACTTTCCTAAAAACTTTCAGATGTGGGTTTGCTACGGTAGCGTCTTCCGTTTCAAAGTGAAGCTAATTTTGGCGGTTCTTGTTCAGCCAAGAGCGGGTAACTTAGCGAAACCACCGACTACTATAAAGGTCATGAATGTACAAGCCGATTAAACACTGTCGACAAGTTCTTCAAAGACTTGGAAGAAGCGGCGGAAACTACTAGCGGATAAATACAGCTTGTACTTCAAAAGTAAGCCTTCACAACTGAATATTCATTTTGGACAGGTGAGGGCAATTACCGATAAGCTACTCGCAGACAGTCATCATACAATAGTCCTTAACTTTAACATCAGAGTACAAAATATCTCGTAAATGCACGATAAACCTGAACAACCTATCCTCAAATTTTATTAAACAGAAATATTGCTCGTTGCCTAAGAGCGCGTTCAAAAGCATGATTCTGCATGAGCTTTTTGGCGTTATGGTGATAATGGAAGCTGGTTTCAATTCGTAATTGGCTGGAATGCATGCTGTCGCGTTATAGTGCGGGTATGGTCCAGAGCCATTCGGGGACGTGGACGCAGTATGCGTAGTTTTAGCTGCTCTTATCAGCGAATCATTTAGTGTCAACCCTGATTAACCTGTTCCCAGGCAGATATGATCTCTTTACAATTATTCGGAGGAAAACGTCGCGACGTTGGAAGCGTCAAAGTAGAACGGAGTCGACTCTCGTTACAGTTTTCTTTTTTCCGCAGAAGCGAACGCGCTGACGCTGCATTTAAGGCTCTGCAGGTTTTTCGACAACGAGTCTAGCCGTTTGAGGCTGGCGTACCTCTTGATTGGCTCTATACTTTAGTACTGCACGGTTTACAAATCCAATTTCTCACCAGTCGAAGTCGACCGAAAATTTCGCGTCCAGTGAGTCGGCATCCGGGATTCCACGGTACAATCCCACTCCCATGATCGTACAGTGCAGCATCTGACCCCCGGACTCAATACTCTGCATAATGTATCGAACCCGTGAGAACTCCACAACGCAACCGTTGCTACTGGTGGGTGCTCGATGTTCAAATTGCCTGTTTAGGCTCTGCTTTGCCTTTAGCCTTATTCAGCCGGCATTTGGTGCTTACTCTTGAAGCCGGGATAGGGTGGCGCGCAACGCATAAGCCCCCAAATGCTTGCCGAAACATGCGCTGTCTAAAAGTTAGCACGAGTTGACGAAAAAGGTTAAAAATCGTTCACTCTTTTGACGGGCGCTGCAACTTCCACCTGGTTTGCAGGCTGTGGCTAAACGGAAGTGGCTGGCTTAGCTTGCCCCACAAAAACGAAGCTGATGGGACGTCGTAAAATCGAGGCTGGCGAATGCCAGGTCAAGGGAACGCCTCGTGTTGAAGATGAGCAGACCGGAAGCGGAGGGAAAAAAACACGCCGTACTCGATGACTTCACACCGCGTCATAACGTGCGTCCTGGTAAAGTTAGATCTGACTGAAACTCATAACGATAATAACGATTATAGTAACGAAGAAACCCAACATCGGGTCCAACGCGGAGAGTCAGTCTCGAGGAAGGTTGATGGATCGGACGTTGAAAAAGCCAGACAAGCGACGGATTTGGAGCGCACGCCGTCCAAGAGCGCAGTAGGTAGTGGCGCCGTATCGCCGTGGCTGAGAAACGCGATGAAATGGAAAGAAATTCGATTATCTTGGAAAAAGCGTACAGCCTCAATTAATAAGTGCTTCTCAGCAGTCGGTCCTCCCCCGGGGCGGAATATGTTGGTATACTTTTGACTGACGGCTTCTGTTACTCGCTCTTTCCTCTTCGACAGAGTTCCATGCTCTCAAACGAGTCGGCTTTCATTCGGTCAAATTTCGAGTTAGACTACACTCGTTGCAACAGCGATTGAACTTCTGGAGCAAGGCTTGCATCCTATATTACGAACTAAGTTAGTATGCGTTATAACAACGACACAACACAATCGCGCCCAAAGATCTCTTTCCAGACGCTATTCACAGGTAGCACCAAAGTTAAGTTGCCCTTTTATAAAAACGTAATAAAGAAAGCTGCCAGAGTTTAAATAACATCATTTATGTTGCGAGTTTTACGTTTGAGATTCAGAGTAGAGCGCTCCGCTCGCTGTTAGTACTCTACGTCCGCCAGGGCGAGGATATTGGATGCCCTCATGCACAGACCACCACCAGTTCATGCCACCCCCCGTCCTGCCTCGGACAGGAACGCCAGCGTAGGTGGCGTACGACAGTCAGCGCTGGGCCACGCGTTTGATACAAACGGTGGCAACTCGGCAGCGACAATCTGGCTGACGTAGGGTCGCCTGCGTTACGCTGGCGAAAAAGCAATAACGAATGGATGGAATGCAGGACGCCGACTCGCTGTCTATTAGATTTTCCCGTCAACTTCGCCTGGTGAGGAATTGAAGTTATACCTCATTCAGGTTCCACATTTTGCAGCCAAGCAACAGTTTGAAATGGCCTAAGCCAACGGACTCGTTCGGTTTATTTCAGGACAGCCTCGTTTGCAATTGTAGTGCGTTTGCTTCTACAAAAAATACCAACAATGAGAGAACTATACTGACGTACAAGGAAAAGCGCGCAGCTGCCAAAATCTATAAAAGTTCACGCCCAACGTGGGGCTCGAACCCACGACCCTGAGATTAAGAGTCTCATGCTCTACCGACTGAGCTAGCCGGGCTTACGTGAGAATTCGAATATTCAGCGATCATGAAACCAACGTCTTGGCCAATAAGACCGCGTCTTTGACGGATGGATTATCTCATCCCTTTGCAGAGCTAACTCATTTACATTCCCACTCCCCCTGGTGAGCAAGTAACACAGATTACGGCCTGGGCTTGAAATGCCGCATTCCGAGCTACAGTTGCACAAGCTCTTGAGTAGCCGTGGCAGGAAGTATTCATAGCCCGTAAAAAAAAAAACACTTTCCTAAAAACTTTCAGATGTGGGTTTGCTACGGTAGCGTCTTCCGTTTCAAAGTGAAGCTAATTTTGGCGGTTCTTGTTCAGCCAAGAGCGGGTAACTTAGCGAAACCACCGACTACTATAAAGGTCATGAATGTACAAGCCGATTAAACACTGTCGACAAGTTCTTCAAAGACTTGGAAGAAGCGGCGGAAACTACTAGCGGATAAATACAGCTTGTACTTCAAAAGTAAGCCTTCACAACTGAATATTCATTTTGGACAGGTGAGGGCAATTACCGATAAGCTACTCGCAGACAGTCATCATACAATAGTCCTTAACTTTAACATCAGAGTACAAAATATCTCGTAAATGCACGATAAACCTGAACAACCTATCCTCAAATTTTATTAAACAGAAATATTGCTCGTTGCCTAAGAGCGCGTTCAAAAGCATGATTCTGCATGAGCTTTTTGGCGTTATGGTGATAATGGAAGCTGGTTTCAATTCGTAATTGGCTGGAATGCATGCTGTCGCGTTATAGTGCGGGTATGGTCCAGAGCCATTCGGGGACGTGGACGCAGTATGCGTAGTTTTAGCTGCTCTTATCAGCGAATCATTTAGTGTCAACCCTGATTAACCTGTTCCCAGGCAGATATGATCTCTTTACAATTATTCGGAGGAAAACGTCGCGACGTTGGAAGCGTCAAAGTAGAACGGAGTCGACTCTCGTTACAGTTTTTTTTTTCCGCAGAAGCGAACGCGCTGACGCTGCATTTAAGGCTCTGCAGGGTTTTTTCGACAACGAGTCTAGCCGTTTGAGGCTGGCGTACCTCTTGATTGGCTCTATACTTTAGTACTGCACGGTTTACAAATCCAATTTCTCACCAGTCGAAGTCGACCGAAAATTTCGCGTCCAGTGAGTCGGCATCCGGGATTCCACGGTACAATCCCACTCCCATGATCGTACAGTGCAGCATCTGACCCCCGGACTCAATACTCTGCATAATGTATCGAACCCGTGAGAACTCCACAACGCAACCGTTGCTACTGGTGGGTGCTCGATGTTCAAATTGCCTGTTTAGGCTCTGCTTTGCCTTTAGCCTTATTCAGCCGGCATTTGGTGCTTACTCTTGAAGCCGGGATAGGGTGGCGCGCAACGCATAAGCCCCCAAATGCTTGCCGAAACATGCGCTGTCTAAAAGTTAGCACGAGTTGACGAAAAAGGTTAAAAATCGTTCACTCTTTTGACGGGCGCTGCAACTTCCACCTGGTTTGCAGGCTGTGGCTAAACGGAAGTGGCTGGCTTAGCTTGCCCCACAAAAACGAAGCTGATGGGACGTCGTAAAATCGAGGCTGGCGAATGCCAGGTCAAGGGAACGCCTCGTGTTGAAGATGAGCAGACCGGAAGCGGAGGGAAAAACACGCCGTACTCGATGACTTCACACCGCGTCATAACGTGCGTCCTGGTAAAGTTAGATCTGACTGAAACTCATAACGATAATAACGATTATAGTAACGAAGAAACCCAACATCGGGTCCAACGCGGAGAGTCAGTCTCGAGGAAGGTTGATGGATCGGACGTTGAAAAGCCAGACAAGCGACGGATTTGGAGCGCACGCCGTCCAAGAGCGCAGTAGGTAGTGGCGCCGTATCGCCGTGGCTGAGAAACGCGATGAAATGGAAAGAAATTCGATTATCTTGGAAAAAGCGTACAGCCTCAATTAATAAGTGCTTCTCAGCAGTCGGTCCTTCCCCGGGGCGGAATATGTTGGTATACTTTTGACTGACGGCTTCTGTTACTCGCTCTTTCCTCTTCGACAGAGTTCCATGCTCTCAAACGAGTCGGCTTTCATTCGGTCAAATTTCGAGTTAGACTACACTCGTTGCAACAGCGATTGAACTTCTGGAGCAAGGCTTGCATCCTATATTACGAACTAAGTTAGTATGCGTTATAACAACGACACAACACAATCGCGCCCAAAGATCTCTTTCCAGACGCTATTCACAGGTAGCACCAAAGTTAAGTTGCCCTTTTATAAAAACGTAATAAAGAAAGCTGCCAGAGTTTAAATAACATCATTTATGTTGCGAGTTTTACGTTTGAGATTCAGAGTAGAGCGCTCCGCTCGCTGTTAGTACTCTACGTCCGCCAGGGCGAGGATATTGGATGCCCTCATGCACAGACCACCACCAGTTCATGCCACCCCCCGTCCTGCCTCGGACAGGAACGCCAGCGTAGGTGGCGTACGACAGTCAGCGCTGGGCCACGCGTTTGATACAAACGGTGGCAACTCGGCAGCGACAATCTGGCTGACGTAGGGTCGCCTGCGTTACGCTGGCGAAAAAGCAATAACGAATGGATGGAATGCAGGACGCCGACTCGCTGTCTATTAGATTTTCCCGTCAACTTCGCCTGGTGAGGAATTGAAGTTATACCTCATTCAGGTTCCACATTTTGCAGCCAAGCAACAGTTTGAAATGGCCTAAGCCAACGGACTCGTTCGGTTTATTTCAGGACAGCCTCGTTTGCAATTGTAGTGCGTTTGCTTCTACAAAAAATACCAACAATGAGAGAACTATACTGACGTACAAGGAAAAGCGCGCAGCTGCCAAAATCTATAAAAGTTCACGCCCAACGTGGGGCTCGAACCCACGACCCTGAGATTAAGAGTCTCATGCTCTACCGACTGAGCTAGCCGGGCTTACGTGAGAATTCGAATATTCAGCGATCATGAAACCAACGTCTTGGCCAATAAGACCGCGTCTTTGACGGATGGATTATCTCATCCCTTTGCAGAGCTAACTCATTTACATTCCCACTCCCCCTGGTGAGCAAGTAACACAGATTACGGCCTGGGCTTGAAATGCCGCATTCCGAGCTACAGTTGCACAAGCTCTTGAGTAGCCGTGGCAGGAAGTATTCATAGCCCGTAGAAAAAAAAACACTTTCCTAAAAACTTTCAGATGTGGGTTTGCTACGGTAGCGTCTTCCGTTTCAAAGTGAAGCTAATTTTGGCGGTTCTTGTTCAGCCAAGAGCGGGTAATCTAGCGAAACCACCGACTACTATAAAGGTCATGAATGTACAAGCCGATTAAACACTGTCGACTAGTTCTTCAAAGACTTGGAAGAAGCGGCGGAAACTACTAGCGGATAAATACAGCTTGTACTTCAAAAGTAAGCCTTCACAACTGAATATTCATTTTGGACAGGCGAGGGCAATTACCGATAAGCTACTCGCAGACAGTCATCATACAATAGTCCTTAACTTTAACATCAGAGTACAAAATATCTCGTAAATGCACGATAAACCTGAACAACCTATCCTCAAATTTTATTAAACAGAAATATTGCTCGTTGCCTAAGAGCGCGTTCAAAAGCATGATTCTGCATGAGCTTTTTGGCGTTATGGTGATAATGGAAGCTGGTTTCAATTCGTAATTGGCTGGAATGCATGCTGTCGCGTTATAGTGCGGGTATGGTCCAGAGCCATTCGGGGACGTGGACGCAGTATGCGTAGTTTTAGCTGCTCTTATCAGCGAATCATTTAGTGTCAACCCTGATTAACCTGTTCCCAGGCAGATATGATCTCTTTACAATTATTCGGAGGAAAACTATTTGCCTAAGAGTGCGTCGATAAGAATGATTGTTTTGCTTGTTGGCCATTTCTGGTTAATGCGATAATTGAAGCTGGTTCCCGTTTACAATTGGTCTTAACTCACGCCGCCGTGCAATCGTGTGGCCGTTTGTCCGTAGCCATTGACGACTTGGACGTAATACGCGTGGTTATAGCTGCTCGTCTCAGCGGATCATTTTGTACCGTCATTTAGTACAATCATTTTGTAGCGTCTAGGTTCACTTGCAGACACACGGATGAGGTCTCTTTAAAATTAATTAGAGGCTAACGACGCGATGTTGCAAGCGTGGCAGTCGAACTTGACCATTCGCGTTGTAGCTCATTCAATGATGCTCCACCTCATTTATTTAGCTGCAGCAGACCCTTGGCAGCTTCTACTCAAGCTTACACTGGGCTATAAAGTATTGCCCGCTGAAGGACTCGAAGCCTTGTCATGGATAAAGAAGTAAGTGCACCTTGTCACGTGGCTGAGACCCAGCGTCTGACGGCCGCAAAAGTGCTAGTAGTGTCGAATCGTTTGCATTCTTGGCTCCGCTCTTGTACACAGTATAGCCATTTTTATAAACCTCTAACTTCAAATATTTACCTACGCTGCTTAGCTGCGAGGACAAGCGTTTTGCTGAGCATCAGCAAGAAGAACGTATCACCATTGTTCTTGGACGCGTTCTTGGAGTCGCGAGTGAGTGCGCTTCAATGGTTCTTGAGAATTGTCTGCACGGGAGGCAAAAAGGTGGATGTTATTCGTAAAATTAGCGTTGCAATCATTTCGCATATCCACCGAGCAGCCACAATCGTCAGCGGAAAGGCGTCCTTTAAATTATCCTCTTCACGCGAGCGGGTAACTAGCATTGACCACCATATTCGTTTGCCGTACATTTGTCCGACACATATTCCGCATTCTCTCCGACGTTTCATTAAAGAGTGTTAACTCAAAAGCTTGCACTGCTGTAAGTCGGAATGCGGCATTTTTCGCCCTAGCCGCGTTCTGTTTACTAAATCACTCCGGCAAATAAAAATAATTCACATTCTTTTATGATGATGAGTTGCCTTGCCTTCAAAGCCGTGGTCTTATTGGCCAAGACGTTGGTTCCATGGAGGCTCAATATTCGTCCTCCCCCCTAAAGCCCGGCTAGCTCAGTCTGTAGAGCATGAGACTCTTAATCTCAGGGTCGTGGGTTCGAGCCCCACGTTGGGCGGTAAACTTGTACATGATCAGAGCAAGCACGTTTTCTCATGTGGACAGTTTTCGTTGCTGTGTTAATCATGTTATTACTCTCGTTGCTGTTGTTGCTTCCGCATAAGCGAACGCACTGAAGCTGCATTTAAGGCTCTGCAGGATTTTCGAGAACGACTCTAGTCGTTTGAGGCAGGCACACCTCTTGCTTGGTTCTATACTTTGGTACTGTATGGTTTACAAATCCAGTTTCTCACCAGTCGAAATCGACCGAAAACTTCACGTCAATTGAGGCGGCATCCAGGATTCCACGGTATAATCTTTACGTTGTCGCTAGTTAAACGCCGGCGTACTACATCAGCCAGATCGTGACTTCTGAGAGCTTAACCGGATCAGATGGCCGGATGCTACCCGCCGCCCATTACCTTAGCAACGACTTCAATAATATAGAACAATCTTCTGATAGCGTCGATGAATTCTGCTCGATTTTTAAGCTTTTTCCTCTTGTAAGCATGTTTTCGCGCCGCCAGTATGCTTCCAGTGCTGATGTTTAGCGAGTGTTAAACCTTTGGGAAATGATGTTTTCAAATACCAACCGTTAAATTTTGGTTTTTGCATAGGCTTAGAGCATACATGTGCCCGTGAATACAGTCAAGGTATAGCATATTTAACGGTTAGGTGATTTAGCACCATGATTTATATAGCGGGCTCGAGGACTTCACATCCCATCATGCTATGAGTCGGAATCCGAGATTCCATCGTATAATTTTTTTAAGTTTGGGCAAATTTTGTCAGCAGGCACCAAGTGACACGACAACAAGGACGTGAAGGACAAACCACAGGTACTTGCTAAATGCTATCCTAAACAGGTGTTTTTTTAAGTTCTTTTTAAATGTAGTCAAGTCAGGAGCTGTTCTGACTCAAGTCGGGAGAAAGTTCCTGGCTTTGGGAGCATACGAACTAAATGCAGGTTCTCCATAGGATCTAACGTATGTACGAGGTATTTGTAAAGCATTGGATTCCTAAAAGCGGGTGGTACGATGCTTGGCCTGGTGGGGGAGTAGATCTGAGAGATAGGCTGGAGCCAAAGAATTAAGCGACAAAACCTTGAAATCGATCCGTTGCTTGACTGGTACGCAACGACATCTACTCTCCAACTGCCGACTATGGCAGATCTTTTTCAGCGGTCCTGAACTGCTACTTCTATGCTACTCACTACCTCGACTGCTCTCCTAACTCTGCTATGCTTCCCACTTTCTCTTTGTTGCGTGAGACGAAGTCTGTTGGCTACCGAATGCGTACCGAAAGCCGCTTAGGCTGTGAGTGCGCTATACAAAACTCTCCTGCGTAACACCCACATGGTCTTTATGACTTTGTGGAGTTACTGACGGAGATACATTACATTGCATTACATAGCCAGTGCAGGTCAGCGAGAAGTGGTGTGATAGGGCAACTGTGACGCTCGCGACATACATCCCTGGCTGCAGAGTTTAGCACTAGGTTTAAGCGCCTGATTGCAATGCCGGAAGGCCAGAGAGCAGTAAGTTACAGAAGTCAGGACGGGATGTCACAAATGCATGAACAAATTAGGCCTGGCATCCTTATCTAAGGAAGGCCGAATTTAAGCATTATGATGTAGCTGAAAGTAGGCAGACTTGATTTTGGAGCTGATGTGGTTGTCTAACGAGAAGTCACTTCGGAACGAGACACCGATATTTTGAGCTGATTCATCAGCAGATACGCTGGCAAAGCCAGTTTTGAGTGTCAGCCTTTCCAATTTCTGAATCACGCAGGGTTTACACATAACTAGTAAGTTGGATTCATCATCGTTTAGTTTTAGAAAATTTGGTTACATCCAAGTGCGCATGTCAGAAGTACATGTAGCGAGTGAGCTAAGAGAATTTGAGGTGCTCGAAAGAGAGAGAGAGATCAAAGGGAGGGATCCAAGAAAATGTGATCAACTTTAAAGAGATCTGATTCGTGTGTCTACAATTGAACCTAGACGGTACTCAATGATTATACTAAATGACGGTACTAAATGATCCGCTGAGACGAGCGGCTAAAACCACGCGTACTGCGTCCAAGTCCTCAATGGCTACGGACCAACGGCCACACGATTGCACGGCAGCATGTATTCCAACCAATTATAAACGGGAACCACCTTCAATTATCGCGTTAACCCGAAATGCCCATAAAGAAAAGCCATCATGCTTATCAACGCACTCTTAGGCAAAGAGTAATATTTTCCATTGAACTTAGAAGGACTACAATTGGGACCTTTAGTGCGTTTACGAGATATTTTGTGCCCTGATGTTAAAGTTAAGGACTATTTTATGATGACTGACTGCGAGTAGCTTATCGGTAACTGCCCTCGCCTGTCCAACATGAATATTCAGTTGTGAAGGCTTACTTTTGAAATACAAGCTGTATTTATTCACTAGTTTTTTCTGCGCTTCTTCAAGTCGTTGAAGAACTTGTCGACAGTATTTAATCAGTCTGTACATTCATGACCTTTATAGTAGTCGGTGGTTTCGCTAAGTTACCCGCTCTTGGCTGAACAAGAACCGCCAAAATTAGCTTCACTTTGAAACGGAAGACGCTACCGTAGCAAACCCACATCTGAAAGTTTTTAGGAAAGCGTCTCTTTTCCTACGGGCTATGAATACTTCCTGCCACGGCTACTCAAGAGCTTGTGCAAATGTAGCTCAGAATGCGGAATTTCAAGCCCAGGCCGTAATCTGTGTTACTTGCTCACCAGGGGGAGTGGGAATGTAAATGAGTTAGCCCTGCAAAGGGATGAGATAATCCATCCGTCAAAGACGCGGTCTTATTGGCCAAGACGTTGGTTTCATGATCGCTGAATATTCGAATTACAACGTACAACAGGATAGTTCTCTCGTTGTTGGTATTTTTGTAGAAACAAACGCACTACAATTGCAAACGAGGCTGTACCGAATTAATGCGAACGAGTTCGTTATCTTAGGTCATTTCAAACCGTTGCTTGGCTGCAAAATTTGGTACCGCATGAAGTATAACTTCAATTTCTCACCAGTCGAAGTTGACAAAAGATTTAACAAACAGCGCTTCGGCGTCCGGTATTCCATCCAATCATTATTGCGTTTTCGCCAGCGTAACGCAGGCGAACTACGTCAGCCAGATTGTCGCTACCGAGTTGCCGCCGTGCGTATCACACGCGTGGCCCGACGCTGACTGTCGTACGCCACCTACGCTGGCGTTCCTGTCCGAGGCAGGGCGGGGGATGGCAGGAACTGGTGGTCATCTGAGCATGAGGACATCCAACATCTTTGGTTAAGCAGATGTGGAGTATTAACAGCGAGCGGAGCGCTTTACTCCGAATGGCAAATTCTAAAGCTGTAGCAGAAATGATGTTATTTAAACTCTGGCAGCTTTTTTTATTACGTTTATATAAAAGGGCAACTTAACTTTGGTGCTACCTGTGAATAGCGTCTGGAAAGAGATCTTTGGGCGCGATTGTGTTGTGTCGTTGTTATAACGCATACTAACTTAGTTCGTAATATAGGATGCAAGCCTTGCTCCAGAAGTTCAATCGCTGTTGCAACGAGTGTAGTCTAACTCGAAATTTGACCGAATGAAAGCCGACTCGTTTGAGAGCATGGAACTCTGTCGAAGAGGAAAGAGCGAGTAACAGAAGCCGTCAGTCAAAAGTATACCAACATATTCCGCCCCGGGGAAGGACCGACTGCTGAGAAGCACTTATTAATTGAGGCTGTACGCTTTTTCCAAGATAATCGAATTTCTTTCCATTTCATCGCGTTTCTCAGCCACGGCGATACGGCGCCACTACCTACTGCGCTCTTGGACGGCGTGCGCTCCAAATCCGTCGCTTGTCTGGCTTTTCAACGTCCGATCCATCAACCTTCCTCGAGACTGACTCTCCGCGTTGGACCCGATGTTGGGTTTCTTCGTTACTATAATCGTTATTACCGTTATGAGTTTCAGTCAGATCTAACTTTACCAGGACGCACGTTATGACGCGGTGTGAAGTCATCGAGTACGGCGTGTTTTTTTCCCTCCGCTTCCGGTCTGCTCATCTTCAACACGAGGCGTTCCCTTGACCTGGCATTCGCCAGCCTCGATTTTACGACGTCCCATCAGCTTCGTTTTTGTGGGGCAAGCTAAGCCAGCCACTTCCGTTTAGCCACAGCCTGCAAACCAGGTGGAAGTTGCAGCGCCCGTCAAAAGAGTGAACGATTTTTAACCTTTTTCGTCAACTCGTGCTAACTTTTAGACAGCGCATGTTTCGGCAAGCATTTGGGGGCTTATGCGTTGCGCGCCACCCTATCCCGGCTTCAAGAGTAAGCACCAAATGCCGGCTGAATAAGGCTAAAGGCAAAGCAGAGCCTAAACAGGCAATTTGAACATCGAGCACCCACCAGTAGCAACGGTTGCGTTGTGGAGTTCTCACGGGTTCGATACATTATGCAGAGTATTGAGTCCGGGGGTCAGATGCTGCACTGTACGATCATGGGAGTGGGTAACAGTTCGGCTTGAGGCCGTTGCGTATAGTCTCCTACAAGCCAGAGAGATTGCAGCTGAGCTGATCTGCCCGCTATATAAATCATGGTGCTAAATCACCTAACCGTTAAATATGCTATGCATTGACTGTTTTCACCGGCACATGTATGCTCTAAGCCTATGCAAAAACCAAAATTTAACGGTTGTTATTTGAAAACAGCAAATCCGTTATATTTTACACTCACTATACATTAGCACCGGCAGCACACTGGCGGCGTAAAAGCATGCTTACAACAAAAAGGCTTAAAACTCGAGCGGAATACATCGTATGTTAACTGAAGATCGCTCTACATTATTGAAGTCAATGCTTAGATAACGGGCAGCGGGTGGCATCCGGCCGTCTGATCCGGTTAAGCTCTCAGAAGTCACGATCTGGCTGATGTAGTACGCCGGCGTTTAACTAGCGACAACGTAAAGATTATACCGTGGAATCCCGGGTGACGACTCATTGGACTTGATTTTCTCGGTCGATTTTGACTGGTGAGAAGCTGTATTTGTAAACCGAACAGTACTAAAGTATAGAATCAAGCAAGAGGTACGCCTGCCTCAAACGGCTAGACTCGTTTTCCAAAATCGTGCATAGCCTTAATTGCAGCTTTAGTGCATTCGCTTTTGCGGAAGCAACAAAAGAAACGAAATTAATAGCATGATTAATACTGCAGCGAAAACCGTTCACATGAGAAAACGCGCTTGCTCTGAATTTGTAAAAGTTCATCCCCCAATTTGGGGCTCGAACCCACGACCCTGAGATTAAGAGCCTCATGCTCTACGGACTGAGCTACTCGGGCTTTAGCGGTAGGACGAATATTGAGCCTCCATGAAACCAACGTCTTGGCCAATAAGACCGGCTTTGAAGGCAAGGCAACTTATCATAATGACAGAATGTGAATTATTTTTTTGTTTGCCAGTGTGATGAAGTAAACAGAACGCGGCTGGGGCAAAAAAAGCCGCATTCCGACTAAGCAGTGCAAGCTGTTGTGTTAACACTCTCTAATGAAACGTCGGGGAGAATGCGGAATATGTGTCGGACAAATGTACGGCAAACGATTATGGTGGTCAGTTACCCGCTCGCGTGGAGAGTCCAATTAGATTGACGCCTTTCCGCCGACAATTGTGGCTGCGCTGTGGATATGCAAAATGGTTGTAACGCTTGTTTTGCGAATAACATCCACCTTCTTGCCTCCAGTGCATAAAGTTCTCAAGAACCATTGAAGCGCACTCACTCGAGACTTCAAGAACGCGGCCAAGAATAATAGTGATGCGTTCTTCCAGCTGATGCTCAGCGAAACGCTTGTCTCGCAGCTAAGCACCGTAGGTAAATATTTGTAATTAAAGGTCACTAAAAATGGCTATACTGTGTTCAAGAGCGGAGCCAAGAATGCAAACGATTCGACACTACTAGCACTTTTGCGGCCGTCAGACGCTGGGTCTCAGCCACGTGACAAGGTGCACTTACTTCTTTATCCATGACGAGGCTTTGAGTCCGGCAGCGGGCAATACTTTATAGCTCAGTGTAAGCTTAAGTAGAAGCTGCCAAGGGTCTGCTGCTGCTAAATAAATGAGGTGGAGCATCACTGAATGAGCTTCAACACGAATGGTCAAGTTCGACTGCGACGCTTGCAAAATTGCGTCGTTAGTCTCTGATTAATTTTTAAGAGCCCTGATCCGTGTGTCTACAAGTGAACCTGTAAGGTACTAAATGATTGTACTAAATGACGATACTAAATGATCTGCTGAGAGGAGTAGCTAAAACCACGCATACTGTGTCCAAGTCCTCAATGGCTATGGACCAACAGCCACACGAATGCACGGCAGCACGTATTACAACCATTTAGGGACGGGTACCAGCTTTAAGTACCTTAATAACCCGAAAATCTTATATAGAAAAACTATCACGCTCTCGAACGCACTTTCAGGCAAAGAGTTATGTTTCAATTTATTAAACATAGAAGATTGCTAGTTCGGGCCTTTATGCATGTATTTAATATTTCGTAATAATATATCTAATAATAATATATATAATAATAATATATCTTAATATATATTTAAGTAAAGGGCCATTTTATTATAATTGACGGTTAGTAGCTTATCGCTAACAGCCCTCGCCTGCCCAACATTAATATTTAGTCGTGACGGCTTTATTTCGTAATACAAGCTGTGTGTAGCCGCTAGTAATTTTCGGGGCTTCATCCATGTCTTTGAAGAGCTTATCGACAGTATTTGATCAGTCCGTACATTCGCTACCTTTATAGGAGACGGTGGTTTTGCTAAAATACCACGAGAGTCCTAATTGTCAGGGTCGTGGTTTTGATTCCCACGTTGGGCGCCAAATGTTCACGACTTTTGTAATCGGCGCGTTTTCTTTCTTGCAGTGTAACATCTTTCTTTCGTCGTTGGTTATTTATTCTGCAGAAGCAAACGCAATATAATTTGTTTGCTTCCTTCCGATCTTCGGAAGTGTGCAATTCAAACATACTGCTTCACACCAGTCAAAGTTGACGGAAAATCTCACAGTAAAGGTGTCGGCATCTGTAATATCGCCATATCACTGTTACGTTTTCGCTAGTAAAATATCAGCGTCCTACATTAGCTAAATTGTGGCTCCTGAGATATTACCGTACGGGACAAGCACGGTGGTGCGCTCCAAGATAACGAACCTCAACTAACAGCTAATAGCTCTGCCGTTGAGCTTGACAGCTGAGCTCTGTTGATGACTATCTAATAATAATTTTGTATAGCTCTCTCGGAGACACTAATCTCTCTCGGAACTTTACAGATGTTGTATATAAAGCATTACCCAATGTTTGCTTTTCGCTGGAGCTTCGCCACCAAATTAGAACTGAGCCGCTTACACAATAGCCATGTTAAGCCGAGGGGTAGTACCAAGCAATGCTGATCAGATTGGGTGGACCGCTCTGGAAGAGGAAGAAGCAGAATTGCCCTTTGAACCACGCTTGGGCAGTTTATAGTGGACGCTGCCGCCCAGCATGTACCGTCTATAATAGAGGTCGTAGACAAAATTTGGTCTCGGCTTTCCTTAATTTGTTACGGGTTCGCTCAGCAGCGGCACACGGCTCATGGTTTATTAATCGAGGCTCAGCTGTCAACCTCGTAGTCCATAATCGCAGGGCGATTACAGCAGCATTACAATCTCGCTCGACAGTCGCTCGCAATCTGACTGACGGAGCACGCGGACGCGTTTCACTAGCAACGGCAAAAAAAAGGTAAAAACGATACGGCGGAATGCCGCACGCAAACTCTCGTAGGTTGTGAGATTTTCCCATCAACTTTGAATGGCAAAAAAAACGGAGTTTTATTCTTCGCACTTCGTACTCCAGAGATTGAAAGAACCGGGAAGCAGCAGCAGCAGACTGACCTGCGCCTGAACGAGCGCAGTTCGCTCGCGCGGAATTGCTCGCGCCGCGCCCCGCCCCGCCCCGCCGTCCGCGTCGGACAGGAATGCAGCGCTGGCGGAGGGCGGGCGGTCGGCGCACGGCCGCATCTGCACCGCGTCACCGCGTGTCGCGCGCGCGACACGCACCGCTGGTCGCCGGTCGCTGGCTGCCGGCGGCCCGCGAGCAGCGCGGCGCGTCGACTCGCGGCGCGCTCGGGTCACTAGCCAGGCGGCTTCTTTGTGACTCACTCTGGGCGCAGCGGCCAGTGCACTTTGGCGTAAGCGATAAAACAATGCTTCGGGCGGCCCAGAAAAAGCAGCCGCCGTAGAGCAATGCGCGCGGTCAGCTGACGGTGCGACCAGGTGGTCGTCCGGCCACCTAAGCGCCGGGTCTGGGCTTAACGTGGCATGACTCTTTGGAAGTGCGTCGTCGAGCGGCGGACTTGGCGACCCGGGAGAGACGCCAGACGCTCTTGGCAGCTAACACCGTCTCGGTGCGTAGAAACTTCGAGAAACTCCTTCGATAGATAACCTTCAGCGACGCTGGGCGACTGACTATTTGCGCTCAACAGAGCGCGCGTGGTTTGACGTACACGCATGACATATTTAAACGACGTAGTACGCAAAATATCGTCGAATGGGGCAGTTGGACTCGGGCCCTAATCTAAGGAAGTCGACTTACACGCACAGCAGCACGATGCGGAAGAAGCAACGCGGCGCGCGCTACAGCTTTGCATCCGGTTCGAGCGGCGTCGTCGCACGTGACCAGGCGTTCACTCTCGTAAATGCTTGCGTGCTGCTGCTAAGAGCGCGGCCTTTTTTCGCGACGGCTTCCTTCGGTGGAATTAGCGTGTATGCTTACGTATAGGTTCCGTCGTTTTTTGGGCGCGGCTGGGAGCTGTAGGCGTGCATCCTCGTTTTGACAACAGACCGACAATTGCCGATGGCGGCAAGTGCGACTGAGCAATAAATGGCGCCCGGGATGGCTGCACGCGTCTATCCGTTCGCTGCTGCTGCTGCATGATTTCTCCGCCGCGTAGGATAGCTGAGTCAGCGGAGAACCAGGGTCGGTCAACAAGCAGCCAGCAGGGTGTGCAGCCGTTCTCCTAGCTTGTAACTGCACCTTGAACGAGAAGTCGCCGTACCAATTAACAAGGACCACGGTTGCAAAAAGTAGAGCCGATTCTGTCGATTCTGTTCTTGTGGGTTCTTGGTTCCGTGCCAGGCTACGTTTGACGTTGCAGATTGCACGACAAAAAACACGACTAAGGCAGAAAATGATAAAGCTGAAATACCATTCAGAATACCGACCGTCCAGTGTACCTCGGCAATGGCCTGCTAGCTATCGCAGCCTCTGGGATACTGCCTGTCTGCAGCTGCCGCGATAATGCAACGAATGAAAGGTCTGTAGAGCGTCGCGAGATCTCAGGGTCAGCGCAATCATCGGCGGCGTCGAGGAAGTGAAAAGAGTGAACGACAACGGCACAATAGCACGCCGAATACTTCGAAGCAGCGGTAGAAAACCCGTGTACGAGCACAAAAAACGATTGCCCCACGATCTATTTGAAAGAGGGAGTAGCTTTCCAGTAGGTGACCCTTACGTGACATTGGAACTGAGGGTTGAGCTTTCAGTTGGTCTCCATAGTTCGCAGAAAAGGAAAATGTGCTTTTCGGGCAGCAGAATTCTTCTTTGGTGAAACTCGCTCCAATAGCTAATTATAATAATACACTTGATAAAACATCCTCTTAGAACTCAGTCTCTTTCTAGGCGCTTTACAGATAGCTGGGGCAGATTAGCAAGAGCGTGGGTGCCAGTGTACAGCAGCTGCTGCTTCTTTGACATGGCGTGGCTGCTTGGCGGGGGGGGGGGGGGAGTTAAGGGGGAGAGAGTCATGGCTGGCAATCATATGGGTCAAGTACGTGTGCCAAATGTCATGCGAGATTAAGGTTTGATTAAACCAGTTGAAAAGTGAGATTTCAATTCCGACACTACAATCTGGGCCTAAGGATATGTCGTCGTTGGTCCTGTAATGGCAATTGTACTTACCGTCTTTTTTATGCTCGAGGCTATCTGGAGAGAACGCTGTATAAAGCTTGATTCGCCGGCATGAACTGCATCACGGTATGGCGATGGCTACGATGCAGCAGAGCCGAATATGCCGGAGAAGAAAGGTGAAGGAACTTACATACGAAGGCAAGTGCAACGCAGGCAGATAGTAGCAGAAGCTAGACTTAGTCCGAGCAAGAAAGCCATCGTAGAATCTAGCTGTAATGTATGCTTCACCGGCCCAGATAGCTGGGATTTACATCGTTAGGACAACCACCCGTACGTCAACTCGGCAAACGGGAGAAGCTTGGGCAGCAGCAGCCGGGTGCTCCATCGTGCTGCGATCATCCACCATCTGGGTGCTCCATGGCAGCGCATGGCAAGAAATGTCGTCATAATTAGTTTAATGGCGTGACCTAATTGGATACGCTTCTTTCATTTCTGGGACGAGATGCATAGCGCTCTCTCAAGATCGTTCAACGACTTCGCAAAGAGGGTGCCGAGGCCTTGACCCTGCTTCAGAATTAGCTGCCGAGCCGCATTGACTCGTCCTGCTAAGGTCGTCTAAGGTAAACTGACTGAGTCATGTAAGGTGAAGTGACTCGAGGAAGCACGTGGCCTTAGATGACTTCTAGGATTTCACCAATTTGATCTAATGCCTGCTTAGCTCCTCCGAAGTCAGCCCGGAGCTCAATGTGATATGGGAGGCTGAAGAAGGATAGATTTTAGAAGGACATGCACGATGCCACAAGACATATTTGCATGCTGACCCTAGGCATGTCACCTCTAACCATGTTATAACTGTTGACATTGAGCGTGTTACCACTAACCAACCAATCGATCATGCTTCCTTTGCAGCATGTGCAAAGTGCCAAGAAAGAGATTTGGTTCTCAGATGGCGCTATACAAATGTATTAGTATTATCCGATATTATGGACGACGTCGTTGAAAGCTTTCGTGTCACGACCATTGACCGAAACCGTTCCGTGGAGTGTATCTCGTCGTACAGGTGCTATGCAGGTGTCAAAGGCTGTCGAGAAGGCTGTAGAGCGGTCAAGCTACCAGAATCGCTGTAGAATGTTAGCGAGACGTCTAAGCAGGGCCTTCTTGCTAGTGTGGAGAGATGAACAGGACTCTCGCTAAGAGTACGCGAAGGGCGGCCGCGAGCAAAAATCATTCGGCTGCCGCTTCGTTTTGAATGAACCAAGTAGTCCATCCCGACCATCAGAGAAGGTTTAACTAACTTTGCACGAGGGCATTGATCATTCGACGACATCCTTGACCTGCAACCGACTAGATAGGCCAGGTCGTTCCTCCTCTCCTTTTCTTCCTCCCCTCCCCGCCCTCCGATTCCCGACGTTCTACCCGCGTCTTCAAAAGAGCGGAGAAGCAGCTGCCTGTGACCGACGCGGTCGCAGCTGCATCACATGGGAGGCCGCCTGTGGCAGATCTGTCTTCGCGAGGGACTGTTTGATCCACGTCCGATTTTGTCGTCTCGTTCGTCGAACTCGTCGGCGCCGCAACGCGTCACAAGTTGGACGGCAGCCCCGACGCCAACTGAACTGCTCGCCAGTGGCTTCTGCAGCCGCAGCAGACGGCAGCAGTCCCGCAGCTGAGGCAGCTGCTGCGCTCTCGGGGAGATCCCGCGCCGACCGAGTGGGCCGCCGCCTGCAGCCCTGCGCATAGGGGTCCCCACACCAGCCGCCGCGATGTCATCAGCTGGCCGCTGCGGCCGCGCGCCGCCGCCGCTGGGCAGAGCCGACGCGCCGCCGCTGCCTCTGCCGCCTGCAGAAGCCGCTGGACACTCGTGGCTCGAGGCTATTGTCGGCCCAACAGCCCTGCCAGACAAAAGACCCGCACGGCGAGCGGCCTCCGCGGAGCCAGGTGCTTGCTTGGCCCTCAATGGCTCAGCTCGCCGCTGGGCCCGGCGGCGAAGACCACAAGAACGAGCAGCCTTTGTGCCCTCCGACGTAGGGCCCGCCAGAGCAGACGAGTGCTGTCGGCGCTGGCAGGTGCCGCCGGCGGCGTCGGCCGGCGCGTGCCCGCGGCCGGCCCTCGGCTTCTTCCTGCTGTGCCCGGGCCAAAAGCACGAGCATCTCGGCAGAGAAGAAAAGCAAGAAAGTTAGGCTGGCATCAGTCCGTTGGCAGTTGGCGAACGAAGAAGTGACACGCCCCGGGGGAGGGGGCTTCGGTCGCGAAACATTTACGAACAGTGGAGTGTTAATGGTCCGTACAATCTCGTCCGATGAGTCGAGGCCCAGGGGGCAGAGGTCATTAGGCGAGCGCGAAATGGCTTACCGAACCGACAGCGACTACAAGTATTCACACGACACTAACTAATCTTATATCAACCAGTCATATAGGCCATTTCGTGATATTTTGTCAGCTATAAAATGACTTCTAAATTCGTCCTAGTTTATTAGATACGGAGCCGGCGAACGCTCAGTGGCTCAACGGCTCCCCCCTACTAGGCCAGGGTTGGCAGCTGCCACCCCCTCCCCGGCTTCGCCTCTGACGACGTTGATGCTGCTTAGCGATGCTCATGGACACCGTTAATGTCCCCGGAACTTTTAATTTCTGTTGCTCCGATTTACACATTCAAATGAGGCAGTCGTCACCATACAATATGTGAGTGAATTTCAGCCTCCTCCTTCCGTCCGGTTTCCTGAGTGTTATTTCCTAATTGCTCGTCCTTCAGAAACATAAAACAAAATTACTTCATTACCGATGGAAGTGATTAACTTGAAATGCACCCCCATTTCCGGTGAGAAAACTGACCAATTTAAGTATTGCGGCTCACATTTTAGTCGGAGGGAGCAGCATTTAAATCAAAATTATTAGTATGTACTGGGAATGAACTCTCAAATTATAAAAATGACCACTCAAAAGGGTTTAGAAATGAGTAGATGTTCTAGATTTGCGGCTACACGACATATCACTTTCTTGAAGCCCCACTCAAACATTCCAGTATATCCTGATGAGAGCGCTCAGCTCGCCTCCATGGGAGTAATCTCTGCTCGCCTCTACGGGAGTAATCTCCCGTGTTTCCCTTGAGTTGCTTATGTTAGCATTCAGGATATGGACGTTGGAGGAAATTCTGCATCACATTTTGGCATAGTTATTGATGAGTGCCTGAGCCAGCTGCTCATAGTTTTCAGCCTTACGATTACCCAGAAAGTAGCGAACCACTGCAACGAAGCTGTTGCAAGCTACTTTCTCCGAACTGCTCAGCTTCTTGGGGAATTTGGGACACTCAATGATCTCCTGTATATCTGTGGTCCGACGAAGGTACCGGCTTTGACCTTTGCCTCAAGCAGCTATGGATAGGCATGCTGGAGGTACTTGAAAGCTGCTGCGTCACTGTCTATTGCTGTGACCAATTGCTTGACGAGGCCCAACTTGATATGCAGAGGAGGCATTAGTACCTTCCGAGGGTCTACCACCCTACTTGACGATTTGAGGGGTTTCTCCCCTGCGCTAATCTGTAAGCATACCAGAAGTATGTAAATTAAAAAATGATATCTCCCACCTTACCTAATATTGCGCAAGAAACTCCATCTAGCTATAAGCAATGGTTCACTTTACCTTCAGGAGTTCTCTTGCAGTGTTCGCCTGTGAAACGAGGTGCCCCTCGAGGGCTTGCCTTGACCCTGACAGGCGTGGAAGAGCTTGCTTAGCAGGCCTCGTAAATATTTACCGACGCTTTCGCGCAGTCTTTTTTCGCATTTGTCTTGATGAACTCTGTACGCACGCAGCGAAATTCATCTGCTGATGCGAGAAACTTCTTGACGCCATGTCAATCGAATATAACCATTCACTATTCTTTCACTTTGCAATGGCATACAACAAAATGTTCGTTTAAGTTTAAGGTAACTGGACCTTTGCACTTCTATTGATACTACACTGCAGCATTACGTTCGCATAAACCTCACTAATTCGGGTAGCAGGACAAAGCGTGCGGTATACCCAAACCTGGCATCCAAATCAGGCCTAACAGCGAGATCGTAGAATTTCCAAATATTATTTCCCCGACCACAGAAGCAAAGCTTCTGTGGAAGAATAGCTGTTGTCTATTTATTTTAGGCACGGAGGACTAGGGAAAACACACTGTGTACCCGTGGAAAAAATTGAAACTTGCTCCTACGGCTACTGAATAATCCTGGCGACGGTTAAAAAGGGTTATCGAAGGTTCACTTATATTGCGACTAGAGTTATGATCTTCAAAGCATTTATAAAAGATTACTTAATCGGTACGGCCACTAGCGGAGTGAATCAGACATGGGTTTTCTTGTTACTACTAAAATAAATGACGAGGCACGGGGCTCAGGGCACAGGGCATAGGGCATAGAGCAGGTGAAAAGCTCTTCCAAGAGGAGACTCCCATCGGTTCCATTCGTGCCGAGTACGAACAGCTGGTTTGGCAAACTGTCAATCACACAATCACTGCTTTAAGATTAGGTATAAGTGGCGATTAAAAAATACTAGCTGATTTAACAATTAACAGCCTTTTTGTACAGCGACAGAAGAGCCATTATGACTATCACCACCGCTTACGGCGGTAATACAGGATCGCCCACCTCAGGATTCGAATCCACGTGACCTCGGGACCAAGGTCGCGAAAAGCAACCGCATCACCTAATGTGCCATCTCGGCTCACCATTGTGTGACGAACGCAGCGAAGCGGCTCCTTAGAGCTCAAGTCCGTACCGCAAACACAGCACTGTTACTGCGCCAGTCCGCGAAGCCGCCAACCGAATATCGGCGGAACTAGTGCTCCGAAAAAACGCGAACGCGAAGGCGTGCCAATACCGGCGTATACGTACGCTGACGACTGCAGACCACGAAAACGTTCGAAAAGTCCTACAAATTAATGATGATCATTCCATATAATCAATGTATTGCTGCATAGTCAATAAACAGCCGAAGAGGGTCACATTTGCGTTGGACAAAAGAATACGGAATTAATTAACTGATACTCACTTTAGAAAAGAGGCGAAGCCAGGATTAGAGCGCCGGGCGGCGCGGGGGTCTGGGGGGCGGAGCCCACCTGCTAAGGGGGGTCTGGGCTTGTCCCCCCCGCACCTGCGACAAGAGAAAAGTGGCCAAAATTTCGTGCAGCCTGGCCAAGCACCAAGGATCCAGCGGCCGCGCTTGTGCGGCCGCTGGCCGACGACCGGGCGTCAGACTCGGCTCCCACCTACCAGGCTACGGTTTGCAGCTGCTGCCACATGATGCCTCCCCCTGGCTTCGCCTCTGCTTTAGATTAACCTCTTTATATGTTCAAAATCAAAGCTTATGATGTATCCAGCTCCTAATTATTATAACTCAGGAACTGTTTGAAATCTTAAGCAACTTTAATGACCTGGCTAATTTAGTATGCTAAAGTTTCACTAACGAACTGTGAAAGTCTTCAACTTCTATATGTACGCCGTATAGTAATGATATCTGAGCCAACTGACATCCTATAAAGGAAACAATTGATGAGGTCATACTTAGTTTGCGCTCACTTGAATTCCTCGCGTGTTTAAAAGAACCAGCTCGAGACTTAAGTTATTTTAAGGGCTAATCAAAAGCCAGCGTCGGGTGGCCAAGGCCCCCCCCAATAAAAGCACTTCTGCCATCCTGTGATTGGCTGTCTCTGGCAAGGTCGTAGGTCATAGTTTTGACTCCAGTTGGCTCATTCTCATTCGGAGCTTCGCGACGCCGCTGTACGCAGATTAGCCGGCTTGTGACTCTTTGGCGACGGGATTTTCGGAAAGTGCAACTGAACCTGTTTAAACCGGCCTGGATCTCAAGTCTTTTGATAGCCACTAGCAATATTTGTGGCACCGCTGGCATTCAGTCGTAATAGGGTTACTAGTTATGGGCAAACCTAGTGTTATTCAGAAATTGGAAAGGCTGACTTTCAAAATTGGCTCTGCCAGCATATCTCCAGTTGCATCAGCTCGAAATCTAGGTGTCATATTCCAAAGCGACCTCTCGTTAGACGACCACATCAGCTCCACAGTCAAATCTGCCTATTTTCAGCTTCATAACATTGCTAAAATTAGGGCTTGTTTAGATAAGGATACCACGTCCAAGTTGGTCCATGCATTCGTGACATCTCGTCTCGACTTCTGCAACTCACTGCTTACTGGCCTACCAGCATGTGCGATCAGGCGATTGCAGCTGGTGCAAAACTCTGCAGCTAGGCTTGTCTGTCGTGAGCGTCGCAGTTGCCACATTACTCCACTTCTCGCCGACCTGCACTGGTTACCAGTCAAGCAACGGATTGACTTCAAGGTTTTGTCGCTCACTTTTAGGTCTCTTCATTCTATGGCTCCAGCCTATCTTTCAGATATACTACCCCATAAGGCAAAGCATCGTACCACTCGCTTTTCGGAATCCAACAGTCTAGAAATACCTCATACAAACCTTAAATCCTTTGGAGACCGTGCATTTAGCTCGTATGCTCCCACAGCCTGGAACTCCCTCCCGACCTGCATCAGAACATCCCCTGACCTGACCACATTTAAAAGAAACTTAAAAACATACCTATTTAGGACAGCATTTAGTGGGTCCTTGTGATTCGTCCTCGATGTGCTTATGCGTGCTGACACTGTTCATGCTGCCACTAACCACATTTGCATGCTGACCCAGTGCATGTAACCCTTAACCATGTTATTCATTTTGTTTGTTTTTCAAGCATGATTTTACTTACTATTCTATTGCGTATCACTTTGCAGCAAATGTAAAGCGCCTAGAAAGAGATTAAGTTCTCTGAGGGCGCTTTATCAAGTGCAATATTATTATTATTATTATTATAGGTGAGTCCGTCAAGTTATTTCGTTTCCTTTTAATTGCCGGAGATTCTTGCACTTTTCGGTGCACGAGCAATGCTTTAGATTTACGTTAGCTTTCAAGAACTTCTGTCCGATGGACTGGGTCAGATGATGGGATCGCGGCGGGTTTGTACTGCATCAAGATTAGGGTTATGAACTGCAAAATTGTGATAAGGAGCACTTTTTATGAGGGCTGCGATTCAAGAGCTTCAAAAGATAACAATGGCGGTCACCTTTTCAGTCATTGTAGATATTTCCAGGCTTTTGAACAGACGATGACGGAGGCGCGGATGATGTGGCGCGACACAAAACCCGCAGTACGGATGCTTTTGTTACTGTAAACGTACCTCTGTCATCGACTCTAGTCATAGTGTCGTGGACTCCCATATTGCTTCACTGCCGCTGGTCCTTCTCGCGCTGAAGTCGGAAGGTTAAGTCAAACCGAATTGGCCCTTAACCGCGCAGCTTCCCTTGACGACAGAAGCTGGTGCCAGTGATGCAGCAGTATACAATTCAAATCAGGAGATAACTAAACGGACTCTCTCGGGGTTATAATTAAGGCGAATTTTATAATCCAAGTTCGTATACCATTCATGAGAAGACCATGGAAGCGGAACGAAACAAAGTTGTTTCAGACAAACAGAAAACTAACGTAATATACACATACAAGATAAGTTCATTCAAAAGTTCCAGTTAATAGGCTATTTAGTATAACATAGGTACCGTATAGTATAGCATAGTATATAGTCATAATAACTGTAATACATTTATCTAGCGCACTAATAGAACTTAATCTCTTTTTTCTAGGCGCTTTCTAGGCGCTTTACATTGCTGTAAAATGAGCGTGACTATATGGTTAGTGGTAACATGCACAGTGTTAATGTGCATAATATGGTTATTTGCAGCATGCACGGTGTCAGCAAGAATAAGCACACCAAGAAAATTCACAGGGAACCAGCAAATTCTGTAAGAAAAATGCAGTTTTTTAGCTTCTTTTTAAAACTTTTTCAAGTCAGGTGTTTTGAGGTCAGTCGGGTGCGAGCTCCTGGCTTTGTGAGCATACAAACTAAAGACTCTGCCTTCAAATGATTTCATGTTGGTTATGCTAAGGCTCGGCTAAACGATTCGAATCAGTAGAGCGGCTGGTACGACTCCAGACATGGTCGGCGAGTAGTTCTGTTAGGTAGGCTGGAGCCTGCGAATGAAGAGACCTAAAAGTGAATGACAAAATCTTGAATTTGATACGCTGCTCGGTGTGTAGCCAGTGCAGGTTAGCCAGAAGTGGTTTATTATGGCAACTGCGATGCTCACCACAAACAAGTCTAGCTGCTGAGTTTTGCACCAGCAGTAAGCGCTTGATTGTACAAGACGGTTGACCTGCAAGCAGTGAGTTGCAGAAGTCAAGATGGGATGTCACAAATGAATGGACCCACTTGGATGTGTGATTTCAACTTCTGGACAGGCCCGAATTTTCGAAGTGTTGTGTAGTTGAAAGTTAACAGGCGCGACCGTGGGGCTGATGTGATCGTTTAGTTAAAGGTCACTTTGGAACAGGACACCCAGATTTTCCGCAGAAGCTAATGGAGATATGCTGGCAGAGACAATTTTAAGCGTTAACCTTTCCTATTTCTGAGTCACACTAGGTTTTCCCATAACTAGCAAGTTTTTTTCATCTAATTAGTATAGGTTACTCTGTGCGGCCGCGTATTTAAGACGTATCTATATATAGACAAGAGTCGTTCATTTTTAATGCCTTCAGATAAAGCAATTGATCAACCGCTTTTTAGGGTCAAGTGTAAGGATCTCGATTTACTTCAATTAGCCGAAATCTACTATAAATTCTGGGCTGTACATGTACACATGTACGCCGAGCTGGTTTGGTCTAGCGGTTAAGGTGCTCGCCCCGACCAAGGTCTGACTGAGGTCGTGGGCTCGAGCCCCGAGGCATATGTGAAGCGCCTGAATAGAGATTAAGTTATCTTGGGGCGCTATATAAATAAATTATATATATATATATATTACATATAATTATATATATATATATATGTACAAACACACACACATATATATATATATATATATATATATATGAACGTTGCATATTTGCACGTTAACCTCTATAATTTTGAATGTACGAGGCAAACAAGTGTACGTCCGGTCGCGCAACGAAAGTCATTGCTGATTCGTTTGTCTGTGCAGATCAATGGAAAGAGAGCCCAAGAAATTTTTTCAAAAATCCACAATTTATGCTTGACGGCGCTATACCAATATATTGTTATTATTATTACTAATATCTCGGTCCAGCTCGTGCTTAAAAACTCGCGACCCGTATATAAATGTAAGTAGAAGTTTGTGAATTCTCATGACAAATTGAAGTCTCATGGTTAAAATTTTTAATTAAATTTTTAATTTAATTGATTTCTGATTACAGTTAAATAGTTGTAGAAGTTTTTATTTTCGTATATTAGGTGATCCCTTTGCAATTCAAGCGTCGCTCTTTAGAAATTTGATGAATGCGTGACTTCCGTCAAACGCAACAACGGCAATAGACCAAAGATGAAGTAAATAAATATTTAAAACACTTTAGACTGTGAAGGAGATTCTAGATTTAAACTTAAAGCTCCGCAAATCAAACTACAATATTCCGTGATCGTGTATGAGTCTTTGCTAGCAAATATATTTTGTTATGTACCTTTAATATACAGTTCGCATATCTTGCAACAACGACAGAGGAAGCACGCGTAAGCAGCCCGCACGCATAAGCGACCGCTGGCTGAAGCGGCAACCCAGGAGACCAGAGACGGCACGTGAAATCGTGCATCTTAAACAAATAAAGATCACCACCGCAGAGGAAGCGTGTAGCGAGGGTGAAAGCGTAGAGCCTAAAAACCATTAAGAGCACCAATTCGCGAGCAGCTCGCAAAATGACAGCGAACGACCAGTTTATTCGCTTGGGGCTCGCTCCGCCGATCTTAGCGTGAGCGCAGCGACGTGCTCATCACGGCACGTCCGGCGTCTGGACGGAGCTGCTGCGGCGGATCCGACGCCGCCGCCGCCGCCGCCGCCGACGCCGCCGCCGACGCCGCCGCCGACGCCGCCGACGCCGCCGACACCGCCGCCGCCGCCGCTCTTCGCCCGTCAGGTGCAACGATTGGGCGGCAACCCGTTTTTTTGAAGAGCCTCTCCCCCCAAATTCGCGGCACTGGCCGCCGCGTCTCTGCGCCGCGCCCCCTACCTATCGGCAGGATGGGTAGGCTCGCTGCCGCCGCCGCCGCCGCCGCCAGCTGCTGGATCGATGGAATGGCGAATGCGTGAATGCGTCTCGTCAAGCGCTCGACGCCACCTGTCCCAACGGGGGGGGGGCCGTCGAGCGGCTATCGCTCGCTCGTCACGTGGCGTTAAATGGAGCGACAGGGTACGTGAGGCGGGTGCGATACAACGGTACCCAGTGAATGAATGAATGAATGAACGGAGGTCTACCTCTGCCCCCACACTTCTATCCGCAATGGGTCGATGCGACCTCGGCGGAGGCGGCGGCGGCGCGGCGAGGCTTTCCAAGTTTCGCCCTGGCGAGCGAGCCGCCCTGTCTCGGAGGCTTTGGCCAGCCAACGTTCGCCACGTCCAGCCAATCGTCGCCTACGTGCGAAACTTGTGAGCTTCTGCTGGGACGCGCATTTCTGAACGCGCGAACGACGACCGCTGCGAGCTTGGCGGATTGCGAAATTCCTGAACAAACTCCGACCGACCGACCGTAGGCTGGCTCGCTCGTCGAGTGCGACCCAGGCGCACCTTGCGGATCGTAAAATGACGCAGCGCCGTCACGGTCAGCGGCCGCGTACTGAGCCAACTCATTGTTGGGGCCCGACGACCCTGCTACGCGCATTTCAGGTACAACGGAAGTCGCACTAATCCAAGTCCCTGCAAGTGCATATTCAGGCATTGGATACCTGGGTGGGTTTCCTTCAGTATCTGACCGCTTGCCTTTTTAATAAACGTCTTAGAAGACAGCTCTCACTACTACTAATTATCGCGAGCTTCCTCATTGGTTAACTCCCTTGAGCTAATGAATTCCTCTGGCTGTCATTTTGGCAGCGTGGCTAAAGCAGCTCTTTACGTTGATATTGCATTCACGGTTAAATTGTTTGAAAAGTTTGTTGTTTTTTTAAAGCGCAGATCGCAAAGGTCGTCTGCTGGGGATACTTGAGTCGGAAAATCTCGACGGG
>WPIO01000058.1:2147500-2155000 GCA_009760855.2 Cristatella mucedo
TAATCTGGCCCGTTGTAGGATTGTAGTAAGGGGCAACCTTGCCCCTACCTGACTCGGCCATTAGCCATCATCTTATCTTATTCTGACTAAGCTCTGTATCTATAATAACGACAGACTTCAAATTAGCAGGACTGGAAAACTATACTGCCGTTATTTTAAGTCATTGATCAACGGCGGTCTGATGATTTTCGACTGATTGCTCTGTTTCTCGCCATAGTCTAGTTCTGTTTGAGAATGCAGAGGCAGCCCCACATTTGGATGGGGGTGGCAGAGTCATATGGAGGCCGATGAAAGTGTTACAATGGGTGACGGTCCAACGGTTGTGCAGCTCAAGCTTGGGCCAAAAGTACAAGGCTCTCAATGCTCTACCTCGTTGGCTATGGATCACTGGCGAGCAGCAGTGACAACTCGTCCTAAACGAGATTGTTTCGTCCGTACAGTTGCCTGCACTCTCGGAAGGAAGTTTCCGAATTCGCACTGGAACCGAAAGGCCCACCAGCCAGTATGTCGTACGGAAAATCGCCTAGATCGGCAAGTTGTTCCGGCTACTTACAGGGGGGTGACCAGCAAGCAGTGTGCATTTCGTGCAACCTGGTTCGCTCGCACAACGGACCCAAAATATTTACAAAACAGTTGCACATTGAGTAGACTCACTAGAGGCGGTACAAAGAGCTAGCCACAAAACGGGATATTCCGATTGACATTCGGCAGAAAGTCAGTATTCTTCGCTACATGGTTACTGCAGTGCTTTGCGAATCCATTGCCCACTGTTCGTACGGACCAGGACTTGCTAATAGTCGTCGTCGCTCGAGGAGCAGAAGACCCGACCTCTGTAAGGCAGAAGGCTGCACTCGCTCGGCGAAGAAGCAGAAGGCGCCGCGCGGTGTGAGAGGTTCTTCGAACCTGCTGTGTAGGCGCCTCGGGGCTCCGAGCTCACCAGCAGTTCAAAATCATAGCTGAGTTTCATGGAGCATACGAACGAAATCTGGCCGTCATGCTGAGAACTAGTTCCTGAGGTGTGAGACAGCTGTCTGTGTCCGAGAGGACATGGGAAAATAGAATATCTTATCCAACCGGTTAGAACCTGTCATATATGGGGCTCTCGGTTCTAGTCTTACGTGTGCAAAGACACGCAGTAATCAAAAACGAAAACAGTCTTCAGAAAAAATACTTCAGCATCAGTCCTCTAAGATCACAATCTAAGGATGGTCTGTCAACCTGCCTAGAATAACTAGATGCAGCTTGTGTTGCACCAAATAGTACCGACCTACAGTCTGGATTGTGTAATGTTAAAGTTGCCGAGCCGTTGTGGCCCAGTTGTTAAGGTGCTCACTCCCGACCAAGGTCGCGCCGAGGTCGTGGGCTCGAGCCCGTGGCAAATTTGAAGCACCTGAATAGAGATTAACTTCTCTTAGGGCGCTATACAGTTTGTGTATTTTTGATAGTCTGCTGAGGCTCCTCTTTTGTTTCTAGACAGAGCTTTCGGGACATACGTTAGATTGTTTGTTGCCCTGATTAGGGGTGAATCACAATATATACTCCCCTTTGTTATGCATTAGTATTACAAGTAAAGACAACTCGCGAAGCCCTCCCTACCTCTCTCTCTCTCTCTCTCTCTCTCTCTCCCCCTCTCTCTCTCTCTCTCTCTCTCTCTCTCTCTCTCTCTCTCTCTCTCTCTCTCTCTCTCTCTCTGTTTAAGGTTCCGTCTCTCTCTGATCTCTACTGTCTCTCCTTGAAACTTTGCTATGCTGCACTAAGCTTAGGCTCAATTTCTATCCAGCTCTTACCTGCTATCATTTTTAAAAACAAGCGTATATACAGATCTGCTGTACTACGAGCTGTGTGATCCACACAGATATCACAAGCTAAGCCCTTGCCTCAGAATGGAACTCCCTAATTACTTGCCTATTCTTGGTGGTTAAAGCCAAGGTAAGCCATTAGAATGGAAGAAATTGAAACAAGGTGCTGGAAGCTGACGAGACTTGTATAGAAACGCTGGTAACTATTAATGTTTGAGGCCACTGTTTACGAAATCACCGTACTTCATAGAGAGCTCCTACGATGTGACAGACCTATAGCATCACACAGAAGCACTCATGCAGAGAGACATTAGCATGTGAATGCATACACATACACTAGCCTATGCATATGTATGCTTTATGTAGATATTAACACATGCAGCATATATTCATTCACATTCATACACAGCTTGCGCACAAGTCTGCGCTGGTAGGTACTTGTACGGATGCACAAACCAGTGCATGCACCCACATGCAGGAGTGCTTGGACCCGACAGGGCATACAAGGACTCGGCTGCAATTACATACAACTCCTTTAAAACTAAGCCAGTGCTACGTTTTTTCAAGTTCTTAATCAAGTTATATGACTTCCTTGCATGGCATGTGTCCAACTTCTACCCTTTCAATGAAGCAAGTTGCAACCGCTCAAGCTATCTTTAAGCTTTCGCTAAGCAAGCTTAGCCCGTGCAAGGCATTCGGTGCTGCTGCTGCTGCTGTCAAGCAGTAATTGCACAACTACGTTTGCACTAATCAACGTCGATGCTCTAATCGTAGTCTTAGTGAACGGCAGCTTGAGCCAGGTCCCCGTTTATCTCCCTTCGACGGGCGCATTTTGCATCATGCGCTGGATGCTGCCGAGCTCAGCTCACACGCACGGCATGCATGCTCAGCTCGGAAGAAGGAAGCCGGGGCCGGAGCTCTAGCAGACTAGCTGAGCACAGACTAGCAGGTGGCATCATCACAGAGCTCCGACTCCATCTAGCGAGGAGGCCCAGTCCAAACGACTGGGGCCTACCCACCCCAACCCACTCAATGTGACGATTGGCAGCTTGATCTACCCAGGCCTCGAGTCCCGGCTGCCCACTCCAGTGGCGACATGCTAACTGCCTAATACTTATTACCGCTTAATGTGTTTTACTGCAGTTTAATAGGGAAATGCCTGCTTGGCTGGGCTCGAAACGTTTCTCCGTCTGCTAGAGATGCCTGAAATCCGGCGCCTATTTGCCTATTTTCCTGAGCAGCTAAACCTCGTCAATTCCGAGGAATAAGAGCCTAGGAAACTTGGCTGTCGCTCAGCTAGTGCCGAATTCGCGGTACGAATGTACCTGTGCTTTGACGACCAAGATGCACCACTAGAAGTTTACCTAAAACATTTCTGCCTGAAGCCTGCACCTCCCACGGTCACCATCAGTAATTGTCTTTCGCCCGACTAGCATTCTGCAACGACTATTTCTGCAGAGCAACTCAATAACTGTGGGGAACCATTGATCATCAAGTTCTTTTTGTGTGCCCGTTCATTGCACGTGGGCATTGCTAGCACTGCACTGCAATGGCTTAGCTCCTATCTCGGCGGGAGACTTCAGAGCTTTGATGTAAACAGCCGACAATGATCCGGCGAGCATTTAAAGTGTGGGCTACCCCAGGGGTGTGTTCTTGATATACTTCTCTTTACAATGTGTACTGCCCCTCTTGCCAATATAATCGCCAAGCACAATCTAGGTTTTCAATTGTATGCATATGACGTACAGTGGCAACTGTGCTTCGATCCTTCCCTCCCTGTCCTCTTACACATCAAACTCTCTCTCTCTCTCTCTCTCTCTCTCTCTCTCTCTCTCTCTCTCTCAACTCTCTTGCATATGGTGATAGTCACACTTAGCTGGTAGCAAACTTCTCAAATTGAATGACGATAAGACCAGATTAATGCAGATATGAGCAAACCTAGTGCCACTCAGAAACATAAATCCAAAGGCACTCAAAATGGGCTCAACAAGCCTGATCCATCTCCACTAGGAGCCCCTGTGCAGAATCTGGCTGTCCAGCTCCAAAGTGACCTTTCACGAAATGATCACATCAGCATCACAGTTAAGTCTGCCCTCTTTTGACTGTGCAAAAGGACAAAAATTCGAGCTCGCTTAGATAAGGATGCTACAGCCAAGCTGGTTTATTCATTTGTGACATCCTATCTAGAATTATGTTACTCTGCTACTTGCAAGTTTTCCTGCCTACGCAATACGAGGCTTACAGTTGGCACACATCAGCTAGGCATGTCTGCCGTGAACGTCACAACTGCCCTATATTACCAAATCTAGCAACCTGCTCTGGCATCCCACCAAGCTGCACATCGACTTCAAGGTTCTATCACTCATCGTCAGGTCCTTCACTCTCTTGCTCAAGCCTACTTATCCAAGCTACTTGCCTACCTGGCCAGGCATCGCACGCAATGCGTATGCAGTGCATCTTCGTGATTCGCATGGGGAGAAACGTGCCTTAGGCTTTAATCAAGCCCGTGCGGCATCGTTTTTCCATAGAGCCAGCTTACTTCTTGCTACATGTACAGTGCCCATAGCTGGCTGCTAAACGTGGTCGCCTGCGTCGGTTTATATTTACGATAAATAAACACGTTTTGAGATTTTTCTTGCTTAGATTGTTTCCCTAAAACTTTAACACTAAACGTTGAACCCTAAAATCGAAGCCCTAAGCCCAAAACCTAAAAGCCTAAAAATATCAAATCTAACCACTAGACTGTAAAGCATAAACTCAAAAACTCACGACCCCTAGTGAAAACAAGTTTACACACACTGTTCACTAGCGCTTAATGCAAGCCTTCGATCCTGCACCGCAAGACGACCAATGACGCTTAAAAACAGATGAATTTAATCACTCATCGTACTCCTATGGAAAACTGCATATCTAAGAATTGCCCATAACCGAGTCAGTCTTGCAATTGGTAGAAGGCAATAATGGTATTGGCAATAATGGCAATAATGGTATAATTGGTAGAAGGCAATAATTTGAAAGAATTTTGTAATGTACAACCGTCTTCTAGGTTCTGCCGATTTTGCTTCCCGTCTGGAAATGTAGGAAAAGCACGGGGCAATGACAGTTTACCCACGGGCGGGCGAGGACTGCCGTGGGCCTAGCTAGTGGCAGCGCTATAAAAAAAAAGCCCCTTTCTTGCCATGCACTTGTGACTAGCCATCAACCTATTAGAAAGCGCTGAGAAATTTGCTACCTCCTCCTAGCCCGGAAGAGAATTTCGGCACGACGAACCACGACAGGAGACAGAAGACCTTCCATCGCAGGTGATGTTGACCGATGGGAGCTGCCGTCGGTATCGTGGTATATCATAGCTCATCACCGGAAGTGGCCTGCTCCAATGCCTGCTGGATTGCTCTTCAGAACACTGTACTGGATCTAGACTTAATCCTGTACAAACGCACCTGCTTGTCACAGCATTTATCGGGTCCTTATGATTCTTCACTTGCATGCGTATGCTTTCTGACACTATGCCACCACTAACCATATTTTACATGCTGACACTGTGCATGCTCCCTCTAACCCTGTTACGCTTGTTGACATTTCGAATGTTACCACCAACCAGTTGTTCGTGCTTTATTTACAGCATATTTAAAGTGCCTAGAAATTTATTAAGTTCTCAGACGGTGCTATACAAATGCATTATTATTATTATTATTATTATTATTATTAAATCAATGGCTGACAATCACAGTCACGGGAGAATAAAAACAAGTCAATAAGTTACAAATGAATGTGAATGCTTGCATTGTACAGAATATTAAGGGTAAGATTGTACCACAGAAAACCTACACGAAGCAAATGATAGTACAGACCAGTGTAAAATACGGCATCTAATGCAACTTACTGCTTCGCATTCGCTAATTACCCTCATTGAGTGCTTTACTAGCTGTAAGCCTTGCACGAAGAATGCCACTAACATTTGCTAATGGCCAACTGTGGTGACCTGAATCTTGACTGGCTCTCTTTTAGTCAAGGACATGTCACAGAGAAAGGAGAAGAGGCGAGGGCTGACGAACCACCTCCCCTTTCATGTTCTTCCTCCCGTGCACCTACCTTTAGTGATAATAATAAAACATGTGCATAGCACCCTCAGTGAACTTTTTCTCTTTCTAGGCACTTAACATATGCTGTAAAGGAAGCATGACCAAACGGTTTAAGTTAACAATCACAGTTGCAACATAAAAACATATGTTTTTCACAGCTTTTGATGGGTCCTTGTGATATGTCCTTTTCGTGTTTATGCGTTATCTGAGGGTGCTATACAAATGTATCATTATTGTTATTATACAAATATGGTTAGTGGTAGCATTTGCCATGTCAGCACGCCTGAGCATGCAAAGGAAAAGTCACCAGGACCCACTGAATGCTGCGAGAAACAGGTGCGTTTTATCGTCTATTCAAATGTCGTCAAGTCAGGGTATGTCGTGACGTCAGTCAGGCATGAGTTCTAGGCTTTTAGTGCGTACAAACAAAAGGCACGATCCCCAAAGGATTTCAGGTCCGTTCCCGGCATAGCTAAACGTCTCGAGTCAGAAAAGACATGATTGGTACGGTGCATAGCCTGGTTGGGGAGTGGTTCTGAAATCACGAATGCGTTGATTAGCTTGGATGTGTTTTCCTTGTCTGAGCATGCCCAAATTTTTGCAACCTTACATAGCAGCTGAAAGTGGGCAGACTTGACTACCAAGTGCGTCGTCGGCTGCGTCTGCTACGGCTGTGTCGACTGCTTTACCTTGCTTTTCTCTCGATTGCTCTGCCGATAACGACCGATTGTGATGCTGAGATCCTTAGCAGTTGTCGAGCATAGCTCTAATGTAGGTCTTCCGGACCATGGCTGCTGCGCAACGCCTTATGGGGAAGGCCCTGCAGCAGCAGCAGCAGCACAGGCAGCAGCAGCACAGGCAGCAGCCAGCGGTGCCAGACCGGTGCCGGCCGGTCGCAGCTTATAGCCCGCGACCTGCAACCCCAGACCGTCGAAGGCTGGGCCTTTGCAGCCTTGGGCTGTTGCTGCGGGCTAGGGAGCAGCTCATTGTTTTGATGGCCAGCGTCCTGGGGGAAGATTGCGTCAGACGAATAACGAGTGCAGCCCGGCGAAGCCCTAGCAGCAGGACAAAGCAGCGCTAAGAATGGGCGAGTGGTCTGCGTTTGTCACTGGTCGCTGCACGCTACACAGCTCCGGTCCTTCAGCACAACTGCACGACGGGAGCCGATGCAGGAAATCGATAGGATAAAGACAGCTGCTTGGGAGCATCAGCCGCGCGCTTGCCACTGGATCGTTTTTACGGCATTTGTGTCACGCACAGACTCACCACCACGCACAGACTCACCACCACGCACACACACGGGGAGAGGGGCTCACATACTCACCAGCTAATCCGGGAGTACAAGTGCGGTCGTGAGTGCGTGCTCAAAGCCTGTTTGTGGACGCTAGCCTGCCTCGAGGAACCTTCTGAAATTTTGAAGTGATTCCGGTAGTTATCTCGAGATGCAGCTGAAAAATCTCAATTTTCGACTGCTAAATAGGCATGTGAGCACCTCCACTGGAATGAAGACCTGCCGGGTGTCCGAGCAGGATGCAAGCAACGCTATTCTGCTTATTGCATGGCAAGAATGCAAAAACTGGTGACACAATCGTAGTCTCGGCTATGGCAATTCTAGTGCT